>CM031867.1:3844466-4028154 GCA_018697195.1 Certhia americana | reverse complement strand
ATGTGCCATGTCATTGTCATGGGTGAACATTCCCTCATGGACACTGGGAATGTGCCTTCTCCCTTCCATAGGTGCTGCAGTGGAAGTGCCCCAGAGTGCTTTGCTCTTGCATGTTGGCATTACATGGAAAATAAAATGCAGAGCAAACCAGAACGACTTTTGACTGGTTTAATACAAATGTTGCTCCCCAGCTTTCTGGTAATTCATTATCTTTGCATTTAAGCTAAGATTACTTACATTTGCACAGCTGCTTGCAAAGGTGGGTACCTCTGAGAGGAGAGTTCCTACAGATGCTGTGGACACCAGCCCAGCTGGATTTGCAGGCTGCAGCCCTGCAGGGAGGTTGCCCAGCAGTGCTGGAGGCAGCCTGGCCATGCTGTCCCTGGGAAGGCACAGCTGGGACAGGGCTCCCTGCTTCCAGGGGCTCTTGGGGGTGCTCTGCTCCCTCCTCACCCCTATCACCGCCTCTGTGCTCCCTGCAGGCACAGCCCAGCAGGCTCACCCATGGCTCTGGGGGGAGGCTGAGCTCTGTTTTCGGAGCTGTGCTTGCTAAAGTCGAGCTGGGGGTGTAACAAGGCGGTGAGGAGGGTTTAGCTCAGACCCAATTTTAGTTCTTGAGCAAATAGCAGCAGTGCTGCCAGCCTTCATTACATCCACAGACAGATGGTCTGGACTGAGAGACCAGCAATTAATGTACAATGTGTTCTTTGTTGGCACTTACCACAAAGGCATTTTTTTGTGTGTATAAACTGTCTCATTCTTAAAACTTATTTTGTTTTGTGACTCTAGTGCCTATATGTAGCTGGAGGGAAATAATAATTCCATGGAGGCAATAAGTGGAGGAGTTGTTCTCTTTCTCTCAGCTTTCATTCAATATTCTAATTACTGAACATAATTTTTATTTTTTAAATACTCCTTGTTATCACACAGTCAATTCTCCCTAATGTATCTTCTGCATTAAAATGAGCTATTTGCCCCTTAGTATCCCTGTTAAATTGGGAATTTTTTAATTTCCATCAGGAACTCCTGCATAGGAAGGAGAAATTTAAGTCATTGGTGTTCATGCATGTATTGGGTCCAGATGTTTGCCTGGGTGAGAATCACTGAAGTTTTGCAACCTGACAACTTTACTCATTACTTTTTTACATTATTTTTATCCTCCAGCTTATTATCAGACCCTTAATTCATTCCCTAAATAGACTCCAACATGAAGTGAGCCAGATGCATTCCTCAAAGCCATTCCTGGATCCCTGACTATTTCTCAACTGTTTTATATCCTGAATCCTCCTTTGGTTAGAGCTCTATTTCCAGATATCATTCCCAAGCTTGCAAATCAGAAGTCACTAACTTTCCTGGATTCCTGTTAAAGCCAGGATGCCTTGGAGGTGGAGGTGAGTCAGCACGTTGCTGTCTGTTGTTTTTTTGCCAGATTCAGGCTATAATTTGAAGCAGAGGTGATGATCTGCAAAACCAGAGTAATTTTAATGCCTCATTTGCTTGGTCTTATCAATTCATTCAATGAAGTTAGAAAGTTTTTTTAGCTCTGCCTTTGAGGTACTTGGGAACTTATTTGATCAGGATGGAAAGCCTCAGATGCTGAGGACATAAATATGTGATAGGTAATCAGAGTCTGCATCATGGGCAAGAGATGAGATAATGTTCTGGGATTAACCTTTTGAGAAGTCTCCCTCCAATCTGTTTTTGGTCTTTTTTTCACTTTTAAAATTGAATTTTATATATGCAGTAGAGAAGGCCAGGCAGATAAAAGTTTGGACTGTAATTATGAACTGTTACAGGTAAAAATCCAGCTTTCCATTCAATAAAGCAAATTTTCTTGGGAAAATTCTTTAACATCAGAGGCAGATGCTGTTGATTTACAGCCACACTTATTTGCACTGGATTTTGTAGGAGAAAAGCACTGATAATACCATTTGGAATGACTCTTTCTAAACATTTGAGGTGAAGCCCTCAGATTGGATGTTGTCACACTGGGAATGTTTTTCCTAGTATTACACATTTTTCCACCTCAATTCCTCACTATCAATCTGTGGCTCGTGTTTCTGAGCTCCAGATTGTTGTGTAATAAGGAGAAATAAGAACTCATTGTTGGCAGATGCTGCTGATGTGGCTTTTCCTGACATTGCTTGTGTCTTCTGAGACTGGGTGTATGTGTGTGTGGTGGGTATTTTTTGTAGAGTTTTTGTTTGTCTTTTGCTTAGATTTGATTGGGGGTGGGAGGGCAGTGTTTGGATTTTGTTGGTTTGTTGGGTTTTTTTTAACAATATCTCAGTAAATTCTCAGCTGTTCTTGTGTAATCTTTAGAAACAGATCTGTGCCTGAGTGATAGACATATCTTGCTATAGTGGTGCTCTTCAACTCATGTCACATTGCTCATTGTCGTGTGGAAGAGATGTTTTTTGTGTCTAGGAACTGTTTCTTGTAATTTATTTTTTGTCTCCCCTCCAACCCTTTTCCCAGAATTGCTTCATTCACAACTGCAACCCTTAAGCTTCGAAGAAAGCATTTAAATTTGAGTTATAAGATTTCCCACTTTCTCTCCCTCACTGTCCTGTTTTGTAGCAGGCTGAAATAAGAGCAACAGGATGTGAATTACCTGGGCTGAGGGCTCTGTGTCACCCAGGAACACATTCCCTTCATCCCTCCTCTGGAGACACAGGAACAACTACAGGGCAGTGGCTTGGTCCTTGGGGTATTGCTGAGCCTGAAAATGCACTTTCCCTGTGAGCTCCAGTGAATTGATCAGTCCTGCAGCTGCCTTGCATATCGAACAAAATACATTTTCCACACTTTGGACATGAAGAAAAAAGGATATAAAGGAGGTATGGCCTCACAGATCAATGCAGCTAAGCCATCCTCACAGACACCTCATTGAAAGTAAATATTTGTCTCCTCTTCTACATCATGAAGGTCTTTATAGTTCTATGCTGGCTTAAGATATAACTTCAGGACTGTGGAAATTCATGGTGGTCTGCAGTGAAGCCCTCTAGGACTGAGATGATCTGTGAGGGCTCCAAGGCATCTGTTGTGTTTCCTACTTATGGAATAGAAAATAACTGGCTTGAGACTGAACTGCCTGGGGAGATATCCATATTTTTGAGCAGTAGCTCTATTTTAGAGTACTTACCTTCATTCCAGAATCTAAATGCTATGAAAATATTAATTTATCAATTATACTGTACAATCTTATAGAATATTTGGTAAAGGAATAGTTTTCTGTACAGAATAAGCCCTTAGCTGCCCTTTTAAAGTAGGCAGTAAGACATTCAATGGTAACCACCCTTTCCTCCCTGATAAGAGTTTGGGCATTACTCTGTCTTCAACTTTTGGATCTTTAGCTCACTCTGCTCATGTCCTTCTCAGGTTGTTTGCAGTTACTGTTTGCTATTACTCATGTTAGTGACCATGTCCTGTTGTGTTCCTCCAGCATCACCCAACAAAATTCAAACCCACACTGACTTAATGAGTTCATTTAGGATTCAGACTCCCTTTTCATGCCTAGGGCAGCCAGCAAAGGACTAGATCTCTGGATTATCTGGATGAGTGAGAATCACTTTCTCATTACAGACTAATTTACTATGCTGGAATCTCAGCACACTCTGTTTTACTACCACTGCTTTATGGAGGAGTTGGCAGGAGCATTAACTCAGCTGCTGTCACTTGGAGTGTTTGCCTTGTTGATAAAGGCAGGAATTCAGAGCTGGGAGCAGGGCTCAGCACAAGGAGTGGGGTCCCAGGATCCTTCTGTGTGTTTGCACTGGCTGCAGAAATGTCCTGCTGAATGTGCACAAACAGCTGGGTACAGAACCTGACAGCTTTTGTGACACTCATGAACCACCCCTGAAACAACCTAATTTTAAAATTCCTGACACTTAGCATTAAATTTTGGTTTAGTCCAGGATAACTACCTTTATTTTTTAATAGAGGCTGCTGCATAAATAAATAAATTTGTCTTTTTGAAATGTTTTACATCATTATCATAGCATCAGGCAAGGGTTTGTGGTCGGTCTAAGAAATGGCTTTTTTTTTCAGTTTGGCAGCTGTTGCCAACAGAGCTGTAGTGACCTCTAGGTTACTACAATTCTGCTTGTTTGAAAAAAAAAAAAAAAAAAAAAAAGAAGATATTAAAATAAAATCTGGTGTAAAACAAAGCTTTCCAGCCACAACTCAGCTCCATTTGATTTTGCATGAAAAATGTTGTGAGGCTGCCTTGGCCCCCATGGAAGTGAGAAAGTGCAAATGACAACCAGGCACCTGCTTTGCTGCAGCTTTGTATTTCCAGTGTGGGTGGGGAGGAAGGGGAGGGATCCCCACTCCCTGGCATGGTGCTAAGGTAAAGAATGAAATTCCCACAAGTCAGTAATAAAGTACACGCTTTGCTCTAAGGTAGTTTGGGTGTTTGGGGACTGCAGACAAAGATTATAATTTTCTTCTCCCACTTCTTTGGCCTAAATATAGAATTTTTGTAATAAGGTTTATTTTATTTTAAGGTAATTCCAACCTGAACTTGTCCAAGGGAGAAACAAAGCCTTGGAAGAATTGCCTGTGTCTCTTTGGCAGTTTGGCTTTTCTGAGCTGATTATCCCTCACCTCAAACAGCAACCTGGAGGTGGGGTTTTGTTGTGATTCATCTAGACAAAGACAAAACAAACCCACAACATAATGGCTCTGAGCAAAAATGTATTTTTGGAGAGAGAAATAATCTGTATTTTTGGTAACATTATACTGGTGAATATTTTAGTGTTGCAAACATTAATAAATATCCTCAGAAAAAGATTTTTACAAGCCTGGCCACCTAAAAGTGGTTGAAATTTTTAATAATGTCTTAAAATGCCTGGTCATCAACAAGATAAAGGGCATATCAAACAGGATTTAATGCTTTTGAAATGTCAAATAACACTGATGCCTTAAAACAATACGAGTGTTTTAATTTCTGTGGCATTTTAAAGAAGTTAACTTTGCAATTTTATTGCAGGATGTAATGTGCAATTGTTAAAACATCATCAAACTGATTGCTTTATTTGATTTAAAATGTCATATTCAGTACGGTGATTTTCACTCATTAACATTAAACTTGGGGAACCATATGCTAAAACAATCTTGTCTATTGAATGAGCACACTCAGTTAAATAATATGAGCAGAAAAAATGTGAGACTTTCTACTAAGCACTTTTATCCCCATTTTTAACATCCTCTAGAATTCATTAGGACAAACCTAATCCTGCAAATAGTAAATCATTCTATTTATAGATTGCATGGCATTTTGATATTAAAATGCATAAAATCTGCCAATAGTTTAGAAATGAGGCATCAGCAAAGAGGATTATTGGTCTACCTAAAAAATAATACAACCATTAAGAGGATAACATTTTCCAATTGCAATTACATGCCTTAATTTTAAAGAAGCTATCATTTACAATAATTTGGCAGATTCAGTCCATATTTCTTTCACAAATTTATTTCTTCATTACGCCTCAAAACAAATTTATGGTGCATTTATGTTTGTGAAGATAATTTGCTTAGTTTATTGTGAATGGAAATCAGTAATTACATACAATCTCATTTTCTACAGACATAAAGTTAATTCATGGTAGTAATTTTACACAGAATATTAGCCTGTGTTAGTTATGATGAAAATGTTACTGTGGCAAATGCTCTGTTGCAGTACGATTTCCTTGGATGTGGTGAAAAAGGAAATACTGACTTAGTAAATAATTTTTTACTCATCGATTTTGTGATAATTTTGGGTGATTCTAAAGAAGGATGACTGATTATAGGGAATATCCTTGTCTGGGCCTAAAATCAGAATTTCTTTTGTGAGGAAGGAATGGATGTTAATGGAAAAATAAACATTTCAAGAAGTCCAGCAGCAGATCAGCACTGCCAGACTCTGGAAATGAGTCTTTGATACTGCTGGTGAAGCAGTTCTCCAAGGAATTCAAATGGAATCCCTGGATTTGGAGATCTAAGATGACCAAAGCTAAATAAGATGTCTGGAGGCAATGAATCCATATTAACATTCCAGACAATGTTTTTGTTATAACCAGTCTTTTTCAAAGCATGCTATGTCTGAGCCTTTTGTAGTAGATATTAATGATATTAACAAAAAAAAAAAAAAAGAAAAAAAAAAAAAAGAAAAAAGAAGAGATGTCTTCTTTTGCTCATATCCTGGATATTTACCCAGAAGCATGAGCAATAATTCATGTCCATTTGCCCTGGACATTTTTTGGGTTTACAGTGCATTCCTCCAGTTCTTTGTTGGAGATTCCACTTGAGAAGTGGGAGAGAAAACAAAATTATATATTTTCTCCCCCACCCCCAAAAAAAGCTGTTGAAACACAAACATTTCTCATGGTGGGGGGAAACAACAAAGAGACAAGTGACATTTTGTTGTAGAGCTGTCTGCACTGTTGGCCTGGCCTTTAGATGTCATGGTGTCCAAGGACAGAGCTCTTTGCCACACTGTCATTTGCCTTACACTGAAGCAAAAAATTCATTAAGCTGCTCTGGGAATTCTAATTTCCTTAGTTTTCTGAAAGAGTTAAATAAGGATAATTTTTCGTTTTGGAATGAGCTTCCCTGGGGATTGGGAATTGTAGTCCTCCAAATATGATGTTACAGGAAAGTGTTGCACTCCCAGCTGAACAGAAGGAACACAAATCTGTAATTAGCCTTTATATCACAAAATGTATGAAAATGTTATACACTGTAAAATATCTGCCATCTCATTAAAAGTAAATGAGGTTTGGCAAACTCTGAATCTGTAGAATAAGATTATTTCCAAAGTGTTATGCTGTTAAGAATTTTTAAAAGGATCTTTGATTTCGAGGGCGACTGTAAGCATGTAAGCTGTATAGAATCCATAAATTGTTATTACTTAGGATTTATTACTTAGGAAGTATTTAATTACTTAGCCTGAAGTTGCATTTAAAATAAAGAATGTGAAGCTCCTATGGCTTTTGAAAAAGTTGATTTTCATCATTTTTGATTGATGTCACAAAACACTTCTGACCCAAAGTCATGCTAACAGAAATAAGGAATTCCAAAGGGAGGAGTTTTTTCCATGGGTAAATTCCTGCTGCTGTCCCCCCTGAGCCTGCCCTGGCCCAGCCTGAGGCCGTTCCCTCTGCTCCTGTCCCTGTGCCCTGGCAGCACAGCCCGACCCTCCCGGCTGTCCCCTCCTGGCAGGGACTTGTACCATCCAAAAATATTGCTTGTTTTAAAGGAAACATAAAAAATCAGTATTAAATGAATTCAATTCTACAAGATCAAAGTCCTTTTTTCAGCTTAAAACCTGATTTTTCTACTTTAATTAGAGATAGTGGTTTGGGGGTTTTTTTTCTCCTTCTTTCCTGGTCTTGCATTTTTTGTGTAACATGTAAAATATTGTTTTATGGCAGAGATGGCCCTGTAATGGGTTCATGCTGTTGCTATCTGCCTGAGTCATTGATTTCGTTTGGAACTCCTGAGTGCTCCTGGAACACAAATTAAGAACAATCATTATATTCTGTACCTGTGCATTCTCTTCCAGTAAGTTCTTAGAACTTTTAAATCAGGCACAAATATTCCTAACACCTAACACAGAGAGCCTAATATCAGTTAATTTCTGCTTTAAAAAAAAAAGAAAGAAATAGCACCAGTAACCAGCTGCTTTATAACCTGTCATTTGGGCACAGCAGAAAACTGAGAAGTCAACAACTTATCCAAAGGTAGGACTTTATTCTGGGAAATAATGAATTAGCAGCAACAGTGAGTTTTCAGTCTGTTGTATTATCTGTCACCTTCTCAGTCTTCCCTTTGTGCTTAGAATTTCAGGCTTAATATGGGAGGTTGGAATGCTCGAGGGAAATATCTTTAAATGAGTTGTGCCCTAGAACAACTGCTGTGGAAGTGTAAAGCCTGAGAATTCAAATAGTGAATATCACCTCTGTGGAATCAAACAGAAGCTGGAAAAAAAAAATTAAGTTACACATTTTGTCTTACAGGAGTTTGTATGTATGTAAAAAATTATAAATACTGAGATATTTTTTGGTTCCAGAGTCCTGATGAGTTCTGCATTTTGCCAAGAGGAATGAATTCCCAAGTGTACAATGTCCTCCTCCATTTCTTGGGGAAATATTGAGGTGGCAGATGTCACTCTGTCCCTTAAATCCTCACACTCAGTGGCCTTTCTTTCATCCAAACTCCTACACTGCTGCATATTCAGAGCTCTTAAGATGTGAGGTTGTCTTTTGAAAGGAATTTTATGATATAAGTATATATACATTTAGTAAAAACTAGATAAAATATTATGTAAATTAGAATATCTCAAGAGGGAGATGAAAGCAATTGGAGACTGCAACATGTCACTGCAGAAAACTTTTTGTTCAAAGAAATACTTGTATTATTAGTTCAGAATTAACTCAAAAGTAAGTATTACTTTGAGGAAAGGCTATATGGACTTTGAAATGATGCAGCAGAGCATCAAAACAGTCACAGTAATGACTTGTGATGTTGTGGGTGCTAACAGAGTTATCTCCTCTTAAGCAGATCCTTCTAATACAGTGAGTTTTTTGTTTTGGGTTGGTTTCGTTTTTTGGGTTTTTTTTACAATTACAGAATAGACTTGTCATGACTGAAAAGTAGTTCAAGAGAAACAAAAGGAGACTGAGTCCACCTCTGCAGTGATCAAAAGATTTAGCATTCTAAAGCATTCATTTTACCTGCTGAAAAAAAAAAATAGTAAGGAAATATTCTTCTACAGACCTCTGTAGAATGATTGAAATTGAATTTTCAGGCTATTAACAACTTTAAAAATGGAATCATGACACGAAGTTCATTTCCTCCTGCTTCTCATTTTCCAATGAAGTACTGTCATTTCTGTCAAGGTGGGAGGAGTTTTTAGGAAATGCTCTGGAACGAGCAAGCTGCAGGGCTGGTTGGGAATGTAAATGACTGTGTCTTGGTTCTATCCCTGCTTCTGCTGCTGTAAAAACAGCAGTTGCCTTGTGCTGCCACCCTGACTTCTCCAAGGGACAGGGAGCTGGAAATACTGCACTGAGCCCTGGCTGGGCTGATTCCAAAGGCATTGGAGGTGCGGGAGCTCTCTCTTCTCTCCGTTTGATGTTGGGGTGTGGCTCGTTTGCTCTCAGGCTGTGTCTGTGACCCCAGGCACGGATCAATGTGCTAAACCATGAGCTATCAGCTCAAAGGGGTGGGCAACGCCTCGACACCTTCCAACCCCAGTGCTGCAAACGGGTAACTTGGCTTGGTGTTGAGTGAGTCCTGCAGGAAACCCAGCCTGGCACAGTGGGACAGGCTAGTGACAGAATTCCTGCCACACAGCAACCATGAGCAGGAGCCCCACCTGTATCCAGGAGCACCACCTGTGTCCCAGGAGCCTCACCTGTCACCAGGAGCCCCACCTGTGTCCAGGAGCCCAACCTGTGTCCAGGAGCCCAACCTGTGTCCCAGGAGCCCCACATGAGTCCCAGGAGCCCCACCTGTGTCTCCAGGAGCCCCACCTGAGTCCCAGGAGCCTCACCTTTCTCCAGGAGCCCCACCTCTGTCTCCAGGAGCCTCACCTGTGTCCCACTAGCCCCACCTGTGTCTCCAGTAGTCCCATCTCTGTCTCCAGGAGCCCCACCTGTCTCCAGGAGCCCCACCCATGTCCCAGGAGCCTCAGCTTTCTCCAGGAACCCCACCTGTGTCCAGTAGCCCCACTTGTGGCCCAGGAACCCCACCTGTGTCCAGGAATCTCACCTGTGTCCAGGAGCCCCACCTGTGTCTAGGAGCCCTGTGAAGCTCACAAATGGCTGCAGACTGCCAGAAAGTCTGGCGAGGGCAGCACACATCCCTGCCCTTCCTTTATCCTCTTTTAGAGGCTCCAGCCCAACTGGAACTTCTGACCTGACATAGTTGTTGTGCTCCTCTGCTGCTCCTCTTGAAAGGCGTTCTGTAACAAACTCGCTCACAAAGGCAATGGGGTTTGATGTCGTGAATCAGAGAATTGCAGAAAAAGACAAAATCATCGCTGTTAGTTCAAAGAGGAGCGTGCCAAAAGAACAGCTTCAGCTCCAGGTACACAGAAGCCTTGCTGCCTCACAGCCACTTTGACTTTCATTAGTTTATTGATTGCTTCCAACTGTTGCAGAAACAGTTTGGGGCTGGAGGCTCAGGCATTGTGAAATGGCTCTTTGATTGCTAACAATTTAGGAATTCTGGCGGCTAGCAAAATGAGCAGCCCTAAATTGGGAGTTTTTGTTGTATTATTCAGGGAGGAGGGGGCTCTAAGGTGAATATGTACAGACTTTGGCCACACACACATTTAGCAGGGAGCCAGCATGTCCCTTGTGACACCTTGTGACACCGCTGTTCCTTGGGTGGAGAATTACTGAAAGGAGAACACTTGCACTAGGGGAGAACCTGACACACATAGGCTTCATTAAGACCTGGAATTCTTTCCTGGGATGCAGGTGAAAGGAACTTCTGAACACTGAACCAATATAATTGCTCAGAAGCAGTTTATTGTTTACATTACAACCCCAATTATGCATTTTTAAGACTACTGTTTACACTTTCACACATTGCATGATTGGTTGGTCAGTCCCTTTCACTCAAACCCTACAAGGGTCTCTGGAAAAGTGATTGGTCAAAGTCCAGGGGTTCTTTTATCGAGTGCTTGCATTCTTTGCCACTAGTTTCTCAGCATTTCTGTTCTCAATTTAGCTCAATTGTTGTTTCAGCAGCTTTGAAGATTTCTCAGTTTAGCACTATTGTTGTTTCAGCAACCTTGACAAATTCCAGAGGATCTGATAAACACACCTAAAGATAATTTGGCTGTGGCATCCCTGGGAACAAGTTATTCAGACACATTGCAACACTGGGATGTAGTGAACCGACCACTCTTCCATTCAGAACGTGGAGGTGCAATTAGATATTCTGCAGCTGAGAGTTCAGCTACTGTCCCATGGCTTATATTAAGCTTTATCGTCCTTCTCCAGAGAGGGGTTAGGTGTACACTCAGCACCTGCTTGGAACACAGGTGATGACAAGGCTGAATATGTGTACTGCTGGAATGTTCTAGCAGCAGTGAAAGGCCAGAATTAAGCTTTTTATGCCTTTGCCTATCAATAAAAGCAATTTACTCTTTACCAGCAGAAGCTTAAAATCATTTCTGTATCACAAAGCAGTGTCATGTGGATTCCCCTGGAGCTGTGGAGGAGCTGAGGCGCCAGAGCCAGTTTATCTCCACTAAAGTGCTTTGCCCAAGCAAAAGCAGGGCAAGCAAGAAACCAAGCTCAGGTGTCTCCTCAAAGCAGGGCATTATACTGTGTCCAGAAACACTAGGGAAATTTTTACTGTCAGGATTAGAAAGGGAAATTGCAAATGATAGAGGCATATAAAAATTGAAGTTTGCAACAGAGGTCCCCAAGTCCCATGTCCTTGGTGTAGCCTGATGCTGGGAATCTGAGCCTCTCTGAGTGGCAGCTTCAGAACTGCTGTTACAGACCTGTAATTGCTTTTCCCTCCCTTACAATGCCTGCAGACTTTCCTTGGACATGGATAGGTTTCCTGCAGGTCATAGACATATTTTAAAACCAGTAAAATGGAAAATATTTTTTTCTTGTTTTCCTGTGGCCAGCTTATATTATTTTTTTCTCTATCTAAGGCCATTCTGTGGACTAAAATTTTACTAAAGGTGATTTGCTCTCCTACTTGCAAATTTCAGGCCTGACATTGGTTGTGAATAAAGACTTAAGAGGATGTTACAAGTGAGTAAAAGAGATTGTGCCATCTCTGTGCTAGGATTCACTCTAGGAGTATGTGAAATACCTGGAACAATAATCTTAGTGTGATCTGGGACAGTTTCTAAATACTGTTGCAGTGAAAACACTTGTAAATTGATTTCTCCCTGTGCACACTCTTCCCATTCCTTTCTGTATCCTGGTTCAGGAGCTTGTGCTGCAGGTCAGGGATGTTTCCATCCCACATTAACTTTGTGCCAGCCTGAGAACTCCAGCCAGCCTTGTCATAAATACTTGAACTTTGCTGCCTCATTCAGGGTTCTGAGTGAGACTAAAGCGAGCCTCCAACAGCCAGCACAACCCTTTTTATGTGATTCTGACTTCTCCACAGAATGCAAACATGCTTCCTAATTAGGACTAAGACTGTGAATAGGCCATTATTCTACATGTTTCCAGGAGGCTGTGTTGCTGGAGAATAATAAAAGGGCACTGGAAAACAGGTATC
Organism: Certhia americana; assembly: GCA_018697195.1. Lineage (NCBI taxonomy): Eukaryota > Metazoa > Chordata > Aves > Passeriformes > Certhiidae > Certhia > Certhia americana. The sequence continues at coordinate 4,015,905 of CM031867.1, read as the reverse complement.
AACAAATGAATATAGAATGGTATATTAAATAGCCCACAGCAAATGCTAAGCAAATATAATAAATCTTAGGTTGTGATGAAAGCTGTAGCATTTGGTGTGGGTGGCAAAGCACGAATGAGAGGAGTTTGGGAGCTGCTAGGCTGGCAAATGCTGGAAGGACCAAGCTTGTCAGCCTGTCACAGAGTCAGCAGTCTGCAGATGGATGCTGTGATCCCAGGCCAGTGTTCTCTGCTCCTCCCTGTTTGGGCTGTAAACCCTTGGGAGCTGGGATTGCCTCCCAGGCTGTCCTCAGGACTGTCCAAGCTCAGTCTCTGCTGGGTCAGCCCTGGCTGCAGTGCCTGGGGTGATGCCATAGTGCCCTTGGATACCTGTGACCTGTGCAGTGTGAAACCTCTGTCCATCCCAACACAGCAGAATGGGCGTGTACATTTGTGTTTTATAAAGAATTTAATTTCCATCTGCCATTTACACAGCAGAAGTGTGTTGGAGGGGACCATCACACCACACTGCTGTTTGAGAGGGCCCTTTGCTCTTCTCAGCTGAGGGAGGACTGAGTCCTTCAGAAAAAAAATCTGTGTGCCAGCCTGGGGCTCTGGACTTACTGAGATGCACCAAAGGAGTCCAAAAGATCTGAACAAACACGTTCTGACAGTCTCACTCTGTGAAGCCTGAAGCTCTACCTATGTTTGCTTTTTTTTTAGAGTTTCTAAACAACTAAACATTTCAGGAAAAGAACACCTAAAGGAAATCAAGACAAGGACATTTAGCTCATTACAACTTGCCCTTTTCTCTGTCTGGGCATAAAGAACAGGAGAAGGGAACCAGGGATTTCAGCTAGCTTAGTGCAAAGCATGAATACTCACCTGATCTTTATCTGTGCTGCTGGAAACTTCTTGAAGACTGTTCCTTGCTGCTCCCCACATACAGAGGCAGATCCTCTTTGCCTGGGAGCCCCAGCCTCAGCACAGAATTTCTCAGCCTTCTGCCGAAGGATTGGGAGCCTTCAGCCTGCAGCAGGCTGCACTGGTGCTGCTGTTACTGGACTGCTCATGGGGAGATGTGCTGCCTGTGGGACGCTGGGCACTGCTGCAGCACACACAACAAACATCTCCTCCTCTCCCTTTTCAAGGAGGCTCTGGTTGATGCTTTAAGCTTTAGCTTTTATAGTTTCTAGATTCTGTGCTGTTTTGGTGGGTAGTTTTAGCTTTTATATTAAGTGCTACTGAGTTATCCTCACAGAGTAGATAGTTAAAACAATTTCTTCTCTAGTTTGATACCAAGGACAAATTTCAGGCCCAAGAACAAAACCAACAGTGAAGTGAGAAGAAAAAACAAGGAGGATGGAGCTTCATAACCTGGAGCTGTGGTTGGACAATTGCTTCTAATGTGCTCATGGATCAGAACTTATCAAAGTGTGAGACCTCATGATCAGTTACCCATTCTGTGACCATTTTGGGTGCATCTTGGGTGAGGTCTGACTGGACTCTTGTGCTACCCAGGAGTGCCCAGTGAGGCCTTTTAATAAATCCCTGCTTTGTCCTTTAGCTCTGTCTGCTCTCTGTTCCAGGACAGCCTCCTGAAGGCATCATGGCAAGGAAAAAGGAGAGGCTTTTGCTATTTTCCCCTCTCATTTTCATTTTCTCCCCATTGATGTCGAGATTTTTCTGCAGTACCAGAGATTTTGTTTAGGTTTAGTGGGGATGAAGTGTGCACAAATACTCAGAGGAATTCAAACTCATGTTTCATCACTGAAGCACTTCCTCCCCTTAGGTCTTTTAATAGAGTTTGACCTATTTATACAGTAGCAACAAAAATTTTTATAAAAATCCAAAAATATTTTTAAAGAATTATTTTAGCCCTCTTTATTATTTCTTTTATAAGAGCTGTGTTTTTTTGGGGGGGACATCATACTTGATAATCCCTCAGAAGATGTAAACAATTAGCTTGGAAAAGCAGAAGAATAACACAGTATTGAGATTTTGGCATGTAAATTTGATGTCACCCACTTAGAGGCAAATCAAGATAAACAAAGATAAATTATTCAAGCCAGAGCTGTCCTTTCTGTCTCTGGCATGAGTGAAAGAACACAGGCACAGCTCCTGCTCTGGGACCAGGCAGACTTGTATTGTCACTGTTGTTAATTCTGGTGGAGGTTTGTTAGTCCCTGGGCTGCAGTGAAAGCCAAGTGAGAATGCAGCTAAGCTGGCATTGCTAAGTGGAAGGGAAACCAACCTAGAGTGGAAAAAAAGAGGAATAATTAAGGAAAATTATGTAAAAGAGAGGGTGACGGGTTAATATTTCGAATGTGAGGAATAGCCACATCTGGCAATATCAGATGAATTCCCATTACATTGATAGAAACAAGACTGCAGTGTCAGGACTTGGTGCTGCAATGCTTGCCTGAGTTTACTTTTCGTATTTCTTGCTATTTCTGTTTTCAGATGAGTGTTGTCTCCCAAAACCTTGAGTTTTCCAGTGTTCAGCCTATTGGGTTGTTTTTTTTTTTTTTTTTTTTGGTTTTTTTTTTTTTTTTTGGTGCTTTTATTTTGAGCTTCTCTCCCAGTTTCAAAAACCTTTCCTCTCCTTTGCCTTGCACCACCTGATTTTTACAAAGTGCCTTTCATTCCTTCTACTCTTCCAGCCATGCAAGTGAATTTGGCTCAGTCTGAATGTGTTTAATTTGCATTAACTCTCACACCAATTTGTGTGACAGGCCAAATGAGATAATAGGACTGTTTGGAAGCGTGGGCATCAAACTGGCAGCTCTGGATGCTGGGCTGCAGCCTGCCCACCTGTGCTCTGTGAGGCTGGGTAGGACCTGTGGTAGTCCCTGGTGCTTTCTGAAACACAGAGCAGGATGAAATTTGGAGTTCTCCAACTGCAGGGGATAAGTAGCTGGTTTATGGCAAGGCTGGACAGGGACTTTTCCTAAGGGCATGTAGTGATAGAAGCACAGGGAAGGACTTTAAACTGAAGGACACTGGGTTTAGGTGGGGTATTGGGAAGGAATTGTTCCCTGGGAGGGTGCTGAATTCCTGGCACAGGATGCCCAGAGAAGCTGTAGCTACCCCTGCATCCCTGGAATTGTACAAGGCCAGGCTGGACAGGGTTTGGAGAAACCTGGTCAGGGAGTTTGGAATGAGATGATCTTTGAGGTCACTTCCAACCCAAACCATTCTGTGGTTCGAATGTGTGTGAAATTTTTGAACTGATTTGTCAATGGAAAGGAGATTGACTTCACAATGCATGAATTCAAAAATTTTATTTAATTCTGATTCCTTCACCAGGAGAAGAAATAGATATACTTCTTAATGTACCTAAAATATATTAGCCCCAGCTGCAAGCAGAAATCCATTTGGTTTACTGACAACTTTTAAGGTGTGTGAATGAAAAGCCATGGTCCCTTTCCCTCTAGGGGAGAAATTTCAGTGCCATCTTATCCCTTTATTAAAGTAAATTCTGCTGGTCTCAGCTCACTTCCTAGTGACTCTCTTCCATATTAGATATTACTGTATAAAAAAAAAAGGGGACAAATTGACAGCATCTGATAGTGAGAGTCCTTGGAATTGAATTAGCTCCTCTGTCAGGATTGAGGTCGTTGCTGGGACAATGTAACAAAATAATTTTGTTCAGTGGCCTTTCACAGCAGCTGCATCCAGAGCCAAAACGTCCCCGTGCTTTGTCTTAGTGATGTCAGGGAATGTCAGAGCAGACATGCACTGAAAGGTGGAGAGAGAAAAGTTGTCCATAATGAGAATTAACTGCACCAGGGTTTGTTTTCAGAGTGGGGGAGGTCAGACCTGGTCTGGAAGGAAGATGGGGTTTGTGTTCTGCAATTTTGTAATTGGAAATGACACCGATGACATCACAATTACTCTGATTTATTCTTCACTTGCATAAATTATCCAGGGGCTTTATTTCTCTCACTCTGCCTTCTGTTCTCCATTGGGTTAGGCTCAGTATTAAATAGAAGGTACTCAGGGAAACATACCTTACAAGACAAGGCAGAAACCTTCTGTGCCTTAAGAATCAAGATATTGAAGGGAGCAAGCAGCTGAAAGTGTTAAGCAGCCAACTCTGAATCTCACACAAAGTCCATTCCAAGTTCACCTTTCATCTTGGGTTTTTTTGTTGTTTTTTTTTTTTAAACCTTCTCACATTTGTTAACACCAGAAGAGTCTATGATTTTGAACAGTGCTTTACAAGCTGTCTTACCTAAACAGCTCCCAGTGATTTGTAGCTGAAGAGGATTTTTATCTTTCAGCAGTCTTGATCTAACGCATTCTGCCCTCATGTACTTGTCAATATTCCAAAGAATATGATTCAGAATTTTAAAATAATAACTGTTCCATTTCTTTTTATTCTGCTTTCTTCTTGATCTATCTTGCAAAAGAAAAAGCACCAAGCAAAAAAACCCCTAAACATGAGACTAACCTGCTGTGCTTAGGTGTTATAGGCATGCTCTGTACAGTGATTTAACTATTCTTTCCCTACTTAATATTTTACTACTCATATGTAGACCTTATGCCATCTATTTGATATACATGGAATAAAACTTTTATTCCATGTTATCCACAAGGCAGAAATATTGTCCTGTTTTTGCATACTATCCAGAAGTGAAGCAGAGCTGATTAAAAGCATACCAAGGAATGAAAATGGCAAAGACACTGAAATTTCAAAGTGAGGGGATTTTTTTTGAGCCTGGTAAGAAACAATAACTGGGGTGAAATTTGCAACATGAAATTGAACATTTTTCTGGTCTGTGTTGTGCTATCAAAATGGAAGTGTCAAAAGGAGAGATTTGTGAAATATTTACCTCATAAAGGAAATGCTTTTCTGGGAGATGCTTAATTTAGAAAAAAAAAAAAAAAAATTCTTCCTAGTGGTGAAACAGAAGCCAGGCAATGCCAATCTGGAACTGTAGTCACTGGGATGTTAGAGGGAAACTGCTGTTATAATTAGCTGCTTGATTAATTTCAGACAACTATTTTTGATACAAACCTAAAAATTCTTATTGCTCTCAAAACATGCAAAAACCCCAGTTTCCACTGGTACTTGAATTCCCTCCTGTCCATTTATACCTATATCAAGGCAATAATGCAGCCCTGGATTTAGTTCTAAGCCTTGTTCTTTTAATCTCCTTCCTGAGAGCATTGAGAAAAAAGCAGTAGCCAGTGTTTAATTATCTCCTGCAGCAGTAGCTGTGCTCTGGGCCAGGGGAGGATTATTTGTCTCACATCAGCAGTCCAGGGGTTCTCTGTGTGCTCTGTGACCCACTTGCTGGGGATCTGCAGTGACAAGGCATACACAGCACCAGGAAACCACTCTGGAAATAAAATAAAAATAAAAATTAAAAAAAAAAAAAAAAAAGACATCATCACTAGCCCTGGCATGAAAAGAGGTAGTGCTGCTTTCTCCCTTTTTGGGGCTTTTTCATCCCTCTTTGAAGGCCTGAATGGTCACAAGAACTGGGGGAACAACATCAGAGCATCCACTCAGCTTAACTGAACCCTTCTGACCTGCAGGGCTTTGCTGCTGGGCCTGGTCTTTGTAGACTGACTTCAGCTACTCCCTTTGGGTTGTTGTCAAGTGGAGTGCTCAGGCTGCACTTTGTATTTTTAATATTTAAAAGTACTTTTGGATTGAGAAACACCAAGAAGTCCCGAAGTCCCCTGCTGTTGCTGTGCTAGCAGGAACACATTTCATATTAATTTAATTCGAGACAAAAGGTGTGTTGTTAGTTTGTTCAGAGTTAGCCTGCTTCCACTTTAGTTTCTGGTGGGAGGCAGCTTTCTCTCAACTCGTTTATGTCACAAAAAGTTGATAGAAAGCTATTTGTGGGAGTGGGGGAAATTCCAGATAATTTAAATCATCTTAATGAGACGGGAAAGGGAGCTGAGACTTTCATTTTGTCTTTAAAGCTATAGGGTAGAGGAGGTTGAAGTGCTAAGAACAACTTTCAGATGAGAAGAATAGTTATGAACTTGATGAATTAATTAGGGTCAAAAATTAAAATATGACTGCAGTTCTGTACCTCTGAGTCATTTGAATATACTTCGAATGGCAGTGAATAAAAATACTCAGACTTACCCAAGCTAAAAATGTCATCATTTTTGGCTGACATAGGGAATATAGCTTAAAATCCTGTATGTCATTGAACTGCCGGAAATGTCTGATAATTCACAGGAAAATTAAGGCATTTATCATGACAGAGCTGTTTTATCAGTGTGATGCTGAGAATTGAACCTAAGCCTGGGCAGCAGAGCAGTTCAGCAGGCTCACAGTTCTCCTCATCACTACCCCTCAGGGGCTCGGGGATGGGACCCATCATTGGCACTTTTACAGCAAGCCCAGCCATCCTGCAGCAGGTGAGCCAGTGCTGTCTTCTGTTGGCTTTCCCTCCCTTGGCGGGTACTTGTGACACTGATTTTTGCACTGATTTTTGACTCAAAGTTTCCTTTCCGCTGCCTGCCGAGGCAGTTTGCTCTCGGTGCTGTTTATCCTGCTCTCCGTGCTGTTCTGCTCTCAGTGCCCTTTGTTTTGCTGTCAATGCCCTTTGTTATTTCCCCAGCTTTGTTTCTGTGCCCTGTGAGGAGCTCCCCAGCAGCGCTGCTCTTTGAGCACGAACGCTGTGGCTGTGAGTTTGTACAGGAGTTCTCTGCATTTCTCCTGAAGAACCTTTGATTTTGGCTGCAGAACACATTGTTTAGCTGTCAGGTTCTGTCGGAACCCAGGACATCCCTCTGGCTGTCCTGGATGGCTTGAGACCCTGGCAAGGGACTGAGAGACCTTGGCACGAAGTCAAAAACGCCTCTGCCTTTGATTTTAGCCCACAAGAGCAATTACCAACTTTGTGTGAGGATTTACAGGCCACAGGAGTTTGAACAGAGTGATAGTTAATTTGTCACAGGGTGAAAAGTAGAAGTTTGGGTTTTTTTAGAATGGGGGCTCAGGGGACAAGCTGGAGGAATGTGGGTGTGTCCTGTTCTTCTTGTCCTTCTTGTCCTCCATCTCCTGCTGTGATGGTGGCACTTTCTGGTTGAGAACCAGAGCAGAGAATGACTGTCTAACAAAGGTGATAGGGATTGGAAAATTATTTTAAATATTGTACACGTAGTTCTTAGTATAGAAGTAAACACCACCCTGAGGGAGGTGGATTGGGCCTTAGACTGACTTGCTGAGAGGATCTCTGTGAGTCAGGGAAAGAATGGAATAGATGAGGAAAAATAAACAAACTTGGAGAAGAGATGATTCTCGACTTTTTCTTTGATCACGGGGCTGGGCGAAAAGAACTTCCTAAATCTTGGGAATTCAAAATATCCAAAAATCCCGAGAGTGGCACTTTCTAATTGGTTTAAAGTAGAGACAGACTGTCTAACAAAGGTGATAGGGATGGGAAAATTATTGCAAATAAAGTACACATAGTTTTTAGTATAAAAAGTAAGCACCACTTGAGGGCTGGGATTGTGCTTCAACCTAACCTGCTGAACAGACCTCAACAGGTCAGAGAAAGAATGGAATAGATAAGGAAAAATAGACAACCTTGGAAAGCAGAACCAATGAATCTCGACTTCTTCTTCAGTCATGGGGCTGGGGGGAAAAAGACTTTTTAAAATCTCAGGAGCCATCAAAATCATCAAAACCCCAGAAGGTTCCACTGGGTAGGTGATATCCTGGTTAGGTTCCAAATGATTGGGGCTGGGTGAGATGGAGGGCACGGGGTGTCCTGGTACCTGCTCGTTCCTCCCTCAGCCCTGCAGACTCAGAAATGTGGGCACAACTGGGACCATCCCATCACCTCACCTGTTGGCCTCCCAACCTCTGAAACTGGTCAGGAAAGCCTCACCTGAAAGCTCAGAGTATATTCATTTTCTAAAGATTTCTTGTTGCTTTTTGGGGTTTGGAGAAGTGCACTAATGCACTGTTAAGGTAATAGGAGACAAAAGAAACTAATGATTACTCTGCTTTCTACAAGAACTCAGGGAAAACAACCAAAATGAAGATAAAGCTCTGCTAGCATTACTAATAATACACTTGGAAATGTTTTCCTTCAATCTATCTTTTCTTCTATTGACTAAGAAGGTGAGTTACTAGGTTTGTTCACTTAAGACATATGTGTGGGCTTTTAATACATGCCGGTTGCTTCTCCCATCATTTCATCCATAATGTACCAATCCATTTTCAGAGCTGGGCTTTTTTTTTTTCTTTTTTTTTTTTTTTTTCCCCTGCATGTTGTTTTCTCTTTTTCCAAGCTGCTCTTTCAAAATATGAATGATCTGGATTTTCTTCTGATAGATTCTCTAGGGGCTCAGTGATGTGGCAGGGACAGACTTATCTGGGGACATTCTAAGCAGCCTCTTGACTTTATAGATTGAGACTCATAAAAATGAAAAAAAAAAAAAAAAAACAAGATTCTGCACATCTAGAAAATGAAGTCAGCAAATTTAATACCCTACATAGTACACTTGTGTCCAATCTAAGTGACATGTAACATATTTAAATATAATTAGCATGGAACTAGCTGCTATTCCTAGTAAGACCTGGTGAGGAGGAAGACCTAAGAGTGGTGGAGCAGTAGAACCTTTAAACTGCAGTTTGGTAGTAAATTCTCATTTATTTAGCATTTTCAGATATGAAGTAAAAAAGCTCTTATCCTCAGGGCTGGAATACAAACCCACACATCCTAATTTCATAACCCCTGCTCTAGCCAGCAGATCCCACTGCTTTCTGTTGGGTTTTGTTAATATAATCACTAACTCTTTGTTGTAAAGTATGTGGATATTTCAACAAATGCTTGTGTCTCCCAACAGAAACCTCCAGGACCTGCAGGTCCCTGCAGTGAAACACAACCCCAGCAATGCCAATCTGCCCCTGATGAAGTCAAGCCACTTAGAACAGCTCTGGTTTGCTCAGCACTGCCGAGGCTGAACAATGTTATCAGATCCAGCAGCTGCTCTTCTGTTCAGCCAGGGGCTGAAATGCAGGAGGAAAACAAAACCAGAGCCACACACCCCTCACCAAAGGCTTGGAGAGCTTGATCAGAGCTGCATTTTGCCTCTGAGCATCGACTCCACCTGCCAAGCCTTTGGTGCTCTGCTGCCATCAAGGCAGGAGCCCCATGGGTGGGAGGGTCAGTGTCAGCCACTCTCTAACCAGAGCATGAGACAATTGCTCAGTGAACATTCTGAGAAGCTTTTGCTATTTCTGATCCTCAGATACACAGACTGTGAGGGGAGGAAGGACCAGACTCATGGGTCTGCACTGCACAGCAGAGAGCTGCACTGCCCTGCACAGTGTCCTGGGCAGCAGATACACTTTCACTGCTCTTGGCACATTTATGTGGCCATTTCCCTCTTGGTTTTAGCTTTTGTTTTACAGAAATGCTGACTGCCTGCATTATTCCTGCTCTGTGATAGCTGGCAGTTACCTGTCCTCTAGGAAGACAAAAAATAGCATTTTAAGCTTTATATGGAGTAAAAGATCCCATTAACCCATTACTGAATGAAGAAAGCTCTCTTCCAAGAAAAGGGGATGGGAAGGAGACTGTATATTTTAAATCATAGCCATAATATAACTGTTCCTTTTCTTTGTGAATTAAAAATATATTCTGTCTGGACTTAAATTTTTTTTGTAGACAGCTCTACATTCAGGTACAAACAACTGATTTTTTTTTCTACAATTGATGTTATCTAAACAAACTCTCAGTCATAATAACAGATCCCAAAAAATGTTTTAGCTGGGAAACTCCTTTAACAGAACAAATTCAATAATTTGCTGTAGGGCTTATGTTTGTAATGTAATGCTTATGGCCAGATAGATTTATTATTGACTTAGTTTTTATTAAAACAACATAGGAGGTATCAGTAGCTCACTTGCTGTTAGCCAGTTATCTGAGGGAGGCATCCAAGCCTTATATCAAAAAGGGCATGAATTCTGAACATGAAGATTGATTGATTCTTAAATGAAATACTTTTAATATTTCATGGGAAGGATTTTTCTGTGGCCAAGTAGTTTATACCATGATAAATGTCTCCTGGGCAGAAAGCAAGCTTGTCTACTAAAATTTGTTTTCTTTTCTTGAATTTGGGCTTTTTCTACCCTGGCTCTGATCCATAGCAAATATTTCTCCCCTCTGCAGCCAACATCACTGTAGCAGCAGGTGGTGCTGCACTAGAGGAGTGTTGGTCATACCTGGAAGGTGTTTCTGGGGTCCCAGAATAAACACCTGGGCAGCTGCTGGACATCTCCCAAGGGCCTGGGTTAATTAAAACCCATGTGCTAGCTCTGAATCATAGAGCTGACATTTGGAAACAGCAACAAGCAATCTCACCCCAGTCATCTTAAAGTTAGGTGGGAAATGGTGAATGGAGCATTGCAGGAATGAAGTTGCTGTGAACAAGTGAAATTACAGGTGAAATTCATTTACTCCACACTCGCTGCCAGCTCCTCTTTAACTTCTGACTTGTTTCCAGTACTGCCTGTAAACCTGTACGATATTTATTTATTGCCAGTCTTCCTCAAACGTCCATACTTCCAAAATTCTATAGTTCCAGTGATGGGAAAAGTGATGTCTAGGAATTTCACAGGCCTAAGAGGAATGTAAGCACATATCTTGAATAGAAAAAAAAAGAAATATCTTTTTGCACAGAGTAGATATTTCAGAGACATCAAATATGACTTCAGTAGACTTTTTTACAGCCTGATACAGACCCATGAGAGTCTCATGGCTGTTTTCATTCCGATTAAAGGAGCTAAAATTTCTTCAAACACACACCACCACCCCTTTTATAAAACTTCTGCAGAGTGGGAGTGTAACTTGATAGAAACTAATTGCTCTGGATTAAAGGAACAAGCCTGCAGCTTCCACATATTATATCAGCACTCAGAGCAGACAGTGACATTTTTTTATGAGGAGGAAATTTCATTTGAAGTAGTCTCAATATTCATAATGTCTCGGGCTCTCTCAAACCCTGGGTGTGGTGTTATTTTAATGGTGCACAGGGATTGGCTGTGTGGAGGAGGCAAAATTGGTTTGTCACAGATCCAGAAGTGATAAAGCTGATTTTGAAATGGAGATTAAGGCCTTGTGGAGGGGGAAATGACAGTTTTCTTTAGCAGAAGAAATATTAACACATTAATGCTCAGTCATCTTCATTTTTATGTGCTTGCTCTGTTCCAGCTGGGTATATCAGAGGTCAAATATTCTGATTCCTATTTCCTGAAGGAGTTTGTTTTCCTGTTTTAGTTATCTCAGAAAGTTCTCATCTAAGAATGAACAAAATTCTGGGATTCATGGATGTTTGTAGCCAGCTCCAACAGCCTGCTAACTTGAACTGCTGGCAAAGTGTGAGTGATGAGCCTCAAACCTGGGAGGGGATGGGAACAGATGTGAGCTTCACAAATGGATCCTGTAAATAATGGCCTAAACCACAGAGGCAGACCTGGGCACATAAATATATCATCCCTTTTTGGTATGTTTCTATCTCACTCCCAAAGGAAACTTCTCTGTGCAAACGAGATTTCTGACCATTTACAATCTGAATGAGAATTCTCAGTGCAATTAAAAAAAAGGCATGTGGATTCTTAATGATGAGAAAATAAAGCACTGATTTCATGCTATTTTTAAGATTAAACCTTCTTATTACTACATTTAGGGAAAATAAAAAGAAACTAATATTTTCCCAATGGAATGAGGCCACAAGAAAGTCAGGATCAGTTACTAGAACTTTTTTTTATCATCCCACCAGGCAAAATATATCAGGCTATTAAAAAACCCTAGAATATACAATGACAATCTCACAGTGTGGAAAGAAGACTTCCTCTAAATTCATGGACATGCAAAGGCAGAAGGAACTGGAACTTCAGCTTTATCAGCTGTATCAATATTTTACTGCAGTTACAAATTCACACAGATGCCAAGATACTTTATGTTGCCAAATGGTGCTTTTATTTTGCAGCACATGTTGTGCATTCTTTTTAGAAGTGAACACATCTGCTGTGACTTCTTCCAGTATCCATTTTTCCTTCCCTGCAATTTGGGGCTACGAAGATTACAAAGCCATAAATCAGAACTGTGGTGAAGTCAAGGGATCTGATTTACAAATGTGGTTAATCTTTGCCTCTGAGGATGCTACGAGCAGTGCAGGAAGGCTGGGGCACCCTCAGCATTGGAAGGTGGCATTTCTGCTGCAGCAGGGCTTTCTGTGGGCAGAGAAGGGAAAAATTTCAGCCAGCATTCCCAAATGTTTTAGTGATTAGATGAGACAATGTCAGAGAGCAACTGCTGAACTCTGAAGTTACTTGGGAGAGAGATGAGCAAGTGATGGGTGTGGGTTTTCATAGTATCCCAGAAGAGTTTGGGCTGGAAGAGATCTTAAGGATCATCTTCTTCCATCCCCCTGCCCTGGCACCCCTCCCACTGTGCCAGGCTGCTCCCAGCCCCAATGTCCAGCCTGGCCTTGGGCACTCCAGGGATCCAGGGGCAGCCCCAGCTGCTCTGGGCACCCTGTGCCAGGGCCTGCCCACCCTGCCAGGGAACAATTCCTGCACAATGTCCCTGACACCTCTGTTCTCTGGCAGTTTGAAGTTTATGCCTTACGTTTTAGCTTTCATAGTGTCCAGATTCTGTACTGCATCAGTATATACCTCTGAACTTCTCATAAAGTGTCAGCAAGCTCTGCTCACAGCTCAGGCACACAGAACCAAGGATGCAGAACAATCCTTGTCCAGCCCCAGAACCAAGGACAGCTCTGCAGCTTCAGCCCAAAAAATGCAAACAGCAGAGAACTGAGGAGAGAACCCAGGAGGGTGGGACTGCAGAACCTGGGGCTGGAATTGCACAATTACCCCAAACTGGAAATGGACCAAAACTTATAAAATTGTGAAAACTCCTGACTCAGGGTTCATCGTGGGTGTAGCCCTGGCCAGGCTCTTCTACTCCCAAGGTGTATCCTGTGAAGGCCCTTTAATAAATCCCTGCTTTATTCCTTTAGCACTATCCAGCCTCAGTTCCAGGTCAGCCTCTCATGGCATCAAAGCCATTCCCCCTGGTCCTGGCACTGCATGCCCTTGTACAAAGTTTGTTGTTATCCTGCTGGTCTCCATCTCTATTTCTCACAATTCCTAATGTGTCACCAGCAGAGTGTGAACAGAGTAACTTTATATAGAATCCTCTATACTGCAAAATACTGAAGCATTGCATGATTCAAAAGACCTTATGTTGTTTCATTCCTATAACTTCAGCCAAAATTCTTTCAAACTGTTGAGTCTTTGTTGCATTCACACTTTTAAGGGAGGCAGAGGCCCCTTGTGAAGGGGCGTGAGCTGGCTGGTGTAAATGGAAGAGAGCAGGCTGTGGCTTTTCGGGGTTTGTGGGTAACTGTTGCAAAAATGGGCAACATTTAGGGGTTTTGGCAAGTCAATATTCAACAAAAATTTGGGGTCCTGGATAACCTCAGAATTTGTTTGGAAGATCCAAATTTAATCATAAGAAAACTAATTCATGTTACAGTGACATGCAAAAGATGCTGAATTTTCAAATATAATTTATGTAATGATACCTCCACCTTGACAGTAGTTCCATAGCTTTTGTGACTTTCAGTTGAGGATCTCATCCTTAGGTATTTCCTGGTCCATAAAACAAAGGTGTTCCATGTCACTCCCTGGTACACCCCAGAGGCTGGCTTGAACTGTAATGTTCAGATTTTGGTTTCTAAAGGTCTATTCTGCCTCAATCTATCACCTTATTACCTGCCTGTGTGTCCTTTTGGCTTCCAGGAGAAGTGGTGGCTTTCAGCAATTGGAGTAAATAGGAAGGACAATTTTTTTAACTCTTCCTTGCCACTGTCAGCTCTGTCCCGACCGTTTCCCCTCCCTAATATTTGTATTCTTACAAAAACTCTTTTCTTCTCTTGTGATATAGAAAGCTATTTAAACTGCATCACTTCCCTCTGCTTGTGGAGTTTCCAAAAGAGGGACATGGTGCTGGCTGAGCTAATCCAAACGTGCAGGTAAGGCAGTGAGTAAAAGTGAAATACCAACATCAAGTCTTCACATTTTCAGAACCAAACATATCTCTATAAAGTGCTAGAGCAGCTCCTCCCTGCTAAGCACCAATGACCAGTAGCCAGTGGTTATTTTTATTTTTGCTGGTTGTTTACATTTCACTCTTTGCTGCTGAAATGTTTGAGGAGCTGGAGGCTTTTTTTCCCCACGACGCCTCAAGTCAGAATTAAAGTTGCAGCAGTCTGAGCAGGAGTTAATTCATTCTGCTATTAAGCCTTCAGTTACACTGAGGCTTTATCATTCACTGCTAATAAATGGTATTTATAGTTGGCATATACCTCCTGTAGCAACAATAACAAATGTGTTGCCTGAGATAACCTACTTTATTTAGCTGTTAAAAGGCACTTTTCATTGAAGTTTCACAATTTTAAAAATTCATTATAAACCTCTTGAATCCTCCAAGGACTGAAACAATGCGTGAAGCTGGATGCTCAAAGTGCAGGCCAGATTTTGAAAAGGGCTCAGAAGAGCCCACAATAGAGGGTTGATATTTAAGTATGCTAAGCACACAGCAGCTCCTAATGCGATACTTAGATCTGGGCTCTCAAAAGAGTTCACAAGAACCTCGTGTGCTGTGAGCTTTTGAAACACTGGCCATGTCACAACAAGCACTGCTGGGGACTTTACACTCCTCAGAATCTGCTAAGTCTGCCTTTGATTTCTCTGGGTCTCAAGCACTTTCAAATGCCTGGACCTAAACAAAGATCCCTGCTTTATGTGGGATTAGTTCCTTTTATCTAAGAATATCATTATTCCATCTTTTCCTATAAATAAATAAATAAATAAATAAATACACCTGGCATCGTGTAAGATGTTTGTAGACTTAGGAGAACTGGGTAGTATTCTTCTGACTGCTGTGTATCCTGGCTTGTCTCAACCAGCCAGAACAGGGCTGTTCATTTTGTTGTATAAGCACAGCTGAGAATTCTGTTTGGGCAAAGCAAAAGTTGGTAACTCCTGCCTTCCTTCTGGAAGCTTCAGACCCTGGAGCAGCCAGTGCAGCTGGAGGTAAAAATAAGTGTGTGCAGTGGCTTTCAATAAGTTGAGAGGAGTTTCCATTCCAAAGGTGTCATTCCCACAGGAGGTGGTGGTGAGGTGGGGGTTAGGCTCTGCTCCCAGGGAACAAGGCACAGGACAAGAGAGAATGGCCCCAAACTGTGCCAGGGGAGGTTCAGCTTGGATGTAAGGGAAAATTTCTTCACTGAAAGAGTGGCTGAGCACTGGAAGGGGCTGCCCAGGGAGGTGTTGGGGTCACCATCCCTTGAAGTGTTCAAAAACAAGTAGAAATGGCACCAAGGGTTGGGGTTCAGTGGGCATGGTGGTACCTGTTTGAAGGTTGGACTCCTTACCTTGGAAGTCTTCTCCAACTTTACTGATTCCATGGTTCTCTGTCACCAGGTCTCCATCACCTCCCCAGCCAAGAAGGCTCAGGCCTTTTGGGGCAGTCAGAAAAGTCAGCAAATGGGATGGAAATTTCTGAAAGCACACCAAAAATGCAGAAACCCCACCAAAAAGTGAAATCCCTGACTATTGCCTGCAGAACCAGACCCTAATTCTTTGCTGTGTTTACATCTCCAGACCAGAGGAGCAGCCAGCCTGGGTAGGTGGGCCCTGTGCATTGTGTGTCCTTGCCAGAACTGCACTGCATGTGTCAGATAAAAAGCAAAGCCTGTGGTAAAGAGAAAGAGCTTGAGTTCTTCTATTTTCTCTGCCTGATAGTGAGGATTTCATTTGGATGATTCAGCTTACCACTTCTACATTTGCTGTGAATCAGTATTGAAGTGTCATGTTGTAGGAGCTGCCTATTGATGGGAACTTAAATTAGCATTAAGGAGCAGCCACAGACTTTGCAAGATAATCTGGCTTTATTTGTGCCTTCCCTTCTTGGCTTCTGTGTATGTATATCTTATTACCAGGGAAAATTACTTTTCTTTGTGCTGCCCTTTAGAATTGGGAAGAAATTACACCAGTCCATTGAATGAACAGCAGCACAGAGATTAAACACGGGGGGTGTCAATCTGCTGAAAGTTACTGTGCTAAACAGCCAGGAAACCCTTTGAAAGGGATGGCAGGCAAGGAGATACTGAATTAATCTCAGTATTGCCTGTGACAATGAAAGGACTTTAGTCTGGGGGTGATGTGTCCTGCCAGAGCAGGGAAAGGAGAGTTTTGTTCCCTGTGGAAGTGGTGCTGGAGGGTCACTGCAGTGCAGGAGGAGAACCCTCTTGGTGGTGGTGCTGGTTCCAGACTCAGGGCATCAGAACAAGTACCCTGGAAGGAGTGATGAAATGTCTGTGTGGGGGTATGGGTAACCAAGCTTTGAAAATCCTGTTTGATTAAATGCACAGGGCATTTAATCAGTGGGGATGAGAATTCAGTCCCCATTTACAACTACACGATTGTGATTTGCTTGCTGCATTTCTGATTTCCAAATCCCTTAAATACCTAGGGCCATGTTATCCTGGGCTGTAAAACTGGGAAATTTCACTTAAATTGAGACCTACCTCGAAGTGAGGGGTGAGACAAGGGTCTGATCTCAGAGTCCTTTTCAGGACTAATAAAATGGCTATTTTTTTTTTTCCCTTCAAACACTCACTGAAACTTTTGGGAAATGAAATGTGTTGTTCCAAAGCACTTCTGGATGGTTAGGGAGTGAAGAGCTAATGGTGTGTGGATCCCTTTATCCAACAATCCTTTTCTGACAGGGGTTGGGCTGATGCTCTGTGATGACTGTGCTCATAATTAGCAGAACACCACAGTTTAGACCCATTTTAGGCAGTTTTCCAGTGTCCTGGAAGCAGAGGCATTGTCAGGAGTGCCAGGCATTTGCAGCTGGCTCCACTCACTGACCAGTCCTTGGCTTCAAACTCTGCATTTCAAGCCTTGATGTGTGAGACAAAACCTTAGGGATGTTTGATTGACTTTCTAGTTATTACTGAGATCAAAGGCTTGCTTTTGATTGTTTGTTTGTTTGATTTTTTTCTTTTTTTTTTTTTTTTTTTTTGCATCAGACTTCTTTATTCTACCACCTGGTCTGGGTTATTTATTGAAAGAACTTCATGCAGAGATGTTAAATTCCAGGGAAAACTCAGTGATCCAGCATCACTCTCTATTAGGTAACAGCTGAATGCACTGCCATTACAGGAACTTGAGCACAAGTTTATCTGTTTTTCCTGGGGAAAAGATTTAGCTTTCTGGGTCAGCCTTGTATGCAGGCAAATTGTGTTTTTCTTCTCTTGCAGTGAAGCTTTCTGCAGGGTGGGTGGGCAGTCCTACCACCTTTAATAACATTGCTCCAATCCTGATTTGGAGTGAATTGGCAGGGTTCTGTTGAATCCCTTTGAAGTCCTGGTGAATATGCTTGTATATTTAATACAAACAAAACTAAAATCTCATCTTTTCAGAAGTTTGCCTCTCAGCCAATCCACTAAAGTGGAAAAGGTTTTTTGTTTTCCAGAATACCTTGAATTTATAAAGCAAAAGACACTCTGTTAATTTGTATTTGCTGTATATATTCTGTGTCTGAAGTTGGTGCCTCTCCAAAATACATGACTGCTTATGGAGTTTTTAATAATATGTTGTGGTGCTGGAGATGATAACTCATATTTAACTAGGCAGTACCTGTCAGCTTGCTTCTTTGCTGAGCCTGGGAGGGTACCTGAGCTTTACAGCAGACTGAAAAAATGCTTGGGATGCAGTGATTGGTGAATCTCAGAGTCTGAGAACTCCAGAACTTGCATTTGGGGATGCAAATAATAACTTTTCCTTATTATGATGCTTACATACTATAAAATCCCAGTAATTCTTACTCTACACATGGATATTTCCAACATTACCTGAAATCAGCAGTAGATCAGTAGCGTGGGATGTTTGGGGTAGGATTGGAGTTGGGAAAACATTTACAATTTTTAATGAAACACAGTCCTTTGAAAAATCAAACTCAGTATTTGCTGACATCAAACATGGTTTAAATGGATCTCTAAATTTTGCATTTTAAAAGAAATATTTATAAACTAAATTTAGCTGAATGTATATTGTAAATATGCATCCTAATCTGAATTAGATAAATTTCAAACAACTGATTTTTTTTTTTTCAGGTGAAATAAAACACTGTGGCCAAAAGCTATTTCTTCTTTTTTTTTTTTTTGCTTTTTTTTTTTCTTTTTTTTTGTAATTATGAAAGCTTAAGAACTTGATGTGAATTGGCTCATGGCCAAACACTTCACATTTCTCAGCTATCCAAAATAAACTATAGTGAGAAAGCTGAGAGATCATCCCATCAGTGGATAGAAAGCTGATTCAGAACATTTCCATGGGTTCAGGAATCCTCAGTTGAGCTGTGAATATGGATGGTTCCTTATCCCAGTGTCCAGCTCCTGGTGAGTAACTGGAAAACTGCTGTTTGAGGTGCAGACCTGCACAGTAAAATGTCCCAAATCCTTTAGGAATACCAACAGCAAACTCCAGCATTTGTTTTCCCCATGCTGTTGCTCCCCCATGTACCAGTAATGCTCTCTTTTTGGCAGAAAAATCACATTTTTGTCCTGAGAGAGGTGAAAGGCAGCTCTGATCCAAGTCTGGGTTTCTAAATTGCTGAAGTGAAGGGTCCCTGTGCAGAAGGGTTCCTCAGCAAGGCTGGGAGCTGTGTGTGACCTGCCTTTGCATTGTGTATTTACATCTTTGCCTGTCTGCTTTATCCTTCTTGTCCTCCCTACACGGAGTTTGTTTGTCCTTATTTACTTCAGGCACTCGCATTTGATTTCCAGATAATCATTCTGTTAGAAAACATGGACCTGTGCTGTTATAAGAGGATAAATAGAATAACTTCCACAGGAATTTGTTAGCAGGGTGTAATCTACCTTTTAATCCCACCACTGGTTTCCTTCCTTCAGAGTATTTGCTTTTCCTTTCCCAAATTTTACGGTGCGTTCCCAAGACCTTTAATATCAACTTGATTAATTCTCGTTGCACAGTGGAAGAAGGACCCTGAAGCAAAACAAAAAAGCATTTTTTTATCCAGAATCCAAATCTATTACTTTTGCAATTATGAGGATTCGAGTGTCTTAATTAGACCAAAAATAAAGCAGCTTTATTCTTCAGATCACAACGCTCAGGCTACCAGAGGTAAAGAGAGAAAACCTGAGGAAAGCTATTAAGGGCAAAATTATGCCTAACACTGCATGAGCATAGGTAGACAGATGTTAGCAGCAAGGCAGCAGATGTCCTACTAGACAGCAATAAACACACTGGAGGCGAGTACACGTTCCCTAACAAGGCACTGAAAAAGAAAGGAAAGGTGTAGAAGGTTTTTCACCCTCTGGTACAGAGAGGAAATGACCTTTATCCCTCGGGTGAGCACCTCGGGGGTGGGGATGTTCAGTGCTGTTCAGAAAATTCATGAGATTGAAGGCTTTTCTTCAGGTGGGAATTTCGGTTTTATTTTGTGCTTTATGATTGCTGGTAGGTTTTTTTTGTTGCAGGTCAAATCCTGCCTTGCTGGACGCCAACAAATGAACTGAAAAGGGCTACAAGACCAGCTATGCCTGTGAGGTTTTTTGGTAGAGGAGCATTATCTTAAGCCTCCTTTTGTTATCTTAGAGATATTTTGCCTCAATCTGTGCTGCTCCTTCCAGGAGCTAGGAGAGTTATCTCTTACAGCAGGTTTGGGATATGACCTGGTGGAATTAAGAAAATCAAAATATTAAGGAGAGAGAAAAACAGGAGGAATGTTTTGAAAGAATAAAAATGGCTATTTGATATGTACAGGATAATCAGTATCCAAGAAGAGGAAACCTTTTTCGGTAGCAGACTACTAACAAAGAAACATTTAAAGATTTAAAACAAAGAAACAAATACAAACAAACAAATACAAAGAAAGATTTAAAACAAAGAAATAAAAATATTCCTTAAGGTACAAGTGATAAAAGACTGGGATTTTTTTATATGTCTACATGGTAGAACTGAGTAAATTACTGATCAATTTGCCTCCTGACAGAAATCATAGCAGAATTGTGGTGCTGCAGATTGTCCCAGATGAAAACCAGTCCTGTTAGAGTGTGGAGCAGCAAAACAGACTGTCCAAAATCTGCCTGGGCAGTGTGTGTGTCTTACAGGCACTGCTGCATCAAACAAGCATCACTTGTCACTTGTTAGGACCATTAACTAGACAAGCCCAAAATAAAACATAGACCAGAAAAGATACATCTTACATTCTATAAATTGTGTGGTCTGAAATCTATTAAAGCTGACAGAGAAGAGGGCTCTGAATTAGTGAGCAGGCTGATTACACATCGTTCTTTATTCCCTATTGACTTTGGGTATGCCATACCTTTCCATTTCCTAGAGAAATAAATTAAAAGTCAGAACTAATTTGCCTGATGGAGGGTGCAGGTGGAATTTTGTTCAGATGAGCATTTGCACATTGTGAAATCCAATTTAACCCCTTGATGGGGTATAGTTTATTTTCTTTTGTTGACAGCTTTGTGGCAGCTAAAATAGGAACCTGATTAAATAGAGACAGTGAGAGATTGAGGTCTTGTTCTAACAGCAGGAGGATCAAGGCCTCTAATCTTATCTCCCTGAACACTGGGATGAGCTGAGGATGCTGGCAGCGAGATAAGCTTGGCTATTTTGAGCTATAAAAGACCTCAAGAAAAGAGGTGTGAGGTGTGGGGAGATATTATTTTTCACACACACAAATAATACTGCTTGTTTCAGTACATTTGGGTCAAGTGCTTGGAACGTACAGGATATTATAAAGGCAGTGATTTCATTTTGCTGTATGGGCATACATCAAAGGACAAATAATAAGCACTTGCTCTCTCTTTACAAAGAAAATACATGTCTGCAAATTCTTAAATACAATTCATAATTTATAAACTACCAGTAGCACAGCAATAACAGTAGAGGCTGAGTGGGAGGAGACCACTTCTGGCACAAGTGGAATTGCTTCTTCTTGCAGTCAAAGTTTTAAAATATTTTAAATGGAGCAATAACATCAAATCACCAAGGAAAACCTTTTGTCAGGTTCAATGCAGACCTGTCTCTACAGGGCTCTGTGTTTATCTTTTGCTCATTTATTTGGAAGTAACCAAAGAAATTATGGAGGTTCTGTTCCCCTTCTGGTTCCGTATATGTTGTTGGGTTTCTACATTTTCTTGTAATACTTTGTCCCATGTCAAATTTCAGGATGCTAAATAAAGCTGGGAATGAACGAAGAAAGCAAAGGAATGAGACAACACTGGGTTATATTTACTTCTCCTTGATTTCCTGGGAGAAAATAGTAGAAGGAAAGCCTAAACACAAACACACAAACGCATAATATAAAAAATACTATTTTAAAAAGTAAGACAGAAGCTTTTGCTTTTGTAAGTGTCCTTAACTGGAAAGGTTTAAAATGAAAATTAAATCAATTTAGTTCAGCCATGGACCTGTTTCCTGCCAATCTGTGCTAACTGAAGGTCTGCTGAATCCACAACATCTACAGCTAAATCTTGTACTTACCTGGGCACATTTGTGAAACTCCTTTGGTCAAGCATCATCTCCTGCATTGTCTGCCTAAATGGGCTCCTGTTCACCTGAGAAAGTGCAACCAACATTTTCTGTTCTGCCTGGTAGGGCAAATCTTCCCTGGTCAAAATACCACTGATTCAGTTCCACTCTCAACCAGAATGGATTTTGAATATCAAAATTATTTTTCATTTGTGTGTTGACGTAATTTATTTTTTTCCATTATACCCATCCAAAACTCTCCATCAGAATGTGCATTCCTGGCACATATTGCAGAGGGGCTTGGTTTGTACAAAAGTCTGTAATAAATATTTTTTAAAGGCTTTACATATTTTAAGGGGTTTAAACCCCTATTGCCAAGTTGTGATCTCAAATCCTTGTGAACATTATTTACATTGATTTATACTTTTAATATCCAAAGTCAATGAGTGCATCATTGCACAGCTAAACCAGTCTAGTTGCAGTGGTGCACTGATAGCCAAAACCTGCAATTTCCTTTTGGGGTTTGTGGCAACATGGGGTGTGCGAGAACATTCCCACATTTCTTCTAAAGTATCTTAAAAATAAATTGTCAAAAAAGCAACTTGCAAACTAGCTATTTCCCTACAATGTTTTTTACACACATAAAAAAAAAAAAAAAAAAAGAAAAAAAAAGGTGGTTAGCATTAACAAGAGCATCATATTTCATAAAACACTTCACTTTTGTTGCTTCTGCTAAGCTGGGAGTAGTGCAGTAACAAATTACAGCCAATGGCTTGACTAGAGAGGGAGTAGCAACCAAGTGCAGATCATGTGCTAAAATTGTGTTTGTCACTTTACACTGTGTAACTGCTCTCAGAAACCTGATAATTATACTACTTTAATTGTGCAGTACTGAGATTGAGAAATATCTATTGATTAAAAAAAAAAATAAAAAAGTAAAAACCATTTTCAGAAAAAAAAGAAAAATTTGGAACAAGAAACTGGTCTCATTCCCAGAAAGGCCTGCAGTGGGGTTTGTTAAAAAAATGCTGCAATTATCTTTTAGCTACAGCAGAACCACTCTTTGCACATTGACATTTTCCCCATCCCACTCCAAGTGCCTCCCTGCAGAGGAGTTTCAGTCAGAAGAGCAACACACTTAAAAATCTGTGTCAGGTGTGCCATAACCAGCTGAAATGCACGTGCCCTGCTTTGCCTAGGGATTATCCTGGGTGCTCCAGAGCCTTGGTTTGTGCTGCTCCCCAGGACTCAGGGCCATGGGCTGAACCTGAGGGATGGAAGGGAAGGCAGGAGTGGCTCTGCCTGAGCTGTGCTTGCCAGGCTCAGGGGAGCAGGATCCCACCCACGCCTGCTGGTCAGGAATTGAGCTAGAAGAGCAGATGCAGAAAAAGGAGAATATCAGGAACTTTCATTTTCACTAAATCAATTTCCTTGAGGCTGGAGGTTATTCTGGTTCTCACCCAGATGATGCATTGTGCTTAAGGGAATTGAAGGGCTTTGGCTGGCGTTTTATAGGGATAAATAGACAGAAAACACCTTTTTTCACCCTATCAAGATTTTTTCAGGTACCCTGACATTAATTTGACCCTTAGTTTGAAAGGGCAGGTATTAGGAAAGGTAGAAGATAATACATTACCTAAGTGCCATTCAGTTTTAATTACTAATGGAATTGAAACATAGTAATCATCTGACAGTTAAATATTATTAGGAGTTTGCTCATCATTACTGGAGTTTTGCCACAATCTTTAATGGAAAAAAAAAGACTAAATCTATTATTTTTTGTAGGAAAATTTATGCATTAAGCCCTTGTTATTAATTCTGTGCTAGGTCTGAAAAGAGATTGCTCTCATTGAGCACTAATTATGGGGTATATGAAGTAAATAAATTTCAAGGATTAAAGTTGCAATATCACAGTACTTTTGTGAAAGAACACATTTCCATATGCACCCAGAGTGTACTTGAAGCAAAGACTGGGTTTAATTTCACTTCTATCAAGTCAGGAGTCAGGAGCAGAATGCCTGACCACTTTTGTGGTTGTAATCCACTTTTCAAAGGATGTCATTGGTGATTTGTCTTAAATTGTAGGCATTAATGCCAAATATATTGATACATTTTTTCCAGATGCAAAAAAGTCACTTTTGGCATCTCTTTATTTTAGGTGTTTTAGTTGTCCTTAAAAAGCTTCAAGTAGGATGCTGACATACCAAATAAAATTGCTGGTTTGGCTGTAATGCTCTGTGGACAATTACCCTCATGCCTGAACATTTGCTTTACCCAAACTCTGGGGTTTGGGTTTTTTCGTTATTAAGTTTTCCTTGATACACAAATTGTTTTTTTCACAGAGCACAGGAGTTATCCCAGACAGCAGTGTATTATTACCTAGGAGGGTCAACACTTTCCTGACAGAGTTTGTTCTTCATCCATGTGGAAATGGCTTTATGGCAGCTGTGATCAAAGATGAAAATTCAATATTATTTATGCAATATCCATCCATAATTACTTAAACAATGCAAACCTTTTTACAGGTGCTGTGAGATCCATGCTGCTCAATTCCATGCTTTATTCTGGATGTTCTGCCTTGCCCTGTGGAGTTAATAATTTCCTCTAAAAGGGAAGAGCTTGTTTAAAGCAGGTGTGACTAAACCAGCTAATTAGCATTCCTTCCTCATTGTCACATCCTGAGAGAAAAGGATTTTTTACTCTCCTTTTCCCCCCAACTTTAGATTGTTTGATGTAACAACACCCTCCCTGAGTCATCTCTCTGTCTCTCATTTCCAAATGAACAAATGTCTGGGATCCATATCTATCTGAGCATATCCCATCAGATTTAGGTGTTGTTATATTTATTTAGTGGTGTTCATGGCCACAGCCAGTATCTGTGTGCCACACAGGGTTATGGTGATGAGCAGAAGGTGTGGCTGCCCTTAGCAGCGTTGGTAGGAGATCCTGAAGTGACCCTAACCCAGGAACTGGATTTTGGTGATCTCTGTGGGTCCCTTCCAACTCAGAACATTCCATGATTTGAAATACCCAGTGGCTGCTGAGAGTTCTGGTGAAAGGCTGTTGGAGAACATTCAAAGGAGTGAATCAGAAGGAAGAAGAAACAAACCAGTTCAGTGTGTGATCCCCTGCCAGCCTGGCAGAGACAGGGGGTCTGTGGAGGGGATCCTTACTGCCTTTACTGCAGCTCATTGCAATTTAAGTCACCCTTAGAGTGAGGAACACACTGGTGGTTTCTAACATTTATATATTTAAATGATTCTCCCTTAGTTATGAACCCACAGATTGCAGCATTCCTAATGATACTTTGGAGAGTGCCATTTTGGTGGTGTTTAAATTTTAAATGTGTGTAGTACTTACAGAAGGACCTTTTCCCCTTACAAGTAATCAAATATGCTGCTTTAGAGAGATGTTAAACCCTCAGTGAATGAGGCAGATTTGGAGGCAGATTTATGGCATAACAGCCATTGTTTGTTTGCATTACAGCTTTTACCCATAGTGTCCCACAAAATAAAGTGTTCACTTGATAACAATAAAACTTCCAACAAATTAATTGCTAGAAGCCTTTGGAAGATAAAGAACATGCAAGTGGTGGCAGATGACTCTTTATCCCTCTCTTTAATTTGTTTTGGCCATTGATTATAGTGTTTACAGTCAGGGGAAGCACTGTTGAGGGTTGGATGGGCCGTGGGCAAGTGCTGTGCAAGAGTGATTTGACTGAATTCCATAGTGCAGGAGCCCAGCCTGGCCCAGCTTGCAGGAGAAAAATTGAAAGCTTGCCACGGATCAATCACAATGGGGTTTGATATTAACTCACCTCAGGGCTAGGTTGACCCTGAGCCCCACTCCCTCTGCTCTGGGTGGAGTTCATGCTGCATTTAAACCTGTGCAAGTGGAATTGCTGTGAAGGTGCCTCCAAACTGGAATTCTTCATATGGAACCACTGGAGGAGTGTATATGTGCAACAGCTTGACAATGGAACAGGAATTCTCAAGTTTATCACCAGCTAAAAACGTTGAAGAAGCTGAACTGGGCTCTATAGCTTCAATGTCTTGGCACACCAAAGACATTTATTTTAAAACTCTTTTGATTTGCTCTGAGTGTTCCTGAATGGAGGGTACCTTTTACGTTCTTCCCACCAAAATAGTGAAACTGGAGTCAAGGATGCCAAATGGGAGTTTAAGAGTGAAGCTCTGGGAGTGTGATGATAAAGGCCAGGCTGTGCATGATCTGAACCTTCCTTTTTCCTGCTTCACAGCACCAGGCAGCACCAGGCTGTTCCTTCTCCTCTTGACTTCAAAATAGGGTATGAACTTGTTAACCAACTGTAGCTTCCAATCTTATTTGTAAACAATTATCTTGTGAAGCTATAGACAAAATATCTCTTGTTGTAACAGCCTGGAGCCTGTAGCTCTCTCTAAATGTGATAATTATGATTAGAGGGAGCACACTGAAGTATTAGACCTGTAGTAGGATTTAATTACCCACAGTTTCAAATCAAAAGACATCTAAAAATATTCCATGTGTGGTTTAGCTATACAGAGAAAAAGAGCTGCAGGTTCACTCCTTTGGTTGCAGGGATGGGGTGCAGTGTACACAGGATTGGTGTGTGGCTCATGTGACACCTGGGGGGTGACACCAGGCAGCTCAGCCATGGCTCCAGCTGGCTTGGCTTGAGCTGTGTGCATCCCTGTCCTGTCCCTAAAGTGCCCATCTCAATACACAGGCTCCCCAGGTAAAAAGCAGTCACAGACTTGATTTAAAATATCCTCTCAGAGCTGCAGTTCAAGCGGCAGCTATTTCTGGAGACAAGGCTCTTGAGGCTACAGAGTTAACATGGAACTTTCTAAATGGATTTAAACTGTCTGGTAAGGCAATTACAGCTGGGGAATTGCTACAAAGTCAAATCTTCCTGGAGCCTTGAAAGTACAGATTCTGGCTTCTACTTCACTTTTCCTTTTTTTTTTTTTTTCATACCTTATCATTTTGAAAATGCATATAATCTGTAATGAAAAAGCTTGGATGTGCTGAAAAAGATGAGTTATTAAGATGGGCGTGCTTCCAAAACAACCCAGGACACTTGGCAGATTGGGTGAAAACAGTTTGTTTTTCCCTTCTGACCAGAAGCATTTCAATATGCTTTCAGTAGGAGAGATTTCCAACTCAGAAAAAGGTGTTCTGAAAGTCTTGGAGATCAAGCTGGAAAATCAGTGCAATGTGTGCTCCCACCAGGGTGCTGAATATACCTGGGGAGGGAATGGCCAGGGACTGATCAGGACAAGCAGTGCTGCCAGATAAATAATGTGGGTTCTGTCAGACAGCACTGAAATGCAAAACAGGGTATAACTTATCATATGACTTGATTTCCAAGTAGAATCTTTTGTTCTAATCTTGCTGCTTATTTCCCCCAGTGTGCAGGTGAGTGGCTTTCCCAGGATTTTCCCAGAATCCAAGCCCTAAGTGGAGAGCTGTTGGATCTGGGAAAGCAGCAGGGTGAAGTAGGATTTATGTTGTTTTCCTTGTTGGTAAGATTTAAGTTTGCTCGTGGTGTTTTTGTTTTCTGGCAGATGGAAATGTGGTTTTGGGCAGAGAAAGGGTGCTGCTCTCCAGCTGTGTGTTCAGACACAGAGAGGGGAGACAGGAGCACAGCTTCCCCTGATCTCTCAGCCCCTCCTGGGTGCAGAAATCCCACTGGATTTAGTGGGGTTTGTCCTGGGTTTTTTGGTAACGAATGAGTTTGGAACCCTTCTGAAGCAAGGCCCACTGGCAGTCCAGGTGCAGGAGTATCTCATCTCTTCATTGAGTTAGCCAGAAATATCAAATTGTTTAGTTCTAGAAATATACAGAGGTACAATCTGGGCATCAGTGAAAGTAAATAATTAAGGTTTCTGTGCAATGAGGAACTTCTGCATTAACAGTAAGACGTTGCCATATTTAGATGTCTAAATTTTATTTCATTCTCTCTTAGCAGATGAATATTTGCAAATTTTGTCCCTCTATTTCTGTCATTGCACATTATTGGAATCTCTTGTTGTTCTCGGTGGTCTAATTTTTTATTTCATTAAATCAGTGTACCAAGGGACCTGTTCAGAGTCAATAAGTATCTAGAAGGGGGTAGCTGGCTTCCTAGCCTAGGGGACATAAGATACAATGAGGTTCAACGGCTGTATGCTGAAACTTGGGAAGTTTACTGGAGAAATTAGGTGATTTTTTTTTTTTTTCTAGAGAAGGTAAGTAAAAATTGAGACAATTTTCCAACAGTTTATGGTATTCCATGTCAATTTAATTTTGGGGTTTTTGTTGTTTTGCGTGGTTAGTTGGGTTTTTTTAGCTACAATGGTTTTAAGGATCTTTAAAATCCAAATTTTAAAGGGGATTCTTTGAAGCAATCCTGTGACCTGTCAATCAGATGTTACTGCATCCTGTCTGGGCTTTGTCCTCTCTGAATTTAAAAGTGCCATTAATTTTAATGGCTGAAGAAATACCATTCATTTGAAAGGCTGAATTTTAAGGTCCCAGCCTTTTAAAGTGTGTAGGTACACGAGTGGAGAGGGACCTCAAGGCCTGGGATTGAGCTGTTTATCTGTTATGTATTTGTAACAATTAATACTGTGGAGATGAAACTTGGTGTGTGCTAAGAGAGTGTTAGTACCAGCTTGGTGAAAATTAACTTGTAGCTGTTTATTAAAATGTTCTCCCTGGAGCTCTGTGTTGGTTGTGTTGGATGTCTGGACCAGATGGACTTTGGTCTGAGGATGACAGCACAACATTCAGCTCAGCTCTGCACCCTCTGTCCAGCACACCTGTCAGGGGACACAGCTCAAACAGACCTTGCTCTATTTCATGGTTTTATACCCCTCCATTTTGTGTTGGCAGGAGCCCTTTCCCTAGTTAGAAAAAGAGCTTGTGTAAGAAATTGTCAGGTTAAAAAAGCATTTATAAAACAACAAGGAAATAGCCTGCTCCATGCTCTTGGGAAGGACTGGAATAATATAAAACTTAATTTTGGTTTAGGGCATAACAGGAAAATACTGCTCCTGTGACCTGTGTCACAAATGCAGCTGAATAAATATTGGTACATTTTAGAAGTAACCTTAAATTTTTGTCCTTTCTTTCTGGGGAAGGAATATTAAACTTTCAGTAGCAGTGCTCTTTTCTAATAGGGAAACCAGGTTTTCCTTAATTAAATTTCTAGTAAACTAGTTTTGTGAGACTCAAAAATAAATGTTCAAACAAAAGAATTTCCAGTGTATGCAGGTCTCCTTTTGAGTGTTATCTCCTGCAGTAGCCAGAATTGTTGTCATTAACAATTCTGGATGTTTTCTATAATCAGTGTAATCAGAATTATGGAACCACAGAGTGGCTTGGATTGAAAGAACCTTAAAGATCATTTGATTCCACCCCTGCCATGGCAGGGACCCCTCCCGCTGTGCCAGGCTGCTCCCAGCTCCAGTGTCCAGCCTGGCCTTGGGCACTCCAGGGATCCAG
Organism: Certhia americana; assembly: GCA_018697195.1. Lineage (NCBI taxonomy): Eukaryota > Metazoa > Chordata > Aves > Passeriformes > Certhiidae > Certhia > Certhia americana. The sequence goes on along the minus strand of CM031867.1, from coordinate 3,986,862 downwards.
GGGCAGCCCCAGCTGCTCTGGGCACCCTGTGCCAGGGCCTGCCCATCCTGCCAGGGAACAATTCCTGCCCAATGTCCCAGCCAGCCCTGCCCTCTGGCACTGGCAGCCATTCCCTGGGTCCTGGCACTTCAGGCCATTTTCCAAAGCCCCTCTCCAGCTTAACAGTATGTGAAAAGTACAGGGTCAGTTTGGGTTTTTAGGTATAAACCAAGCAGTTTTGTCTCAGCAACATCTCAGAGTTTGTGAAACACTTCACAGGTTAAACCCTGCCTGGCTGATTTGCATGACTGGGCATCCCCCTTTTCCCTGCCCTGTCAGGTCTCCTTGCAGAGGAGCAGCCACAGGAAAAACAGCAGCACCAGCTCAGTGCTAACACTGCTACCACAGCCCCCAAGGGACCACTCAGCCCAATGAGGGCTGATAACTGAGCTGGCAAGAGGCTCAGTGGTTGGAATAAAAACAGCATCAGCTTTTCAGATCGTACCCTTCTCTAATGTAATTAAATTCTGAGTCACAGACCTGGAGTGAGGCACACTTCCAGCAGGACTGTTTCCTGAAGGTCAGCTCGAGAGTAGAGTATTCAGCAAGTGCAAGCCAGAGAGAGGCAAGTCCCCTGGTTAGGTTTGTGTTTGAAGAGCCTCCCAAGGCCTCACTAAGTTGGGAAATTGCCCATTTAGGCAATAAAACATAATGACATATGACACTGCTGCTTGAAGTTGTTCTGTATGGGAGAGCAGATATGAAGTAGAGAAATGGACTCAGATCCTCCTTTTGCCAGGTTTGGTGAAGCAGAAGTGTCAGTTCTCTGGCTTGTTCTACTGCTCTCCTAAAATAATGGGCTTGATGAACAGCATTCCAAACATGTTTGATTCATCTCCCCATACTTATAGGTGCTGATTTGGTATTACATCCCAGCAGCTCCTTTCCCCCTAGACTTCCTGAACATCACATTCCTGCTTTTGCTGTTTTCTCACTTCGCCCTGTCTGATGCAGGGGAGGGAATTCCCACTCTCTGCAGCAGTGGCCAGGAACACCTGGCATTGAAAGAAGGAAAGGCTGAGAAGACTCCTGGCCTGGAGCCATCCAGTGCTCACCATGAGGAGCAGCTCTCCTCCAGTGGAGGTTTCCAATAAAAGGGTAAGTGTCTTGAAAATAAAAAAATTCTGCTAAGGATGTCAGAGAATCATAGAATATCCTGAATTGTCTGGGTCCCATCCAAAGATCATCAAAATCCAACTCTGATGTCACAGGCACATAGATGGGTGGATATATTTTCAAAGTTATTATGGGTTGTATCACTTTTGAACTTTAGTGATATTTAGGGGTCATTTCACATTTATGAAAAATTATTTGGTTTGTAAATAAATGTGATTTTTTTTTCTTACCTGTTGAGTAATTGATGGCTCTTAAGGTAAGTCCCTAACAATTGCTCAGCTATCCTAAAAGTGCCAACTTCAGTGCATGGACCACAGGGATTTCTGTGAAGTGAGATTCTCTGGGAGCACATTCATGAACAACCTTAACCAGAATATCTTGGGCCTGGCTGTCTCTGAGTAACAGGAGAGACTGAGTCATTTTTCACCTGCAGGATATGGTTTATAGGTTAAAGACAAACAATTTAAAGCAATATCTGAAGAAGTTGCTGTCAGTCATTAAGAGCTGTTAACAAACCTGATGGTGAAGATTTACTGTGATTTTTCAGAACTACCTAATTTCTTTATGAATAATCTGTTTACCCATGACAATTGCCTGTTGTATCCTCAGGTAAATATTTTAAATTAAATTAGACCTAGAGTCTCATACAATTGTCTGTTTTGCAATGTTGGCCTCCGCTTCCATGGATTGTGGTGCTTTATAGATGTCGTGGGCAGTGAAAATGCAGTTTTTCATTCACAAGCTTCCTTGGAAACTCTCAGCCAGAAGTTCCAATGTGCTTACAGTCATTTTATTGTATCTCTGCTTGTGATCATGTGGTGGTTTTTCCCTCTTTAACATCTCTAAGGAAGAGTTCACCAAATTGTTCAGAGCAGATCAGCCAGCATGGCAGAAGTCTGCTGAGCACTCTAATTGCTGTCCATTAAAAGTGCAAAGCTGTTCTGCTATGAGCAGACACCCTGAGATGCACCTACAAAGGATCCTCATTCCATTAATTCACTGGATGCTGCTTCTTATATAATGAAAAATGAAGCAAGTTTTGACCAAAGCTTGGGAACAAAACTCAGCAGTTAGCAATGGCAGCCCAATTAAAATACTTTCCATGTACTTGTTTTTAAATATTCATGCTATTGAACCATTCCCACTTAATGCATAAATGACAACATAATATTCAACTGTAACAGTTGGTGGAAGCCATTTTAAGGAGCAGTTTAACAAACAGAGATGGATTTTAATTTGCAATGCCAGTTGAGCTGTAATAAAAACTAGTATTCCAGCTGTGAAAAAAAAATAAAACACAGCTTGGTTTAGAGTTATTTACAGATGTGTAAGGATTTTATTTTGTTTTTTCTTAAGCCATACAATGGAACCATTTGGTCATTATTCCTTTCAAGAAGTATTTGTATCAGATGGCCTTCCTAGCTTTAATTTCTGGAATCAAACTATTAAGAAAATTCACATTAAACTATTATGGCAATTCTTAAGTGCTCATTGATTACAAGATCCAATTTCCTGTTGGAAATGTGACTGTTCAGTGTTAATATAGCTGTTTACTTGTTTTTATGGACTCTGATGAGTTTCTGTTGACTTTGAGATAAATCCTGTACTGGTGTCTTTGAATGATTTCCATGGGTTGGCATTGTTGCTGTCTCCTGGAGTGTTATTAGGATTCTTGCAACTTTGATTTCTGTTTGTTTATCCTTCTCAAAATAACAACTGCTGGAATCATGTATTTTGTGAAAGCTTTAGCATTTTGTCTTTAAAAGTGAAATTCTCAGTAGCATGATAAAAAAGTCTGCAAGTAAGGGCCAAGCACATCCTTGAAATCTCTTCAGAAACTCAAAAAAAGAAAAAAAATACAAGTTTTTTTGAGCATTAGATTATGGCAAGAAGACAGGTCATACTCTAAATCAAGCTTGGAGGAAGAGCTCTTGGTGCAGCAAGAGTTTGTCACTGAGTAGCACAGTGACCTTTCTGCCCTGCTTTATGGCTTTATTTAACACACACAACATTATGGGCCCTGGAGAATCATCTGTAACTAAACACAAGTTCTCATGACCAAAATGTTCCGTGCCCTGGGAAGGGGTAGATAAAATACTTCTATTATTTGGATTAAGGAATTTAGTCAGCTTTCTTGCTTTTCAGTTTGGTTGGTTTGTTTGTACCAGCATAGCGTTATTAGAGTCCAAACAATGGTAAAATGGATTTTATTCTAAACCAAGCTTAAAATTCAGGGGCCTGAAAGTCTAAAAACAACAAGCAGAGCAGCTCCCAGAGAGGACAATCTATAGAACTCAGAAGCCTGAAGCGCTTTAGTGAAGAAGTTCAGAAAATAAATAGGAACAGCTTCAAAGACACAAAGTTGGGATTAGATGTTTGAAATACACAGGAAAACAAGGAGAAGGGAAAACAGCTCTGGTGCTGGGAATCAGGCTTTTTCAGAGAATAAGAGAAGACAGATCCACAGAAGAACTGGAGTGCCTCAGGAAGTGTGGCCAGCAAGTCAGGGAGGGGATCCTGCCCCTCTGCTCAGCTCTGCAAGGCACAGCTGTGTTCAACTCTGGACTCCTCAGTTCAAGAAAAACAAGGAGCTGCTGGAGAGGCTCCAGCAGAGGCCACGAGGATGATCTGGAGCATCTCTGTGATGAGGAGAAGCTGTGGGAGATGGGCCTGGTCAGTCTGGAGAGAAGCCTGAGAGGAGATGTCACTAATCCACACCAATATCTCCAAGGGCTGCCGGAGGATGGTGCCAGACTCTGTCCAGTGGTGCCCACTGACAGGACAGGGAGTAATGGACATAAACAAAAACATGAGTTCCACATCAACATCAGGAAGAACTTGAAGAACTTTACCCTGAAGGTGGCAGAGCCTGGGTCAGGTGCCCAGGGATGTGATGGAGTTTCCCTCTCCAGATACATCCCAACCCACCTGAATATGTCTCTGTGTCACCTGGATGACCCTACCTTGGCAGAGGGACTGGTCTTGGCTATCTCCAAAGGTTCCTTCTAACCCTGACAGTTCTGTGATTCTCTGATTCTGTGTAGGAAATCACATTAATTGCTCCTACCCGAGATTCGGGGTTTCCTACTTTCACTAAAATTTTCAGAACATTCCCAGGTTCCAGTCTGAGCAGCTGAACTAGAGCGCAGGACTGTGGAAAATACTCCAATGACAAATGGAGAAGCTGCAAATGTCTGAATTGTAGGCTCCTTAATTGGGAATGACATCAGGAGAGTGTGGCAGGGGCTGCCTGGTCTGAACTGCGTGTGCGTTAAACAGATGACGAGCACAGCAGCGCCTGGCGTGCTCGGCAATGGCTCGGGAGGAAGGGGATGCTGGGGACAGGCTGAGTTGCAGAACAGTGCCTGTAAAACCCAGAAATATTCTTGAACACTGCACTGAAATTGATAGTGCAACTTGTGAAGGATACGAAGGCTAAAAAAAAAAAATTAAAAAAAAAAAAAATCCCCCGAGAAAAGAGTCTTGAAGAATGTAACTTTTATAAAGTGTGAAGGATTTCAGTTCTACCCTACAGCAACTGTAAAAAGTCATTTGTTTCCTTCATGATTTTTGGGGGTTTTTTTGTTTGGGGTTTTTTGGGGGGTTTTTTGGGGTTTTTTTTTTGTTTGTTTGTTTTTAGGGTTTTTTGGGGGGGTTTTTTTGTGTTTTTGAGTTTTTTTGCTTTTGATTTTAATTACCTTTTCCAAAAACTGGGTAGTGAAACATTTTTCCATCAGTGCATGTCAGGTGTCAGAGTCCTCAGTTACACCACGAGGTGTGGGAGGTGTGCCCTGCTGTGCTGCCAGGCACCAAGCACCAGGGGCTGGCTCTGACAAACAGCAGGCAGCCTCAGCTGGTGCCTTCCTTGGCCCTGCCCTGAGCTGGGGAGAGAGCTGCTGGCTTCCCCTGTGTCTGGGGACTGACTGAATAAGCTCTGTTTGAGATGCACCTGAAGAACCTGTCAGTAGCAAGGCAAAGGAATAATGGCTCCAGTCTGCAGCCAGGATGAGATCTCTGCCTCAGTTTCCTTTCCTTCTGAAACAATAAATATCAGACATGTGTGATTCTTCTGGGAAGAGACTGAGAACAACGATAGGAAAAACAAATGAGAGTATAACATGAAATCTTGATTTATATGCCGAGACATAGGTAGGAAAGATGAAGAAAACATGAGGTAATAATTCCCTTCCATCCTTTTGCAGGATTGCCATCTTCTAGCAGGCACTTGTTCCTGTACATTCCCTGAAAATACTGACATCCATCCTGGCTTAAACCTTTTGAGATTCCAGGAGAGGCCTTTCAGTACTGGAGCTGCTCACTTAGCTGCCTTCAGGGCTGGATTCCTGTCATTCTTAGTTAAAAGCTGGTGGCACGGCATTTTTGCAGAGGGCACCAGTATTACTGCTATGCAGATCACTTAATTATTCCGAGTGTTATGAGTGCAAGTCTCTGAAGATGACAGAGTAATGCTGGGAAAGCTGAAATGAGAGGTAATGGAAGGTAATGAAAAAGTCAGAGGCAGACAAGATGATCCCATGATGTGAGGTCGAGCAAAACAAAACACTTAATAAAGGACTGTGGAGCTGGAATTAGTCAGGATTGCTGAACGGGCCACCAGTGTCACCAAAGCAATATCCTCCTTCGAGTGGGGAATGTGCAGGGTCAGTGCAGTGCAGAGTGAACACCCCACACTCCCTGCAGGCTGCTTAAAAACCAACAGTGCACCTCCTGGAAAAGAATTATCCTCTCTTCACTGCTCTGAGGAGTAGGAAAGATGAAGCTTCTTGAGGAAAGTGACAAAGCAAATGCAAAGTTACTGCCAACTCCCAAACGGGATGCAGCCAGAGGTGTGGACATCTCTGTGAAATCTTTTGCCCAAAATGAAAATGTTGTTAAAATTTAGGAAAAAAACCTCACAGCAAAGAAGTACTTTGAAGTACTTACTTTTTATTCACATCCAGGACCAAACTCTCCATCGTCAGGATTTCACTTCATGACCAGGACTAGAATATTCAGTTTATAGGGAAGAGATTAGAGGAAACTCTGCCACATTGCCTTCCTTCAGAACTTCCCTGCCAGGAATCTTGTTGGTGTTGATTATTGCATTTATTTATTTGAGTTGAGAAGCAACTGCAGCCTCTTTCTGGCTTGGACCATGACCCTCCTGTGCTAGGTGTTCTACAAACAAAAATTAATAAGACATTTCCCATCCTAAATCACTTTTAATCTTAAAACAGATAACAGATGGATACAGGCAGATGGCAGAGGAAAAAAAACGTAACTAGGTCTGATCAAGTATATTTTCTCATCAAAACCATGGTGATTGATAAGCTCTCCTTTAAACAATTTGGATTTGATAGTCTTGACAAAAGTTTTGCTGAAAAGTAAAGGAGAGAATTTTCGGTTAAGGTAAGGGGGACCTGCAGGGGTTAATGATGATGCCAATTCAGTGGGCTGTAGCAGATCAAAGTTCAAGTGTTCTCTCTGAATTAGGTATGACTAAAATCAGGCTTTCATATTTCTGTGTGGCTGCTACCCCTTCACTTAATCTGGAAGAAGGCCCTGCTAATTTTAAATACACACACACATGCCTGTACACACAGGGGCACACACACTCACATAGCCAGACACTCATGAAAAAGGCTCAGATCTGTTCTGCTGCAGAGCCAGACTCAGGCTTTCACAGGGAAACCATTTCCATTTTCTGTGTACATGGAGAAGAAAGATGCAGGAAAGGAAAGAATAGAAATTAATTACTTGAAAGGTAAATGTCTGTCTCTGGTTTGGCTGCAGCACAGGTCTCAAACTGCTGCAAGCTGCTGCAGCTCACGCAACTATGATGGAGAAGGACCAGTTTAAATCCTCAGGTGTGTGGTCCTGGGAGCCACACTTAAATTTCTTTTAAAACCCTGGGCAATGAGGTGGAGTTGTGGTGATTCCTTCCACAGGAGAGGCCCGTGGGCTCTGGAAGGGATTTCCTTAGGGATTGCTGCTCTTGCAGGGCAGAACTCCTCCTTCTGAGCTCTCCTTCTTCACTTTCCCACCTGGCAAGAGTTCAGCATTTCCTCTTTGGGGAGGGGTGTCCTGCAGTGTTCAGCTGCACCTCCTGAGTGTCCTCCAGTGGCAGCACTGCAGTGAGAACTCGCCAAGGAGTTTCAAATGAGAGGTGAGAGCATGGCTGAGGAATTGGAAAAACATTGTGTGCCATAGAATAATTTACCTTTCTATTAAAAATTGTATAAAAAATGTTTCTGTGACCTTCAGAGGGTGAAATCTTTGATGAACAGACACCCAGTAAAAATGTTTAGCTTGATATGAAATGACCTCTCAAACAATAACAATAACAATAAAACAACTTTATTTTCAGGATGTTTGCCAGACACTGCAGAGAATGAGAAAAACAAACAGGGATCTCTCTGTCTCATACCCTACAATTATCCCAAAGTAAAGTTATTTTAAGGAAAAATTTAAGAAAGAAATTTCATTTGCATATAAATGTACATCTTATTCAGCACTAAACTGGCAATATCAAAGCCAGTTGAGGGTAGGTATTAATTAAAAGTCTGATTCACATAGCTGAACAATGGAATAGTGTAAATATATGTTGAGATGCAAAATATAATATGGAAATTAAGTACCAGTATCCCTTTCACTGTTGTGTGGGTATAATCAATTAATGCATCATTGTCCCTTCTGTTTTGACATATTGCAACATTTTGTCTAAGATTAATTTTAATATTTTGAAGCAGCCATTAAAATCATTCAATTCCTACTCATTGTGATAATTTTTGTGGATGAAATAAAATATTTCATGGCTTAGATAAATCATATTTCTTATGTATTTATCATGTTCAATGTTTTATTGACTTAAAAATCATTCTTGGGTTTCCTCAGCTGCCTGCTGGGTCATTTCACCACGAGCAGATCTGCACAAACCTGGGGAAATTTAACTCAGCTTTGAAGGACATTGTTTGGGACAAGGGTGTTTTCTTGCAAGCCAGATCTACTTCTGTGTAGGAGAATAGAAATCCAAACAAGATTGAATCCTTTTTATTTTGTTTTGTTTGTTTTGGTTTTCTCTTACCAGAATAAATGGAACAATCAGTAGTAGACAATGAAATTTTCTCCCCTAGCAGGTAGAAACTATTCATTAAAACGCCAAAGTTTTTGGCCTTTTTTTATTGCATTTTGATGTTTTTTCAGGCTAAATATAGGTGTGAAAATGATATTTTCCCCATGGTACCTCTGTTTTTATTCCATTTTTGAAGGATTGTAGTTGGATAAGAAACCTTTCTTAGTTCTTACAGACTTAGTTATTCTTTTTAACGATTATAAAAAAATTTCTCACAATTAAAAAAAAAAACAAAACAAAAAAACAAAACCAAAACCAAAAAAACCCCTTTCAGTCTTTATTTGACTTTAATCATCCCAGTAAGAAAATGTTTAATTTTAACATTTCCTTTTAAGGATGGAAGTCTGTTTCTGTAATTTAGGAGTATGTCTTGTGAAGTAAATTTAAAACACCATCAGTGTACAGAAAGAGGCACATAATGAGGAATTCAGACACTTCTCCTATATTCTCTGATTTTTTTGTTACTCATTTCCTCCTTACAAGATTAAAAATGGGAATAATATAATTTCATCTTTTCGCCAGCACAGTCATTTAAACTTTGTAAGGAGGCTAAATTATGTCTAAATACTGAACAGAAAATGGGAGGAAACCTTCCTGTGTTGACTAGATGTAAAAAATATTTAGTGAAATCATTAAAAATATATCTAAAGAAAAAATTTTAAAAAATTAAAGTTTAACTCCAAGAAAAGGATTTGGATTTTTGGAAGGAGCTACTAATGGGAAGTTAACTAGAAAGGACCCGCAGCTGTGAGAGAAGTCTTGGCTGAGCTGCTCCCTCTCCACCCCATGAATCTGCCTTGCTGTGCCCTTTTGTGCATTCAGTTTCCTTCTGGCCCCAAACGTGGCTCTCTCTTTACTCATCCTGCCTACATTGCTTTAAGCCTTCAAATAAATCCCTGCAAGATACCCCCAAAAGCGATATTAAAAAAAAAAAAAAAAATTAATACAAAATATTTATTCTGTCTCTGGACAGCCTTCTTCTTCTTTTGCTGGTTTAGTTTTCTTGGTGCCCAAATAATTTTTGTCCCTAAAATCATAGCCATGAGGTTTAATCTCCTGCATTGTCTTTCACCTGGGACTGACCTAGTCCTCCCTACAGTGGCACACATGATGCAGCAATTTTTAAGTTGTACATAAGGAAACTGCCTGAGCTGCCACAGAAGCAATTCCTTTTCTGTCTCAGTTTAAATAAAAAAAAAAAAAAAAAAAAAAAAAAAGCAATAAAAGTGCACTCCTGTTCAAGCTGAATTCTTAGGCAGCAAATTTGGAATAAACCCAACATCACTATGATAGTTTTTCTTTGCCTTTGTGACAGTATAAGAAGGATTAATGCACTGTATGGGCATACTGGATGATAATAAAATAGAATAATTAAAATCACTTCAACACATTGTAGATAAACCTTTGAAAATAAGTAAAAATTCAGTGTTAAGTATGAGAATAATTGGAAAGCATGAGTGTGAGTAACTTTTGCTAAGAAAAGCTACTTTTAAAATGCTCATTATCAGGGTGTAACAGAAGCAAGCCTTGCATTGCTGGAGATAATTTGCACAGAGGGATGAGAAATTGAAAAGGTGGAGAAGTCTGCAGAAGGTCAGGGGAGAGGGGGGAAGATGATCCATCTATCATTTCTGCCACAATGCATCTCCCTTTTTTTGAGAGAATAGTGTGACCCTAGAACAATGAGAACAAAATTGCTCTGCTCTACTATTTCCAGTGTCTAAGCATCACCATGGAAGTCTTTCTGATCACGAGCAGTTGTGTTTTATAAGTGCTCATTGTCACAGGAAACACGATTCCTGTGCTTTAGTACAGGGCACTGAACGTTTCTATTTCTGGCAAAGAGCAAATTGCTACAAAAAAAAAAAAAAAAAAAAAAGGGAAAAAAAAAAGAGGATTATATTTAATGCAAAATGAAATAATGAAAAAGAAATAATATGATATATGCAGGATCATCTCTTTAGTTGGCTTCTGTTACCCATCACATCAGCCTGTAAGTCCTCTGTCATTTTTAAATAGCTACTAACAGCAAAGGAGCTCACAGCCATTTGGGTGCTGGAGCCAGGAAAATGCCAGAGCACTTGGAAAAGTCCTGTGTCACCTCAGCCTGGAGGTGACAGACCCTGAAGCTGGAGTGCAAGAAAGAAGCAGTGCTCTGGTGCCAGTAGAGATGTGGATAAAGGACATGTGTAGGTTTGTGTTTCTCTGAAGAGCAGTAAAATAATTAAAGCACAATTCCTTCTTAAACATTATTTTTGTGCAGAAAATCTCAGAAACTGAGCAGCATCATTTTTTTATAGGGAAAATTGTATACACGACACACAGTATGTTAAAAGTCATAAATAACATAACTGCTGATCATAATTAATATTAGAAGGCACAAACAGACTTAAGAACTTGCATTAATCTGCTTTTCTAAGTGCTGGAAGTTGTTCTGTGCTTAATTAAGGGGTAGGATAATCTTGTCTTTATGGCTATGCTGGAACTGGGTAGGTGTTCAAATCCCTATTCTGCCACATGCTTCCTTTATAATGTTACTCAGAGCGCTTTTATGTCTATTCTTTTTGTATTTGAAAATTGGACATAACTGATCCTTTCCTCACAAGAGCAAATATTGTGTCGTACACTAATTTTATAGTGAATATTTATGGAGTAAAGCAATTTTATTTCCACTGTATGTGGACCTGGGGAGACAAGGATTTTTGAATATTGGCAAATATTAAAAAAGAAATAAAATTGGAAAGAAGAAATAAAAAAAAATCATAAAAGCTCTGCAAACATTTGAAGGAGAAACCTTTTCAGAAAACTGATAAAATAGATCATAGCAAGGAAGGTAAGGAAAGGCCAAGCTGTTTAACATTTTTCTAAAGGGGACTTTATCTTGTCTTGATGTCTAAGAATTTTCTGATTGCTGTTTAATTTGTGACTAAGGATGAGGAGTTACAGTGAGAGGGAGCCAAACCCAGAGTGACTGAGGGTGGAAATAGAGGGACTGCTTTAAAAGGCCAGCGAGGAAATCATCTTTGACAGATTAGAATTTCTATCAGCTGTAATCTTTTAATGAAGGCTAAACAATGTTCTGAGAGAGATTTTATAACTCAGCAGAAATGACAGACTTGATGCAAAAATTATTGGTCTGCGTGGTGAGGAAGGTCACTGTGGACTGTCCCAATAGTTCTTTCTGGCCCTGCAACCCATAAATCTCAGAATTAATGTTTGTGAGTGAGGCTGATCCCATAATGATGGGGGCATGGACACATGTGAGTTATGGGACCTTCCTCCAGGCCTGGGCAATGGGGAGGACGAGAGGGAGCTCCCAGAAAGCTCTCCAGGAACAGCTCATTGCTGCATTTTTCACAAGTTAATTCTGTGAAGGGCATCTTATGTTCTGTAATGACAAGTTCTTGTGCATGGCTGTGAATCCATCTGCTTTGTTCTCCAGGTTAGCTGACGAGGGAAAATTGGATTTGTTGGTACAGGGGGTTATGTCTTAAATGAGTGGCACAAAAATAGGTCACAAAACTGAGAACTAAGCTTGCTGGGTTTTTTGTTATGCTTGTTTTGGGTTTTTTTAATCACCCTAGAGCCTCTATTTGGAAAGAATGGGCTTCGTAGGTTGCCTGCTCACAGATTTGGTCACATTTGCTAATAATTACAAAGAAAAGGAAAAATGGCTGTCAGTGCTTAGGGTCCTGGATGGAGACATGACAGAATAATCCCTTCCCTGTGTCCAGGAACTGAGCTGCTGCAGAATTCATCAGGAACAGGGTAAGTCTGGAGAGTCCTTGCTCCTGGAGGATTTTCAGCTCCATTTTCCCAGTTCCCAGGGAATGACCCACCCTGCAGGTGTCAGCACAACCTGGCGGTGCAGAGGCAGGACCAGCTCCAGGTGAGCTTTCTGTTATTTGGTTCCCACTCTTGGCTTTGGTGTTCTTGCAGATTTAGGAAAAACTGAAAGACTTTCCTTCAGAATACCATTTTCTCCCGGCAGTAAAAATAGCTGGGGGCTCCCTGTGCACGATTATATGTATAATTGGATAAGTAACTTTCCTGCAAATACAGTGAATCTTAGTCTTCTTTTTCTTTCCTTTTTTTCCCCTTGGTCTTTTCTTTTTATTTGTTTTAAGCTTTACTCAAGCTATCACTCCAATACATCACTTTAGGAAAAGAATATTGCACATAGGGCAAAAACAATTTGTTGCATTATTTTTCTTTCTCCATGAGAAAAAGACATATTATCTAAAATCCATTTGAGCCAAAAGAATCCACTCTTTCACTCCTTTTATTTTTTTTTTTTTTCCTGGCTTCTTATGCCTGAGAATATTTTTATAGTTCTGTGGGTTCTTGGGCATGGTAAAAATGGATATATAGTCAAATGGCTGCAGTTAAAATTCAAGATGTGATGGGTTCTTGTGTATATATACAGACACTGACTTTACATGGATTATTTGTATGTTCACTATGAACAGAACAGGCTGGCGTTGATTTTGGTATTGTATTATGCTGAGATAACCACTAAATGGGGTGAAAATAGTATATCAGTGTACTGAATCACATCCATAATGCTTCTTAAAGAAGGTCTGTGACAGAACTGATGGCTCTTCATTGTGCCCCTAGAGAAGCAACAGTTTGACACACAACAGGGGGAAAAATAAATGCCTTTTCTCGGAGTTTTTGACTGCTCCAAGCCCTTGCACAGGGAAGGTCACACGCACCTTCATTCATCCCTTATCTGCTGACATTTTCCAAGGCACACGATGTGCTCAGTGTTCCTGCCTGGGGCAGCAGATGTCCTTAGCACATCTCTCAGGACAATGCCCGTGCCCTCCTCTGACCTGGCTCAGAGAGGAGCTGGGCTCTGCCCTTTGGGAGGGAATGCAAGTCCAGGGAACACACGGCCAGGTCAGGACAGACCCCCTCCCTCCCTCCCTCAGCTCTGCCTTTCCTTTCTCCTGGACTGTGCTTTTCCCATCTGGGTTGCACGTTTGGAATGATTTTAAATTTTGCTGCTCCCAGGAGTGGAAAGCACAAAACATGACACAAACATGTAAGGTAGAATTCACAAAAGGCTTTGTGGGACTGATGTTCATCTGAAGAGTACAAGTAACTGGCTGTTGTTCATAGTTTAAAAAAGGGCAAAAAATAGGTCAAACACAACATTTGTTCCACTCCAAGTTCTTAATAATATTAATATTGATAACTGGACTACAGTTTTAAACAAAACTTGATTTAAAACATAACATTGAAATAAGTACAATTGTTGGAAATATGTAAAGTATTTTCCTAGAAAGATTAATTTTCTTGAAAATACTTCACATAAGCTCAAGGTTTTGTCAATTTGAGTAATTGCTTGGGTGGTTTGACTTTGTAGTGGTTGGAAGGAAGATTTTGTGTATGTGTTGCAGTGGGTCAACAAGAACTGAAGGAGTTAAATAAATTGATATCAAAAGTCACTTCAATTACTTTAAAGAATATCCCTCAAACTAAGAAAATTTGAAACCCTACTATTTTTAGGAGCTAAATTTTCCCCTCCAGCTCTTATTTGTTCTTTCTATTTTCGAACATCCCCTCACTGACATGCACACAGGCATTGTGATTGTCCTTCTATACTTCAGAATACATTACTTAAGCAGCTTATAACAGATGTAAAATCTAGGCAAGATACTGCATTATTCATCCCAGTCACTTTGAGTTATTGATTATGGCATTTGGAGGTATTTCTGCACTTGCTTCTTTTCCTTCTCCCTCCTAGACTGATAAATTAGAAAATAAAAATGAACAGGATAAAATAAGAGCATAGTATAGGCTTCATTTTCACTTCTTTGTTAGATTCAAGAGCACATTAATGAGGCTTTTGTTTTCCTTCACAGCATTCCCATTTCCATATCCTGCTCATGGCCATCCCTCAGAGGAGCCTGGCCGGACACATCGTGTCAGCCTTGGCTTGATGTGAAGGTGCAGAATTTTCCTTCATAGAGGCATGGTGGGGTTTTTTTTTTCCTTTATAAATGCCAAACTGAATGAAAAATACTCCTTAGAGAGTTAGAAAATAATGAATGATTGGCATTTGGTGTACAATTTCTTATTCTAGTGAGATTTTGGCATGCCATTCACTGGGAAATTCGGAGCATTGAATGACATCCACATTTACCAGCTGGGCTGTCAAGGCATAGTGTGTGTCAACATCTTTGCAGGATATCACTTGAAGCCTAATTCCTCTTGTTTGTGGACATCTGATTTGGTACTTCTGAATGAAATATTGTATATATTTTCTTCCCACTCCCAAACTGTTCATGTCACTAAAGATACAGCTTGGCCTTTTTACCCACAGAGGGATGTTTGCATGTGGGAATGGGAATTGGGGAAATCCTTGGGAGCACAAGTCAATAATTCCATGAGGTTCTCCTGAGCTCTCTCACATGCTGGTGCCTTAAGGAAATATGGATATTATGGCATCTGTCTCCCAGGAGCTGGTTCAGAGCCCAGCTGGTGGCCAGTCAGGAGTTCTCTTCCTCAGGAGCTGAGCCTAACAAAGGGCTGCTGCCATCTAAACATTCAGAGGTGACCTGTTCATTGAGATGAAATCCTCAGCAAGATGGTGGGTTACACTACACCATGTGGAATAGTTGATCAGTTTGAGCAGCATGAAGAAATGGGCTGAGAAAAACTTCCCTGGGGTTTACCAAGGACAAAACACCTCCCCGTGCCTGGGGTGTGACAAAAAGCATGGCCCAGGAGGTGAACTATCAGAGCACAGCTCTGCATGGATACTTTGATAACATAGCCCCACGTGTGGCTAGGAGAGACATGGGCACAGATTTTCCAGTACTTTGTGGGTGCCTATAGCCACTGGGACGTCTCACTAAGTATAGTTTGATGTTGAAATACATAAATATTGGTCAAGGTTTCATTATACCAGTACATTCCAGCACACTGCAGTGCTGGACAGAACCACAAAATCCAGTTCAGCTGTGTTCTTTCAGCAGTGTCTGCTGTGCTCTTGCAGCAGGGTGGCTCACAAATGAACCCATTTCACCCCTCTGTTGTTCCCCTTTCTGCAGATGCCCTCTGCTCTCTAAGCAATACCTGATTTGTTGCAGTGTAGTCCCTCAGCTTGTTGCCCTACTCACCATAGCTTGGTGAGCAGATTGAATTCTCCATTCAATGTTTTGTGGGTGTTTTTTTTGGTTTGTTTTTTTTTTTTTTTTTTCCTAGTCAGCTGTGTTTCTCAGTCTCTGATCATTTTTTTTCTCACTTCTGGGTTTTCTCAAAGTCATTCGTCTCTCCAAGTGTGTTTCCCAAAAGTGGACTTAAATTATCTGGGGACTTGTGAGTGCTGAGCCAAGCTCAGAGATTTCTCTCTGTGTCCTGCAGGTCAGAGTTTTGCTTGTAATCCCAGTATGGAGTTTCCTTTTGTGCAACACCTAAGTGATGATTCATGTCCAGCTTGCAACCCACTGTAACTCCCAAATCCCTTCTTATGAAACTGCTATCCAAGCACTTCACTGTGTGGTGATTTATCTAGATTTTGGAATAACAGAATGAGTAGTGACCACAGCTGCCTGGAATAGGTTTCATTCCTGGCCACAGACCATCTAAATAAATATCTTTAGAAGGTTGTAGCATCTGCTTGTTAGAGCGAGTAGCCAAGAACTAGAAAAATTCTGAGATCAAATCCTAATTAAACTACTGACTCGCTGCATGACCTTGGGTGGCTGCACTCTTTGTGCTGCCAGGAGCCCCAGATCAAAACCTCTCCAGTGAACTCTCTGAAGAGAGATTTAAAAAGCTGTACAAAGCAGAACCCATGTCCATCACCAGCAGTAACATTCTATTGGTATTGAACTTCTAACCTAACCCCTGACACTCAATGCAAAATACAGCTGTATCTTCCTATATTATTCTTGTGCTTATTTGTTTGCTTTGGTATCTGTATTTTCATTAAAACAGATACATCCACATAGGATTACAGACAGCAGAGTTTAGCACATCTGTTTTATTACACAAAGATGTGGACATTTTTTTGGTGCAGCTGAGGTAAGATGATACATTTTTGTGAGGAGGCATGTTGGCTGTGGTGCTCTGTGTCCAAACTTCAATATAGAAGTTTTACTGCTCAGCACTCCACTAATAAACACTAAGTTCTTGACTTAAGGCAGGCTGTGTGCCGAAGGCTAATGAGTCTGGGGCAGCTGGGAAAAATTGGAGCTGAATGACTACAGTGCTGCCTGCCTGTGAAACTGGAGCTGCAGGAAGAAAACAAGAGAGGGAAATGTGGTTACAAACGGGAAAAATCAAAGCACACGTCTTTGCATACAGTTTGCCAAGGACCTTGTCTGGAATGTGTTTTAAATGCTAACCATTCCTCCAAACAAAGCTGTGCTGTGCCAGTTTGCACAGCACCAGCTGACACATTGGGCAACTGAGCTGATGGTAAATGTCTGTGAAATTTGCAGGATTCCCAGTCCCAGGGGAGAAGCAAAGGTGGGTGCAGCTGCCTCTCTGCAGCTCTGTGCAGCTGAAGGCCTGAAGGAGTGTCTTCAGCTGGGCAGTGCTGAACCTCCCAAGACTGATGGAGATATTTCTGTTGTACTTTTGGAGAGCTCACAGAGATGCCCCAAACAGGGATGAGTTAATGCAACTTTGAAGGTCAAGCCATTCTCAGAGTCAAATCCCATCATGCCTGCAAAGCACTGCTACAACAGTGGCACCTCCCCATTGAGTGGAATGCTGATAATTATGGAAATAATAGATGAGCGCTTCGGAAACAGCATAAATTCAGTTTATTTTACACCCCACAAGGGATTGTGGGGTGAATTAATAAATAAGAAGTGCCAGCTTGAAAAGATTTCTCAAAT
The DNA here is from genome assembly GCA_018697195.1 of Certhia americana. Classification (NCBI taxonomy): domain Eukaryota; kingdom Metazoa; phylum Chordata; class Aves; order Passeriformes; family Certhiidae; genus Certhia; species Certhia americana. The sequence continues at coordinate 3,969,717 of CM031867.1, read as the reverse complement.
GATATAGAAACAGGGAGAAAGGAAGTGAGAGTAGAGAATATGGGTGTGAAGGCAGGCACTAGTCCTTGGTTAACTCTGCAGTGCCTGAAGTGCTTGCTTGGCTGGTTAGTTTTTGACAGGGTGAGTTGTTTGGTATTTTTCCATGTGTTGAGTGGTACCTAGTGATCATTGTCATGGTGCTCTGGGGAACCCATGGAGATGCTGAGGATACTGGAGCACCTCCCCTGTGGAGCCAGGCTGGGAGAGGAGAAGGTTGTGTGGACATCTCACCGGGGTCTGAAGGAGCTGCAGGAAAGCTGGAGAGAGACAATTGCCAAGGGCTGCAGGGACAGCACCCAGGGAATGGCTGCCAGTGCCAGAGGGCAGGTCTGGCTGGGACATTGTGCAGGAATTGTTCCCTGGCAGGGTGGGCAGGCCCTGGCACAGGGTGCCCAGAGCGGCTGGGGCTGCCCCTGGATCCCTGGAGTGCCCAAGGCCAGGCTGGACATTGGGGCTGGGAGCAGCCTGGCACAGTGGGAGGGGTCCCTGCACAGGGCAGGGGATGGAATCAGATGATCTTTAAGGTTCATTCCAATCCAAGCCATTCTAAGACCATGAGCACGAGAAAAGTGCTCTAGTCTGAGGGTGCTCAGCCAATCTTCTGTACAGGAGGTGGTTACTGGGAGGTGGATGGTTTGTACACAATGTCTGTCCAGAATTAAGTTATATAGCTGGTTATATAACACAGTTTATCTGTAGCAGTAGAAAATTATTAATTCCCTCCTTTTCCACCTATTTTATCCATCGAGGAAGGAGCTCTTATAGAACTCTACAGAATCACATTCAATGGATGATTTTAGCATAATTTTTGTGACAGAATTTAAAGCTTGACATTAAAACATATTTTTAATACTTATAACATAAACTTACACAACTGAACTAATGAAAAATGGTGTTATTCTTTGAACCATGTGATATCTATGAAAAATGAAAATTTCACCTGAAACCTTTCTTCACCATCTCACAGTGTGGGTAGTGGAGTAATAACTGTTTCTCATCCAGCTCAAGAATCTAGCACTGAATTTTCCTTGCTATTAAACTGAAAACATTTACTTTCAAAATATCGCTGTCACTGAATTTAATACTCTTTTTAAGTTATGGCAGTTGCTATCACTTGTAATGTTCTTAGAGAATATTGTTCTATCACTTGAAGAAACACTATTGCAAATCTCACAAATAGCTGGTGGCACTATTTATCATTCTTTTCCATATGCACCACTGAAGAGTTTTCTCTAAGAGAGTCAGTTCCTTTCCCAAGCTGGGATTAAGGCCTCAGGAAGCCTCTCAGCAAACCCACAACTTCTAAGGATATATTTAATGTGACTAGAGATAAGAACATGTGATAATATATCCCTAAGAGGAGGTATCATGCAAAATACTTTAATGACAGATGTGGAGGACAGAGATCCCACACAAATAATGCTGAGAGTCCAGGTGGGCACGCACAGCTGAGGGGTGATCCATGCTAGACATCCAAACATAATCTGCCTGCAAATAATAGAGAATTTCTGGGCAAAACAACAATGAGAGGGAATGTCCTCCCTCAGTACTTCACACAGAATAAAGAAGAATAGGAAATTATTGAGGAGTAAGGCTGTTTCATCAGGAAAGTTGACTTCCCAGCAAGAGCTGCTAGTGCACACCCTTTGGAGAGTCCACTCTTTCCGTGGAGCTTTCTTGCTCCTCTGAATGTTTATATCAATAATTACTCAATCACAATAAAAGCACCAACTCCAGAGTCAGCTTATGTAGATCCAAATCAAAGCTGACTGAAGGATGTGAAATGTAGAGGAGTTTGGAGTTTAGCATTTTATGCATTTGGACCCCCAAGTTTATTGAATACCTTACAGGCAATTCTAGAATCTCATAGTTCTTCCAAACCCAGCTCTGTTTACAGCAGTAACTGTGGGTCCTGGCTTTCTGCTCTGGCTTTTACTTCAGCTGGTAATTTTTTCGAATGAAATTCACAGGTTTCCATCTGTCTGGAAAAGAATCAGCCTCCTCAATTCTGTTTGCTGTTCTAGTTATCTGAAATTTAGCAGGTAAAAATATATTAACTGAACGTAGAAAAATTGTTTTGCAGTATAGAGGACACAGAATACTTTCCAGTTTATGTACACAGTAGGAAATAATATGTTATTCAAGGCAATTGCCTTCCCCTTGTTTCAAAAGCCCGACAATGAGGCTGATGTAAACAATATGTAAAGACAACTGAATTTTAAACAGAGGAAGGTTTTCTGGAACACCTATTTAAGGCAGTGTGCATAGCAATTGCTCATCATCTCTCAGGATCTGACCCCTTATGTGAACTGTAAAACTCAAATATGCACAATAGACACAGAAAAACAAAAGAGAAAACAGGAGGTCTCGTACAGTGTGGAAAAAGAACAGCACTCTGCTAATAGGGCTGAGAAGAAGAATATGCTTTCACTGCAGCTGATCTGTCAGAAATCACAGTACACCCGATGTTTTCTGTGATTCATCTGAACAATGTGAGATTCTGAACTCCAGCGAGTGCTCATTGCTCATTGTTCTCCCAAATAGCCACATACCGTTCTGTTTCATCCAGCCCAGATGATCACAGATGGATTTGAGTGGAGATTTTCAAAACTGTTTATGCTAGCAGCAGCTGATAACTGAATAAAATGTGTCAAATTGCTTTCAGGACCAACCACTTCACTCAAACACAAAGGCAAGCATTTGAGCCTATTTGCAGCTTGAAAACTCCCCCCTAGAACACAGCTGCCTCAAGTGCAATTGTTTACATGTAGATTTAGTGGCACTGAGAAGTACCCCTCTTTCTCTACCCCCAAAAGGCTTGAAAGCTGATGACCTGATTTTCTAATCTTCACCCAGGTATTTTATGTGCATCTGACAAATTTGGCCCATTAAAGTAAACAGAGCATTGTCATTTAATAGAATCAAGATTACTTGAAAATCCTCTTGACAACCATTGAGAGCAGCAATTCCCAAATATCTTTCAGGCTCTGATTGAATAAGAATTGGAAGAATATCAAATGGGTCCATTTAGAGATTTAGTAGAAACTAAAGCAACACTTAGATGCTATTCTCTAGTCCTAGGTACATAAATAGGACTTGTGTTCCTTTGATTCAGAATTCCTGCTTCAAGGCACCTTTTGAAGGTTCCTGCTGCCTTGGAGAAGGCAGCGAAATCCTGTGAGATTATATTGGGAATGGAGCTAAAGAAATTCTCCTTACACAAGGGCAGGAGTGTAGACAGACATTTTACTTCATCCTCCTGACGCGGTTCAGATCCAAAGGCTTGGGGATGTGTAGAGCTAGGCAGATATGGCAACTTTTTTGGGTTGGGGATTTTTTATTTGTTTTCCACATTATTAGAGGAACCTTAATGAAAGCCAGGCTTTTTTTTTTTTTTTCCTTTATTTTTTCTTTTCTTTGTATTACAACTTTTGCCTCAATACAGTATTAAAGCCTCATTTGTTCCTTAGAAAACAGTAAAGAATATACTTGCTTGGCTCTTTTGAACGTAGATGGATGGTTTGCATTTGTTCAGACTATTGTGATCCACTGTCTCTGAGTGTCAGACAGCTGGAGCAGCAGGTCGGGAGGCAAGGGGAGTGTGTACAATTGTTGGTTATATTCAGGTATGGTCACACTCTGGAATTGCATGGGACAAGCCCTGAATATGACTGGTGAAGTCAGAATCATCCTACTCTGCAGCCCAGCCAGTAAAAAACAAACAGACACCTCAAAGAGCAGCTCTGGATCATGCAATTAGCATAAGATAATATTTCAGAGGCATCATGTGTGCTTCCATAGCTGAGGTTAAAAGGATTTCACAGCAGAAATTCCATTTTCTGTGGGATTTGTGAGTGAGACAGATTGAGTTGTTCTGGGTAGAAGTGTCAGGTCCTAGTCCAGAGAAGGGTGTATATTTCCCACTGTAAACCCAGGAAGAACTCATGTCATGTCACACTACAACATGAAATGAACACACACACTCACTATGTCTCTCTTTGCAGAGAAAGGAGGAAAAGAGGAAGTTTATTGTTTGTCCTCGATATATATAGCATTGCAAAGGTGACCAGGGATTGAAGGGTGAAGTTGTCACCTCTCCAACCACACTGGTCAAACCAAGAGTCCATCAATTCACTCTTCCTCTAGAAAGGAATGCAAAACAATCATTGTTTACATGAAAGTGTGTGAGAACTTCTCTACAAGAATGCAAAACATCAGAAGGCTAAGAAAAACTTTCAAAGATCAGGACAACAGTGTCACGTACAAATAATTGTGTAAATGTGAGGGACCAGAAATCCCACTGCTTTCTAAAAGCACAGGTTGGTGTTGGAGGGTCTCTTTCCCCTCATGTCTGTGTGTGTCACAGCAAAGCCAGCTGGAAAAGGGCATCAGGTGAATTCTGAGGGACTGTGAGCATTGCAAAGCTCCCACTCTGACTCCTTTTATAACTGTCAATCCCCCCCCCCCCCCTTGCCCAGCATTTTTATCTGCAAATGGAGCTGTGCAGGTGGCCAGACTCCTGTCCTTAAATAAGGGTATTTTATACCACCTCTCCATTGGACTCCTCAAAGGCCTTTTGTATCCTGTGGATCTGATGGGTTCTGAGTATTTCCTACAAAATGTAGAGTGCTTTCAAATCAAAGCGGAAGGAAAGTAATAATTTTGGGCAAAGGTTCTGATGCATTTCAAAGTCCAGGGCATGTTTCTTGTCTTTTCCCAGAGTCAGGGTTTATTAGTTTGCATACCTGTTTAATCTAAATCGTATACACATTACACACCTTAAATATGTATTTGCACAAGAGCTGGGACCACTCCAGGAAGAACCATTACACTTTGGTCATCAACTCTATGGATTTTAAAGAACTTATAAATCATTTTTTAGCTAGAAAGTGTTCTCTCCAGGACAGTCCACACCTAATACACATTTTTAGGACTCCTCTTTAAATACATTGTTTACCATGGGTAGACAGGAAATTGTTTCTGCTGTGTACACATATATCATTTACCTGAAAAGGACCATTAAAATATTATTTATTTCTGCCTGAGCCATTTCAATTAAACTTCAGTCAAGTTCTCATGTGTTGAAAAGTGTGACATCAACATTATTAGTGTATTTTCTTTGAAGACAAATGAGTATATATATGACAGATACAATAAAAAAAGTACCTGCATGCTTACCCAGTTGTGTTACCCATAATATGGTTTTCCTTCAATCTAAATTTCTAAACAAATATAAAGCAATTCTTCAAAAATATTAATATGCTCAATGTTTTACAAGCAGTGTTTAAAAATATTTTGCACATGTTGATGTGACTGCTGGTACACCCACGCTGTCACTCTATGAATTGCTGAGCCCAGCCCTTCCCAAGCAGGGAATTTTATCATCTTATTCATACAGTTAAGACCCTCACTTTTGAAACCGTTGAAAACTACTTTTTAGCAGATAGGGAGTGTTAAGCATTTAATTCAGTAGATTTTCAAAAAAACAGTAGTGTCTGGTTTTTTTTTTTTCATTTTATATTAAAAAATGTTTTATATTAGAAATTTTAAACTTTTTTTTTTTTTTTTTTTTTTTTTTTTTAAACAGGAATATTGCCTTCTTAAAAACAAAGCTTTGAAAGAAATTGTTCTGGATTGGAAAAGCATTTTCCAGATTTGAATTGCTGTGTGAAAATCAGAGCAGCTCTTTCACATTCCAGACCAAAGCTTGATAAGCAGACTACCAGCAGACACTTCTTAGTTTTCACTTTTCAAGAAATTACCCCTTCTTTTTTGTCTTCCCTTTTTAGTGGTTTCCTGACCTTAATTTCCTAAAATTGCTGTTTTGAGGGAGGATTTTGAAAACTCAGTGTTCTGTGGGACACTAAAATATATTTTCTTTTCAAATCTCTTTCTAGCAGTATTTCCTGAGTTGAATCACCCTCTGCGATGTCTTAGATGTGAAACAGCTCAGTTGAACTGAGGATGTGGCTCTCATCTTCCCTGGGATTTTTAAAATGCCTATCATGGCTGGTGAGATGATGTGGATTAAAAAACTCAGGAATATCTTTTGACTGGTGGATTTATCCCTAGTACAGCCTACCAAATTTCTTTCAGCCAGTTTGTACTGATTAGCTCTGAATTACCTTTCTGTGTACAGCATCTCTTATTGAGTTTGCAGCCGTGGAGTTTTTGGTTCCCTACAGTTCTGCACTCCCAGTGCAATATAAAAGTGTTCAATCTGAGCATTACAGAATCTTGTGAGCTCCTGAATTTTCCTTCTCCTGTACCTGCTGGTACCACTGCACCCCAGTTGCTGAATTGGGCAATCTGTTTACTAAAAAAAAAGCTTTTCTGTTATTGCAGGAAGTGCCCATGATGGGGCTTTTTTTTTTGTTGTTGTTGTTGGTGGTGTGTTTTTTTTGTTGTTTTTTTTTTTTTTAATGAATCATAGTCTACTGTACTCTTAATAGGCCTCTTAACCTATTTCCAGTTTTCTCCAACCTTCCCCCTCATCCTCCTCTGCAAGGTCTTTACTCCTTTCTCTCCTGCCCTATTTGTCTTTCCCATCCACACCTCTGTCTCTTTTTCCATTCCAGCTGTTGCTGTCTGTCTGTCTGTCTCTCTCTCTGTCCTGGAACCCACCTTCCTTCTCTCCTGCCCTTGGACACTGTCCAACAGTTCCTAGAAAGAGGACTTACTTGTTCTAGCTGCTACCTGGGGAAAGAAATACATCTAATTTGAAAATCTGCTGGACAGTTTGTTTTGACAGCACCAATTATACGTAGAATTAATGTATAATAATTATTTGGTATTACTAAAATTGGGAATAAAAGCAGTGTACAGTAGTTCAGATGTTGTCATGAGAGCACTGCTGTTAAAAAGCTTTTTGATATTCCAGGAAACAAGGGGGAGCTTGGGATTTTATTTTATGAAAACAATGATTGATAGATTATCTGCAGGTTCTGGTTCATTCCTGGATTAGCTGGGATTAAAAAACATTGAGAAAAAAGTGTTTATTCTGTCACATGTTTGAGCTGAGGGTGTTTCAGCAGAGGGTTGTAGTGTGTGGACTGTAATTGTCTAGAATCCTGTTGCTGCTAAGGAAAATAACCCTTCCAGAGATAAAAGTGTCACCAACACTTGGGGTGTTTGCAAGCATATGAAGAGATATTGTCTTAAGAAAAAATCTATCTAGCTGAGACAGGTTTCAGTATGTTCATTAGTTTTAACCTTTGCCCAAATCTCCTTCCTTTGCAATTTAAATTTGGGATCTTATGCTCAGAAAAAAATCACATTTTGTGAAGTAGCACTGCCAGTGCTACTGAAAGAGTGAAAGAGTGTTTTGTACTTTAATACAGAATTGTTTTACAGTACAAATATTACATGCAGTGTGAGTGCACCATCAAGAAGCCTTTAAACGTATTCCTATTAATATGGCTTTTTTTCACCTAACAATCTATCTGAAAGAGAAAATCCTATCAGCATCAGTAAATCCTTCTTTAAGGTTTCATTGATCTTAGCCTTAGAACAAGATTATAGAAGCAGTCCTACACAGAGATAATGTCTGGAGAATTTTGGCTAATCTCAGCACTCATTTCAGATTAGATCTAGTCATATTCAGACACACATCTCTCCTTGTAGATAACAGATGCCTACCAGTGTTTACCCTTAATTAAGATGCAATAACTGCTTTTGTTTCTTTTTTTCCTAACAAGAATAAGGCCAAATATCTTCAGAGACCTTTGATGATAAATGCCTCATACTCAATGTACAGCATTCCAGGCTCAGGGTCGATTTCTCCTGATGAGGATTCCTTTCTAACTGTGAAAACCTGTGCAGGGAATCACATCATCTCCCTGCATCCTAATACCACACACTGCACTTGGTTATTCAGCTCCCTCCTTTATTCTTTAGCTTCCATTCTGCAGAAACTTATATATTGAAAGATTATTCAAATAGCTTTCTGTCAGTGAGTGAATTATGTTTGGGGAAGGACAGCACATAAGAAAAATGTTGAAATTACCATAAAAGTTGAAGAAAGGGTTTCATTTTCACTGCATCAGTTTTCAGATGTCAGGCTGTAAATAGAGTCTTCCAAAGACTTAAGTTAGCAATACAAAGAAACCAGAATTTAGGCTCTACTCTTAAAATAATACTGTGGGTAATACTCTATACCTCAAATCTGTCATTTGGTAGCATAATTCTTCACGGGCTTTTACGTTCAGCAAATCATCAGTTTTCAGGGTGCCTTTTTAAACACACATGCACATTTGTCAGAATGTCTGAGTCCTCTTTCTAACTAAACTCGTAGGCAGTACTGTTATGGGGGATCTTTTATTATAGCTACATCACATAATCCAGTGCGTTGCTTTCCATAGGGGAAAACAGAAGCCTCCAAGGGTGTAACATTTGTTTGCTGCTGGGTCTTTTTTCTCTGTGAGAACATTTTGCTTTGCATTATTAGTTAATAGCAAGGGAAAACGGAGAGCAAAATTACTGCTGCATAAACAAACCTGTTACACAAATGCCTTCAATATTCTAAATAATGATGCTAAAGATTGGTTGTTTTTTTGTTTGTTTGTTTGTTTTTTTGTTTGTTTGTTTGTTTTTTTTTTTTTGCCGGGGTCACTTTTTGAATAACACATGGGTTAAATTTACACAGTCTATCAGCTGTAAAATGGCAGAATTATTTAGGACTCCATTCTCAAATACATTAAAGGTGATGATTAAAATCCTCTTGTCTGAAGCATTTGCACAATAAGCCCCAGACAGTCAGAGATTTGTGTTGTGTAGCTAAAAAGCTACATTTTTTTTCAGCAGCAAAAGATGGTGTTTTCCAGTAACAGTTTCTGTTATTAGGCTGACGAAATATCTTCCTGAAAATGGTCTCAAGTGTGTGTTCTAATACATCCTAACCTCCAGCAAGGCTGGAGAGCATGATACCCATCCTTCTTATGTGGATGACCTATTATAAATAACATGGTAGAACTGAAAGCTGCAGCAGCAAGTGAAGCAGTTGCTCTCTTTCTACAAGTGTTCCAATTAAATATTGTTCTGATGAACAGCTAAAGTCAGGTCTTTACATATTTCTGCTTGAGTTGCACAAACTTCAGGCTACTAGTGGTTGTTATTGTTGTTATTATTATGTATAATTACTTTATGTCTCTAAAGTCATTAATGCCCCATTTTAAAGCACCTGTTCTGACTAATGGTGTGTGACTGTTGGAAGACAAAGACAGGATGGGTTTTACTCTGCTCCTGTTAAACAATTCACATATTGAAATAGCACAGAGCCCAATAAACATTCATATTGTGCTACACTTAAAGCTGAAACCACTATGGATTTCTCACCTTGGCTTGGTACCTCAGTTACTCTCTTCCCTTTTATTCCTATTTAGTGAAGCACATCAATGTATTTAATTTTTTGCATCTGTTTCAGACTTGGTGCCCAAGGATATCGTTATAATTAATCCTGTACCCTATTCCTGCTTTGCATAAACATGGCTGTGCATCAGTGGGTTTTCTTTTTCTTTAATTTGATATTGAGTTTGATATTGTCTCCAGGAAAGTAATCTGTTCATTTGTCACAAAAGATTGCTCATCTTCAGACTTAAGCTGAAATAGTGGGCCTTTACTCCGTTCCTGTGATAATTAATAAAATTCCCAGTGATTTCACTCAGGATCCTACCTACATGTCCTTTTTTTTCTGTGTCACATCACAATCCATTTATTTGAGATATTTGAGTAAGTTAATCACATTATCCTTTGGTAGGAATGGCTGAACTCCATTCATTTTAACATGGTTCATATGAGAAATATAAAGATATTAATAAGAAATAATCTTCTGTGTTTAATAGATCATAAATTTTATAGTGAACGTATTGCTTACTTAGCCATGAAGTATCCAGTGTGTATTCTCCTAAGCAGGCTCGTTCTCCTCACTGAACTGTGAGGGAAGCTTGCTGTGCTAGGCCAAAGGAATTATTGGTTTTACGAGGTCTGAACTGAGGGACCTGCCTGGTTCCTCGCTGGCTCTGCCCTACCTGGGCTGGAGCAGCTTGGCACAAGCCATGGAACCAGCACTAAACTTCACAGCTGCAGCCAGAACCTGGGTAAATGCTTCTGAGGAACATCCAAGCACCCAGAAGCCAGAGCTAGCCCAGCTTCCAGGCTTTTGTCTCTATCCCAGAGCCAATTAATCCCATTTAGCAGCCAGTGCTTAACCCTCTGAGTGTGTTGGCACAAACACAAAAACTTCTCCATCTCTGGAGTGGGGACAATGTCTGCACCCAAGAGCTGGCTGTAAAATGAAATAGGCAAAGCTGTCAAGTGATTAGTACCTGGTTTTTGGTTTGTGCTGGAGAGTTCTAGAAAGATCCTTTTAAACAAGCTTCTGCAGTCTGCAACGTATCTCTAAAGCACTGATGAAGTTTTCCTGCTCTGAAAGTTGTGTATTATCAAAGCTTTTGACAAAGGTATGGCTGTGTGCAGGCCCTATAAAGCTGCTTTCCACCTGCACTGAGTGCTGCTTTTGGGGCCCAGAGGATTGAATGTACACTGCATAACCCACAGCTCCTGGGGCAGAACTCCTCCAGAAGCCAGCCAGAAGCACTGGACCTGCCTCACAGGCATCCATCAGTTTTGTAAGATATGCACCATTTCTTTCTGAAGTGAAGGGAGCTAGAGACTGAAACACTTTATATTTAGAATTCACTTCACTTTGTTTCTGGCATCTCTGGACAAAGACATAAATCTTTAAGACTACAATAAATTCAGAAATAGTATTAAGGTTTTCAAAACATTACTAGTCCATATTTCCAAGCAAATACCTGAATACACTCAGTCCTGTGCAGAGTAAAGATGTAACATGAGCCTTGTAATTTCTCTTGTAGCATGTAAAATATATTAAAAAAAACTGGACACAGGACTAGTTAGAAAATAACATTGCAGCAGTGAAGGAAGTTAAAAGTCTTAGCCTTTCTGCATTAACAAATGGAAAAATCAAGCTTATATGCATAAACTTTTCTGCAGGTGAAAGGAACTTCTGAACACTGAACTAATAAATAAACACTTACACAGAAGTTGTTTATTGTTTACATTACACTTCTAATTATACATTTCTAAGACTGTTGCTTACACATTTACACATTGCTCAATTGGTTGACTGGTCTCTCACTTAAGCACTATGAGGGTCTCTGGAAAAAGTGATCAGTTAAAGTCTAGGTGTTCTTTTATTTAATGCTTTCATTTTTGTCACCAGTTTTTCAGCATCTCTGCTCTCTATTTAGCTCAATTGTTGTTTCAGCAACCTTGAAGATTTTTCGGTTTAGCACTATTGCTGCTTTAGCAACTTTGACAAATTCTAGGATCTGATAAACACACGTAGAGATAATTTGGCTGGGGCATCTCTGGGAACAAGTTATTCAGACACATTGCAACACTGTTCAATTAAGTAATTAAGAATTATCAAATGCTGGGCTGGTTGAGATGTTTAATTTTTTCATCCTGATATTTCCATGCAGACCCACTCATGTGTGCATTTGGCTGCATGAACACCAAAACACTCGGGCTACCCAAGGCTGGCACACAGCTCCTCCTCCCCAGTGGCTTTCCATCTGACACTCTGCTCTCTATACACTTGTGAGCTGGTGTATTCCTGCCAGACACCACACAAAGGGGAGGAAAATCAGGACACAAGTGTCAGCCTTGTTGTTTCCAGCAATCCAGCCTAGATCCTGAAATAACCATCTGGAGTGGCTCTTCAGGGAAAGGTAACCAAGGCCCATCAGTGCTCATTGTGCCTGGAAAAGTTCAGAGGCTCAAGTAGTATAATGCTGAGTGATGTCTGCTCCACTCTAAACATTTTATGTTTTTAGCTCAAACTTAATTTATTGTTGACAGTGACAGTCTCTCTGTTTATTTCCCTGTATAATCTTTGTCTGATTTCAAGTATGCCTGTAAATACTCCTGCCGTTTCAGCAAACAAGTTATTAGCTCTTTCAAAGGAAAAGACATGAGAGCTCTTTGAAAGGTTAAGTCTTCTGAAAGTGCCTCTTGAAGGAAGAGGCCAGTTTTCCTTTCCTTTGAAGACAATCAAAGTATGGAGAGTAGCTAGTCGTGAACAAAATGATCAGGGTGGCATAACTAAAGCTTATTGAATTTGTGCTGAGGATCCCCAAAATGGCAGTTTCATTTTTTCCACACAGTTTTATCTTCTAATTCCTAATAACAATGCCGTCTTATTGTGCACAATGAAAAGAGTAATTTGACTAAATCCATTCATAAATGACAAAATCAATAGTTCTCCTTTTGAAAGTCATTCAGCATATAGAATATGAGAATTTATGGTTAGTTTACTGCTGTCATGCATGGGTTTCTCTCTGGTAGGAACTGATAAAGCAGCTTTTGAAGTCAGTCTGTCTCAATAAAGTACTTAAATCCATCTTAACGTACCCTGGGGAAGTGAGTCTGAATTAACCTCGTACCTTACTTTTGTGACAATAATAAGGTGAAAGGGAGTATACAGCAGAAACTGATTATAATAGGTGATACAAAAGGAGACAGCAACAATGAGGCAGAAGTAGAATAGGAACTGGGATTAAGGGATCTCTCACCCAGCCATGTGCAAAAATGTTGAAAATTAATGTTGTATTGTTTAGCTAACAGCTGTCAAGTCATTCAAGTCATTGTAATGTGCTGTGTGCTTGCTTTCCTCCCCAGCTCACCAAGAGCATGTTAGAAATCACATTCCCTTTCTTCTGCAGAATGACAAAGTTAATCCTGCCTTGCATTGCTTTCAAGACAAACTCATAGCAAAGGCTGTCTCTTAAATTTGTCAGTTAGGATATTAACGGAGCGTGAAACTTTGATGTTAAACTGGCATTTGATGAACAGGGTTAAAAATCACTTAGAGCCGCGTTCTCTGTAGTTGTTGTGTTTGTGTGGAGATGCAAAGGATGCAAATTCACCCTCAAACGTTTGTGGGGCTGCTGTAACCAGAGAGAACAGCGTGTTCCTGACATCGGCTAAGTGGGAGATGCATTCCCTGGAGAACACCCAAAGGAGACCAAGGAGGAATCCGAGGTTCTTTCTGTTTCCTTAAAATAACATTTTCCTTGTAATAATAATGCAGTAACACTAGGAAAAAAATAAGAAAAAGTCTTTATCAAACCGACTTGAAAACCAGTACTACAAGATATTCTCAAAATCTACTACCCAGGCAATGCCCATATCTCTCTATTCTGACATCAGTTATTATTTCTTCAGTTCCAGTTATCCTGGCTCACTGCTCTCTTTTTATGCACAGGACATTGCATGAATAAGTTATACTTGGGATTCTAAAAGATTTAGCAAATTTATTTGCTAAACCATGATTTAAAAACCTAATATTAAAAATTAAAATTAATGTGGTTTGTGATATTTCTGCAATTTTTTACGTGGTTGAAATCAGAAATCAAAATAAGTTGGTTGGCACGTTTTTATCACATAGATTCAAATTTTGTCCTCAATAAGCAGGAGGTGTTCATGTTGTAGATGAGGACAGACCTCATTCTTACATGTTCCTTTTGCTCTTTATCCTCCTGTTTGGGAGACAGGGTACTGATTCAAGTACCAGGTAAACAATAGATATCTTTTAAGGACATGAAACAAAGCTTTGTGTACGTTTCTTTGATGTTTATGGTCTTTTAGATATCATTAAGGCATTTTTACCTTTTCAGATGTCAGCATATTCTTATGATAAAGCAAATTGAAAATATTCTTTCAACTGTTCTCTTGTTCTGGTGCTGATTAGCCAGGAAAAACCCAATTCCCTGTGTTGGAACCACTCTTGGGAAGGGGCTTCATTGTTTACCAACAACATCCTTGCAGAAAAATCAAAATGCATCCACTGTTATCAGGTGGTAGCTTTAATGTAAATGGAAAAAGAAGAATAACTTCATTCACATCAAGGTAATCCTAATTTTTGATGTATAAGTGATTTATGCCTGAAGCAAGAAGCACACAAATCTCGCAACATGAGGAGGCTCTCGCTCATAACAGTCTTGACTACTGTTGGCAAGTTTACTTCTGAATCCCTGCAAATAGGTGCTCTGTTCCAGAGAAACTTGCATTCTGTGCAGCAGGAGATGCAGGTGAAAGACTACCCTGGGCTGGCACTTCGATCAGGAACCTGCTTCCCCCACTTTGAGTGCCCCTGCTGACTCCAAGCTTCCAGAAATTAGGGTAAACTCAGAACTGTGTAGTGACCAAGTTTTTAAATAACAATAAAAATCTTTAGAAATAATTTTCTTGGTAATCTGACATTACTCTGCAAAAAAAATATGATGCAAGATGGTGCTTTCTTAGTAAAGCAAACTGAGTATTTTGCTCCTGAATCAAACCAAATAGCACCCCGTGGAACCTTGAGCAGCCTTTGAATCACAGAACATCCTGAGTGGGAGGGGTTTCCAAGGATGGAGTCCTACCCCTATCCCTTCCCAGACCCCCAACAATCCCCCCTGTGAATCCCTGGAGCTGTGTCCAAAGGCTCCTGGAGCTGGGGCAGCCTCGGAGCTGTGCCCATCCCTGGGGAGCCTGGGCAGTGCCAGCACCCTCTGGGGGAGCAGAACCTTTCCCTGCTCTGCAGCCTGAACCAGCTGAGTGCTGGCATCACACACAGCACACACTGCATCAGGTGGGAGCTCAGCCCCAACGTTTGCTCCAGGGTGACCTGAGGATATTTCCATAGTGATTTTCAGTTGCTGTTTACCACAATGCTTGGCTTGAGTAGGACTGGCAATACTTGAATGTTCTGGAATTAATCTCTTCTAAATTGAAATCCTTGCACCTTGCAATTTCTTAATATTCTCACCATTACCACTCGGCTCCACATTGTTATTTCCAATCCTCTCTGCTCGGCGCAATATTCCTCTAAAAATTTCTTTTTATGATTCAACCTACAAATGAGCACTACTTTGTTACACATCACTTAGTTACGCTCTCCCTGTACTCATTATATCACCCCTTGTGGGTAGCCTTGCAGAATACCCAAGATATTTGAAACAAGACACTTGGGAACATAAAAATTCAGTGGGAAAAAAGAAAGCAAAATGAAGTGAAATAAAATGTTTTTATATCCAAGTATGATTAGCTTTTTATTGGCATTTTCCATTAAGGAAAATTATCTCTAAAGCCCCCTGTTTATCATAATTTATCAGCTTGGTAAGAAAACTCCCAACAGGAAGGGTTGGTGCTGTGGGAATATCGCTTCTGGGCAGCAGCAGGAACTGGCCCATCACTTCATGCTGGGAGCTGTGTATGCTGGAGCCTCACCTTCCTCAGAGCCTTGCTACTGCACAGCGAGCCACTTCTCAATCCTGCTCACAGAGCACAGCACCCTTCACTTAGTGCTTCTTTTCTAAATTGAGAAAGCTCTTCTTCTCAAAACAACACACCCGGGAAATCATCTGGATCTGGACAGGCTGGATCCATGGCTGAGGCCAGCAGTGCGAGGGACAACAGGGACCAGTGCCAGGTCCTGTCCTGGGGTCACCCCAGCCCCATGGAATGGCCCAGGTTGGGACAGAGGGGCTGGAAAGCTGCTGGTGGGAAAGGCCCGGGGGGTGCTGGTGCCCAGGGTTGGACACGAGCCCAGGTGTGCCAGAGGCCAATGGCACCTGGGCTGTGCCAGCCCTGGGGTGGCAGCAGGGCCAGGGCAGGGCCCGAACCCTGTGCTGGCCCTGCTCAGGGACCATGAGGGCTGTGTCCAGCTCTGGGCCTGTCATGGCCACAGGAGAGCCCTGCAGGGGCTGGAGGGTGTCCAGGGCAGGGAATGGGGCTGGGGAAGGGTCTGTAGCCCCAGGAGGGGCTGAGGGAGCTGGAAGGGCTCAGCCTGGAGCAAAGGAGGCTCAGGGGGGCCCTTGTGGCTCTGCACAAGTCCCTGCCAGGAGGGGACAGCCGGGAGGGTCGGGCTGTGCTGCCAGGGCACAGGGACAGGAGCAGAGGGAACGGCCTCAGGCTGGGCCAGGGCAGGCTCAGGGGGGACAGCAGCAGGAATTTGCCCATGGAAAGGGTGCTGAGGCCTTGGCAGGGGCTGCCCAGGGAGGGTTGGAGTGCCCATCCCTGCAGGTGTTCAAAAACAAGTGGATGTGGCACTTTGTGATATGGTTTAGTGGAAGTGGCGGGATTCAGTCGAAGGGTGGAGTGCATGATCTTGATATTTTCCAGCTTCAGTGATTCTGGGATGAGGTTGAACAAGCAACCATTGCTGAGCCATAAATATTCACCTTCACCCATCCTGGCCACACTCTTTGTGTCAGCTGCCAGCCAGTCAGAAATTAATCCAATGCAGTCCAGCTTTTCTCCACTAAAATATTCTTTCTTAAACCTAAAGTCTTAAATCTAGAACAGTTTACACTATGCTGTTTTCTATTAGTGCATAAACCAAAACCAGCCTTGGCACATGCTTTCCCACTCCTTCCACAGATCTTTTTTTCCATAATTCTGGCCTGCTAAAATGGTATTTTACTAATGATTACAAGGGAAAAGAGCCACTGTAAGGAAATTGATATAATACATAAGGCGCAGATTCTGCAAGCAAATACTATTTTTCTCTAACAAGAGATTTTCTCATCAAGGTATATTTTGGTTTTTTCTTGCCTGAACAGGGGTAATTCACTTCAGTTGTATTGCTGACTGTGATTTTTTGAGATTGCCATCATTGCATAGCAATAATCTGTGCAGCATCATTTTCTATGGGAATTTTCCCCTTTATCAGACACAGTCCTCTTTCCTTGACAGTTTTTCCCAAATAATATGTTCACAGCTGTATTTTGGTGCATAGATGTTTGATGTGAAGTCAGTAGATGAAGAGCCAACTGCTGAAATCTGCACACTATGCTCATTTTTACAGGAGCAAAAGCAGAAGTCTTCATTTTGTGGATACAAATATACAAATTCTTTTTTCTTTTTCTTTTTCTTTTTCCCTTTTTTTTCTTTTTCCTTTTTTTTTTTTGGTTTTTTTTTGTTTTTTTTTTTTTTTTTTTTTTTTGTGACTAAGATCTGTGAGCCTTTTTGGGTTTTGGATTTTGGAATTTTTTTCTCCCAAATGCTTTGGTGGAACGCTTCAGCTGGCAACTTCTGTGCATAGTTTTGTCAGCAAACAGCAGACCAGGAGAAAACCAGGCTAATGAAGGGCCTGGAAGGTGAGCACACCAAGCCTAAAGAAGCTGGTCCAACCAATGCCTGGGAAATGAATGTCAGTGATAATAAGATAGATATCATTGCCAAAAAAAACATTTTTTTAAACAACTGTTCAATAGAAAGACTTTAAATGATCAGTATCAGCTACTGGAGGCATTTGAAAGGAATAACAGAGAGCTGACAGTGCCCATCGATTGTTCTAACATTCAAGACAAAGGTGCAGAAAGGAGAGACCCAGACAATGACATGGATACAGCCAGAAAATCTGAGAGGGAAGGTAAATACCACTGAGACTGCAAAGACAAGCACCAAAGATATACAGGATTTTCCAACGATTATAAAAGGGAGAAAGCTTTTAACAGTGCAGCTTCAAGAGCTCAGTTTTTATTACCCAAGATTTAAAAAAAAAAAAAAAAAATTGAATAAACTTTTCCTCATGCTTCAGGTTTAAAATCCACAGGATGCAAGGTGGGTAGATGCTGGAGGGCAGACACACATTGATTTCTCAACTAGCTTTTTTCTTTGAAAGCCTGTTAAATAAATGCATTTCAAAATGTAAAATGCTCTTTCTAAAACTTTCAGCAAATGCTGGTTTCATGCCACCATCTCTGTGAGATGTAAATTATTACAGTGGTGTACACTAGCTGCTCAGATTTGAGACCAGGACTGTTTACAAATGCACAAACAACAGAAGCACTGGCTGTTTATGAGCATGGAAACACTAGGATTCCACATGAATATGCAGGCTACCTGGGCCAGCTTAGATAAGACAACTGTCAGGAGGTTTATGTTCACAGAATAGAAAATAATATGTATTTGTATCAAATCTATGGGGCTTTGGAGTATGAAATAGAAGCATGTGCCAAGTCTGATCTCCTCCAGCTCCAGCTAACAGGGCATCACCCTCCACCCACAGCACATGAGAGAGAAGTGTTCTGTTTCTAAGGCCAAATTCATTCAGCTTGCACTTTTACACTTGTGTTTAAAACTCAATTTTAACTACATACTTTATAAAAAAAAATAGCCCCAGTATAAAAGCTAACTCAACTAAAAAGTAAATAATATACATTTTACTTCCTGTTTCATGGTTTAAATTGTGGAGAAAATAATTTTAAAAGCTTCCTGGGAATAATTTTTTGAAAGGTGCCCTGTTTTAATTTATCATTTTAAATGTGCTGACAACAAGCACATTTTAAAACCTCATGGCATAGTGCATCAGGTTACCTAATATTAATTTAGTTTTTATAATTTATTTAATATAGTATTGATTGCATTAGCATTTGGATTAATGACCTTTTAAATGCTCAAAGACTAAAGGAGTTGTCTCGTAAGATGAGAAGACAGTCATGAGGCTGAAATAGTCGGCCAATCAGCTTTTTAAAAATAAATTAAAGATTGTGTAAACCAAAGCAATGTTGAGAATTAAGGCTTTCTAATGAGATCATCAGCTCTAAATCAATACCAACAGGGCACACATTTTTGTTTGATGTTCACCGTGTACTGGAGAGAATTTCAGTAATCAATCACTGGCTTTCTGACTTGCAGATGCAGAGTCCACCTCAGTGAAAGGTTTGAGGCTCTGTGCAAGTTTGGGGAATGTAAATGGGACTCTTTCGAAATGGGATAGCTGAACTCTCCTAATCCTGTGTTAAACACTCTGAGAATCATACAGTGGGTTGAATTGACGCTGATCCTTTGTGAAGATAAGGGTATGCATAACTTACCTAACCCAAACCTACCCATGAGAAGAGCCTCAGCTGCCAATTCCTTTGCTGATATCAATATAATTTAAGGGGATAAAAACCACAGGCATGGTGATGGCAGGGGACTCAGGAGAACAAAACTTTCCCACTCTTAAGTATGGAATCTGACTCAGGAACTGTCAACTTCAGTCGCTTTTGCCATATCTGTATACCCATTTCTTCTCATGGTTGTTTGTCCTTGGGTTTTTTTCCTCTCCCTCCCTCTCTCTGTCCCTATGAAGACCTTCATGTGCTGACTTACAAATACCTGGGTGCAATTAAGAATGTAAAATCAGCAATGGGATAGTCACTGCCCTTTATTATTTCACTCTATTTTCCAGTGTGTTGAATAACTGTTTGCTCCCTTAGAAGTACATTATGGGTTTGATTTTCTTTTCCCCACATACATCAGTTAAAGTACATAGTGAATCCCCTGGATAACTTGTATCGGTGAGGAAGTCCACACTGGGTTCTCTGGTTGTAGGAGACTGATGGATTTCCAGCCCATCCGTAAAGGAGAAGCAGTGAGGAATTCCATGGCTCTGTGCCTCATGTGAATCCAGTTTGTGCAATCTGTGAGGTTTTTCTTTAGTTCTCTTGAAACAAGAGTCATTACTCTTCTCTCCTCTGTTGGATATCCCAAATGTCTTTTTTAGTGGAGCAACTGTTATCCACAGACAAACCAAAAGTGTAATTTGTCCAAAGCACAAGGATTTGGTGGGAGTTATTTTCTGTTCTCTTGAGGACTGTGAGTGGAAGGGAAGGGCAGGGCAGGCTGGGCCTCCAGCTGGCAGCACACAGCAGAGGACAGGGGAGTTTTAAACCACCTTGGCACTGTCTGGCCAACCCTCTATAGCTTAAACTACAGAGATTGTTACCAGATGTAGGAAGGGCACAGATAAATGCTATCTTCAGCTGATTAACCATTGTCTGATGAAGCTTTTGCTGTGTTTGTGAAATTGTGGGAAACAGTCTTTTGCTAATACACCATTAATTTTTAAGTACGGTTTCCAATATGAAATATTTTTATTTTGGCCATTCATTTTTAATGACTCCACAATGCAACTCAGCAAAACTATACAAAGCAAACCAATAAAAATATGATGCTATTAACATCAAATATTTGCATAAAAGCCATGAAATACTGAAGCAAAGAGTTTGTAGGTAACTGGCAGTTCATGCAACGAAGACAAAATGTACAGAAGCTGCCATTAAAACATCGGTTTATCAGAACAAGCTTAGAGTGCTACATTCACTGCATATCCCCTTCTGGCCAAATTTTACTTTGGAGGTATAATAATGGAGGTTATTACTAATTTATTGTGTCTTGGAGCCATGTTCATCAGCATCCCCGTTGTGAATTCAGTGGGTGGTCAAACTCGTTACCTTTTGCCAGTAGCTGTGCATTACCTTAGCCAGGAAATTGCCTTCAAAACACAGATTTGTGCTTTTTGTCTACCCATGAAACACACAAATGACCAATTTCACTTTATAACTTCTAGGTATACATCATGAGAACTTAAAAGAAGGTGTTTTACTTGTACTGTATGTACAGCAAGTGCATCATTTGACAGAACATCTTTTTAGATCCTCAAAATATATGGTCAAGATTAATTGAATCTTGTATCTGGTAGAGCTGCTTTAGAAGAATAAGAGGGTTACATGGATACATTCCAAAAACTGGGGAAAGAGCAGAACATCTGCAGCCTAAGTATGAAAAGAAGTTAATCAATAGTAATCAATGTAAACTTGTTTCACTGCCTTATTTTAGAAAAAAATAGTTTTTTATGGTTTGTTTTGGTAGTTTTGGTGGGGTTTTTTGTTTGGGTTTTTTGCTTGTTTGTTGTTTTGGGGGAGGGGGTGAATGAAATATTTTAAATTCCATATATTTTAAGTTATTTTTTAAAGATCTCTGAGATTTTGACAATTTCCTTTTCACCTTCAGCAGGGCCCACAGGGGCCAGTAATGAGAATAGATCAGACAGGATTGGTTACATCACAAAAAAAATCATAATTGCTAACCAAACTAGTTAGGGAAGCCAGGATATTTATTTATATTTATGCATTAAATATGTATATCCATAATTGTGTAGTAGCATTTGAAGATGCATTCATGGAAAAACCCATTTGACCATATAAATGTACAAATATACAAATTGTTATTTCCCTTTACTAAAGTACTCCATCTGGCAGT
Source organism: Certhia americana (assembly GCA_018697195.1). Lineage (NCBI taxonomy): Eukaryota > Metazoa > Chordata > Aves > Passeriformes > Certhiidae > Certhia > Certhia americana. The sequence continues at coordinate 3,948,579 of CM031867.1, read as the reverse complement.
TTTTCTGGGTGCCCTGAAGACCCTAAAACTAAATTAAGGCAAAGATACAATGTGAAGTCAACTCCTAAGCTGCAAAACAAGGAATATATTCATAAATTAGTTTTGTATATCTCAGACCTCTGAATGAACTCTACACACATTGTATTATTTAATGATTCTCCTAGAAATCAGCTTGATACTTGCTATGAACAGTACCATGGGAAAATATTCATTCCAGGATCACAGATTAAGTTCATATTCCTCTAATCTTTGCACCTAACTAACACAGAAAGTTTAATATATTGTTTAATTCTGGGGTTTTTAATTTCCAGGGGTTTTATAAAAAAGGATCTCCAGGCAGGAGGTGTTTGTACACTGACAGACCCAATAATGAGCATGTGTATTTGTGCCTGTGTGTGTGGAGGTGTGAAAATAAATATGTGTGGACATGGATAGTGGATGTTTGCTGCAATCACCTGTTTAAGGATCCAGAGATATCAGTCAGACTTAAATCCTAATCTCTAATGTGTTTTTTCCCTCATTAATCCCAAGTGCACACCTTCATCCTCTTCGGGGGGGACCTGTGGTAGACTGATCCCTGTGAAATACAGACTTGCTAATGGTTCAAATGGCACTCTGGGCACTAATTATCATTTCATTTTACAGCAGCCCTTTCCTATGCCTGCATGCTCCCTTAGTGGAGTGAACAGATGCAGTCACACACCTCGTGCTTGGCAGAAGAGGGATGTCACTCTTTGGAATAAATGTAGTCAGTCACCATCAACATCTGTCTGAATGGCTGCTGTCCATGGATAGAGTATGGGAATGACACTGCAGGACTTGGCTTGCTCCTCTTTCGTCCAGGGAACAGCTCTTCCTGTTCTTTGATCTTCATATTCTTTATTGAAGTTTGATATGTGTAAAATATTTCTGCTTCTGGCTGCTGAGACATTTATGCAGAGAGTATAATACAGGAACATTCTGTGAGGTAACTGTAATTAAAATTTGTCCTATTAAAAACAAATGAATTTTCTGAGTTGGAAAACTCCGTTACTTTTAAAAAGCTTCAGTGTTTTGCCCTCAACATCTCAACCTTTGGTGGTGTTATCTTCCTTAATTATAGTACATCAGAGTTACTACATTCACTTTTAAGTGACCTGAGAAGGTGTTAAGCACTTCTTTCTCAAGATAACTAATTGGCCAGTTTTGTCAATGTAGATGCACTGTTGAGTAAAGTAACAGTGGGTTTGTGTGCGACTCAAGGGCTCTCTTCAACTGCTTCAGACACATTTACTGATGTTTTTGCGTGATTATTTTAAAATATTGTGTCCGTTAGTAATGGGTCTGCATCATTGCATGTCTTGCTCTTTTTTTGTTAACATGTATTAAAGGGACGGGCATCAGAGGGAGCCCTTCTTGTGACCCTGTGCCCTGGGGCATATCATTTTTTGTTGTACATTTAACTCTTTTTGGCAGTTTTCTGCACACTCAAACATTAATCTGTGCTGCATCCTGTCAAAGTTCTCTTTTATTTCACATATTATGCACACGTACATGTGCACCCCAGCACTGGAGTCAGCAGTGCCCTGGAGCCAGGAGGGCCATCCTTGTCCTGGGGACATCAGGCAGTGCCCAGGGGATGGGCACAGCCCGAGGCTGCCCCACCTCCTGAAGCCTTTGGACACAGCTGCTGGAATGCACAGGGGGATTGTTGGGGAGTCTGGGCAGGGACAGGAGATGGACTGGATGATCCTGGTGGGTTCCTTCCACTCAGATTCTGTGGTCTCTCTCCTCTCAGATACCCACAGACACCTCTAATCCTCATCCCAGCCTTTCCAGGGGACTTTGCCACAGAAATCTTTGCAGAATTTACATGTAATAAATAAGAATAAAATAACGAGAAAGGGCCGCTAAGATCATCTGGCTCCTCCACAAAAACAGTACAAAATGTTATTGCAAATTTGAATTATGCTGTAATGTTGGGGAGCAGTCCCTGCAGGGTTAAGGGCTGCATTCCATTTCCATTCCCATTAAAGCTTTGTTAGGGGATAAACCTGTCAACATTGGTGTCAAAGCATAGCAGTGCTGACAGCATCCTTGTGCTGTTGGCACCTAACACTGGGAACTGGAGTGAAACCTCCACTTCCTGCATTTATTTATTAACCTCATTTCCTGTAGGCCACAAAGTAACTTTGACAAGTCGGATTTTAACTAAGTCATGCACAAGAAATACAATAATGATCTTTCACATAAGATCAGGGCCTACACCTGCCTATGTTAGATCATTTAATTGCCTTTTCCACCTGCGTTTTGGAATGAAACTAATTAATGCTCTTTTCTTACGTGGCTTCAGTCTGATATTAAGGAGCTCAAGATTCCCATTGATGACTAAAATTAAATAATCAATCTGTTAAAAAGATATGATTAATTAATAAACTGAATAAAATAATTCATTTTTGCTTTTAGAAAGCATTTTACAGTTAGATATTATGAAGGCAAAGGACACAATAGTATGTGCAATAAAGTTGTGTTGAATTCCACTTCCTCATTTATCTTTCTCTCTCTCTTTTGTTCTCTTTGTAATAAATTCCTCAAAGATTATTTAATTTAATTAAAGTTAAGAAAAGTACCTAATTCAAGTATGTAGGCTAGAGGTTCCTTCTCTTCCACTGTGAAATACCAGTGTGAAAGCAGTGTCAGTTGCCACCTTTCCTTTTCAGAAAAAGTAGGATGGGCTTCTATCTGGCAGTTGCAAAATCTGCATTTATATTTCTGTGAGTAGGGTTGTAGGGTTTGTGTTATACTTTTATTGAGTACATGTGTACAAACACACAGATTGTACATTATAGTTGCATCACAGAGAATCCTTGTGTTAAATGTAGACCCATGTTGTTTGACCTGTGCTGTTAGCCTTGTTTTAAAATCCCAGCTAAAGAAATTGGTTTCTCTCTTTCCTCTCATTTCCTCACAGACTAGAAAGGGCCCCCTTGACTTTCAAATTGCTGCAATAGGCAGGGCTGCAGTCGGGTTTGTACCAGTTCTGTCACTCAGTAACATTTAAGCCTGTCAGCTGAGTACCATGTACAAATGCTAAATGTGATGGATTTGTTTTCAAAACATTTTTTTGTAAAATAAGGAAAAGGTGGAGTGTGCTCTAGACTGAAGCTTCCCTGTGAATTTTAACACACTGTGGTGTATATCTAAGAAGCTTTTGTGCCAAGAGTTGAAATAGAAGATGCTGCACTCATGAAAGGTTGTTTGCCTTAAACAGATAAAAAAAGTATGATGATAGATAGAAAAATGTGAATTATGTGTGCATTTAATACATTTTCATATTCAGCTTGTGGCTTAGGAGTCACTACAGGACCTTTTCCCAGTTGATCCATGACAGCAGCTGGAGCATTGTTTCTATCAGACATATTTCTTAAAATGTCTCTAACATTGGAAATAATTAAGTTTTTCTGATTTAGACTGTTACCTAAATCATGTGACCACTTCAATCACAGTTTTAAGGCTAGAAATCAGTGGATAAGATGCAGAAAGACATTAGCAGATGAGAAGGATTGCAACACATTTGAATTTCTGCTTATAATGTGTTTGCAACTTCTGGAACTGCTCTAATGTTTAGTGTGTGTGCAATTACTTCTGACACTGAAGGGAGAAACTGCCCTTCATGAATTTTAATCCAATGGCCCTTTGGATTCTCCTCAGCAGCTTTTCACTGTCTTTTGTTGTTAAGGCAATGCAGACATATTTGAGAAGTGGTGTTTACAATACATTTTAAGAGTGTACTGCTTGAAAAGGTTACTGGAAAAGTTAATTTACATTTGGAAAGCTAAACAAAAAAACAGTTAAAACCCCCCAGCTTTTGCAAATGGTTCATAACATGAAAATATCTCACTCTGGTGGAAGACTTATTGATCCATCATTGATTAAATGATAATGCTACCAAAAATTAGCAATAAGCCAAATTTCCAATGTTTTATTCCCAAAGTTGAATTCCTGTCTAGCAGACAAGGACTTAGGATGATACACTGGCTGTGAGACTACTGTGAAGCAAACAAGTTGTCTGCCATGTGCTGTATCACTGATATCATCAGCTGAATGAGGCAGTGTCTGAGATTTGGGCTTTTACCTCAGTGTTCAGAAGAAAGGTTCCTAAGAAACCCTCTAATCACCTAGGAACATAAATATGAGAAAAGCACTATGATCAATGTTGTGCAAAAAAAGGTGTGTTTAGACAAGACAATAAAAAATATGTTTATTTCAGAATAGAGGGGAGAAAATTTTCAGATATGTTCTCTGAATTGTTCAGTGATCCAGAGGGCATCTTCTATTTCTAGAGATATATGTATATACATTGGTACATCACAATGAAGCTCACAATGTAGAATGAAACCCTTTGGTGCATTTGTTAATGTAAAGATGGTTGTGGGAAGCTTAGTGAGCTGTTCCTTAGCTATTCCTCTGGAAGCTTTTCCTTGGGAGCTGGCACTGGATGTTTAACTTTCTGCAAAATACAGCACAAAATTTACCTGGTGAGCTTTGGAAGAGTCTTTGCTACACCTCTGTAGCCTCAATCTGTATTTCATCAGCTGTTCCTTCAAGAGAACACTGATACTTTGAGGCTGACATATCCTATGTGAGTGTATTTAAAATGCTGTAAAACATCTGGCCACCATCAGTTTAACATTCTTGACAAAAAACGTCATGATTTTCATGCAAATCTTGGAATTCTCAGAGTAAAACTCAAGCTAAAAAGAAAAAACATCATGTTCATTAAAAATATTTATTATCAGTCTCCTAAAAGACTCCATGAAGAAGATGCCTATTGCTTTTTTTTTTCTCTGGATCTTTCTTTCTTGCTTTCCTAGTAGCGATCAGAGAGATTGGATCAGTAAAATTCAAAATTCTGAATAGATTGTTGTGACCACGTAATGTCTGATGCATTGTGTGACAACACAGCCTAAATATCACCACGCATTTGGGGCCCAGTCTGATTCTTTGTGTGATACAGATGAATTTCAAGTGCCATAAAGTTTGTTAAACCAGACTGACAGAAGTTTAGCAGACATAATCCTCTTTCTTTCACCCCCCTCCCTCCCCAAGTTTTAACAAGCATGTTTTTCCTGCACAAATTCAGGAGCAAGCAGTTAACTCCCAGTGGTTTCAAAGCCATGGGAATTAAGCAGGTGCTTAAAGTTAATGAGGTACTTAATTGCTTTGTAGAACCAAGATGGACTGTTGCATTGCAGGTAGGAAGAGACACTGTCCCTGATTTCCTTTCTGAGCAAGGAGATTTTTAAGGATCAAGATCTCAGTTGCAGGCCATCTTTTCACCATTTATGTGTAATTTGATGGTTGAAAATTGTAATGTTCTGTTGCAATCTGGGTGAGTTCAGTTGCAGCATCATTAAGACCATTCAGGCTTGATACAAAGATTTGATAAATTTTCTAAACAGTATGTCTGAAACCACATAGAGCTGTGTAATGCCTGAGTAGTGTAACCACTGTTTTAGCAAAAATCAGTCAATGCCAAGTCACACAGACCAGAAAGTCCACAGAAGTGAGGTGAACGGATCACAAGAACAGACTTTCATCCTGACAGACGGGGCATATTGTCCTGGGGGAATGGACTGGGGAGAAGGAAAAACTCTGATGGCTTGAAACATGAGTATATTTTTGTTGGAAGGAGGCATTTTTCTCACAGGAGGTAACTTTGCATATGGAAAAGTTACACCAGATTTTAGTTCTCATTTGCAGTGGTGAAAATCTGGTTTGGTTCTTGGCATACCGAGTTGCACTCTGGCTGGCCATGGCCTTTCCAGGTGAGACAGGAGTCAAGGAACCTTACCAGCATTTTTGTTTAGATCAGATACAAAGCAGAGGGAGTATTTCTGTCAAAAAACAACGTGGCTGTAGCTGTGGTTTGGCACTGTGCAACAGCATGGAACTGAGAGGTAGTACAGAAACTCACCTTGGATCATTCATATTGCATTTGTGCTCTAAATCTTACCTTAACAGAAATCCTTTACTCTCCTGTGCTGGGTTGGGCTGGGATGATGGTACTTTTCCTCACGGTAGCTGTTACAGGGCTGTGGTTTGGATTTGGGAGCAGAGTGTTGGTGTCACAGGGATGTGCTGGCTGTTGCTGGGCAGGGCTCACAGAGAGCCAAGGAGTTTTCAGCTCCTCATCCCCCCAGAGAGGGAGCTGCGGGGGCACAAGGAGTCAAGAGGAGATACAGCCAGGACAGTGACCCCAGCTGACCCAGGGGACATTCCAGCCCATGTGACATCATTCCCAGTATATAAAATGGACTGGAAAAGGAAGGAAGGGGGTGATGTTTGGAATGAAAGCGTCTGTGTTCCTGAGGAACGTTCCATGGGATGTGGCCCTGCTCTCCTGGGGATGGCTGAACACCTGCCTGCCTGTGGGAAGCAGGGAATGTATTCCTTGTTTTGCTGTGCTTGTGTGCACAGCTTTTGCTTTGCTGTTAAACTGTCTTTATCTCAACCCACGAGTTTTCTCACTTTGACACTCCTGCCTCTCTCCCACATCCCAGCGCGGGGGAAGTGAGTGTAGCACCAGGGACTCAGGTGCTGGGGAGGTTAAACCAGGACAGTTAAACCACAAATGCCCTTTAATTAACATGGCCAACATCTGTTGCATTTCCTCATCTTTAAAGCAGAGCAACATTTTACTCTTGGACGCTGTTTCTTGTGCCAGAAAAGACCCCGCTTCAAGAGGAAAGAAATTTTTTACTTTTGTATCTCAGAGTAACTTTAAGCCATTTATGGTATTTCTGTTTAGAATAATTCCAGAGGTGTGTCTATTTATCTTCTGCATTAAAATTCAAGAAAAAGGTTTAGCTTTTGGCTTACCTTGGGGGCTAAGCTGTGCAGCAGATATGCTTCTCTGAGATAATTTGTTTTCTAATTGCCATTCGTTTGCTGAAATACAATTAAAGTTATTGCTCTAATATTAACATCAACATCTTGATTGCCTTATCAGAATATGAATATGTATTTTTCTTACTCTGCTTGGAGACATCTTTCACTAACTTTCTCTGAACATGCAGCTCTTAATTAAAGAGAATTTTTAATTCAGATTTAACAGTACTTCTCCAACAATATTGCTGGCTGGTTGGAGGGTCAGACCTTAAATTGGAGTCCAGACTTTGATCAGGTATCATCACAACACCAGGGCACGTGTTCACCTGGAATATCTGAGCCTTTGGATCAGCTCTCACAAATGATCTGATCTTTGTGCAATTGCCAGAATTTAGTTTGCAGGCAGGCAAATCTAAGCCAAAGAGAGATTTCATTAAAACTGGAATATGGGAAGGAGCAGGGAAAGCACTGAGCAGCCAGTCTGTCTGAAGGAAAAAAGGGGCACTCAGACCACAGGAGGAGTGGATCCTCAGCTCACTGAGCAGTAAGGAGGGAATGTTCCTGAGCAGCTCCCCTCACCGTGTTTCTGGTCTAGAGAACCACTTATCTACTATAGTCAGACTAGAATTACCAAAGAGAATTAGCACAGCTTTATTTTTAAAATGGCCTTTATACAATTCTTTACCTTGGCGTGTTTTGGGGGTTTTTTTTGTGGTTTGGTTTTGGTTTTTTTTTAACACTTCTTTTCAAAGATGTTTAATGAACAAGATTCTTTCAATCAGCAAAAGCAGGAGAATGTTCCAAAATAGTTACATAAATGAACAGGCCACTTGGGATGACAAAACCCAGAGATATAGTGAAGAAGCAGTCCCATTTGGTGATGAAATTGTTCTTTTTCACTCTAAGAGATCCTTTTTAAAATCTTTTTTTTCTCATTTAGTAATTTTCCTTTTATGATAGCATATCTATTTCCCATACCTCATTAGCTTCTGAGCACATATGAATATCCCACTGAGTTACATTGAAAATTATTTTTTTGAATATGATAGAAATGCAAAATTGAATCCTAGTTAAAAAAAAAAATAATGAAATTGACATTTATGCTCTAGTGAGTTGTTCTTGAAAATGAATTAAGTGTATAATAATCAGCAAAAAATTATTTTTTAATTTGTATCATGTGGGGGTTAATTGATCCATGTTATAGAACTTGGTGTTTCAGAACTGAAATGTGATCTTTAGCGGTTTTTCAGCAGACCTCAGGTGGCAAGGATCAAGTATGGATTTGCTTTCTCTAGGGAAAATGTTGCTGAAGTTTGTTACACTAAATTTCTCTGGCAAGGAGGGTGACCAGTTGAGTAGAACCAGTTATTTGGTTTTTCCCAGATCCAAATTTCCTTCTTGCTTTCAAACTTACATGTAGGTTTGAATTCCTTGTCACACTGGCTTTTATGCCTTAATGAGCCATTAATTCACTTCAGACCAGAGTCACTCTGCAGATTAGGGTGTCTAGAAATTCTAGACTCTGGACTCTGTTAAATACACTAACCTGTTCTTATGTGAGGATTTATTCCATGAATAGGAAATCATCAGAATTAATACACATTCAATAGCTGGAACAATGATTTTGCTTTTTTTGGTGAAGTGTGGCTTCAAGTAGCAAAGATTAACCTACAAATAATAACTATGGTGTTTAAAAGATGTGCTGCCACATTAATAGTGTGATATGAGTTTGGATTTCCAAGCTCAAAATGTTGAGATTTAATATTAATAATATCAGCCTGTCATAGCAGGCTTCAGCTGAGCTCTTATGAAAACAGATCCATTTAGCAGTAGTTGTTGTCTTGGGGAAAAAAAAAAAACAAAACCAAACCATGCTGATAGTCCTTGGAGAGATTTTTCAATTAAAAAAACCCACCCAAACTGCTAGAAATACTCTGCTGTGATGAAACTCTTCGGATCACTACATCTCCTTGTACATGCAGCAATTGTGGATGTTTTTTATGAGTCCCACTATGATAAAACACATAACACTTGTTTAGAAGTGTACAAAGAAGTAACTACAAGCCTTGTAGAGCATACAAGCTCTTTCATGTTTAAAGGAACTCTCAGTGTTTCCTGCTATGCTGTCTCATGTTTAGAATTGCCTAAACTGCCTTTTTAGTGCATAGATGCTGCATAAAAATCAGCTTGCCTCATTGATTTCAATGAGCAGTTCCAAGGTCAAATGTTATTCGGCTGTAAAATTATCTATTAAATTTTTTTACTAAGGGAAAGCATGTGAGTATTGAAGGACAAGATAATAGTCCATTTACTGAATACAAAGGAATGCCTTTTGTTTGTTCAGCACATCCTTACAATAGGGATGTACCTTGCTTCTCAACTTCTATTTATAGCATTACAAACCTCAGGGTGATCACCAGTTGTGAACAACACATTGTTAGAAACATGGGGCTGTGAAAATGGAGTTCTTGATATACCACAAGTGTATGCAGAATAATTAGAACTAGGAAATGGGAGGGTTTCAGGAAAGTTTAAGATTTCCTGAAAATTGTCTAAACCGAGAAATAAAATCAACTAACCAAAAAAAAGAGCCATTAAAACTAATGTGTGGCCAGGAGATAACGTTGTAAGTTGTTTTTTAGAGTGTTGTCAATGCATGTGGGGGAGACAGAGTGAACTAAACTCCTAGAGGTAACTGACATTTTCCAACAGATCCTCTTTTTCAGCGTCAGAGGTGTTGCACTTTTATTTTTGAAAGTATTTTGCTTCGAAGAAGAAAGCATATAATTTTTTTTTTCAAATCACTAGGAAAATTCAGGCAGTCTTACAAGAAAAGCTGTGATCCTCCATGCCCATGAGTCGAAGCAGTAAAATTTTTTGGCAGAGCACGCTCCCTCTTGAAGCCAAGCACTAATAGTCTGTGTGCATGTAATGTTAGCAGGTAAGAAAGGAGTAAGTCCTTCTCCTGCTTCCTAGCTGGAGACTGTGCAGTTCAGAGAGTGAGACTGAGAGAGCAAAATCCCACTAGGCAGATCAGCAGGGGGGACAGAAAGCTCCTCAAAGTCTAAAAGGTATTTGTCTGTAATGTAGTACCCACTTCTTCCCCAGTCAGGAATGAGATCTTGCTTTCAACGGGAGAAACTCTTTGGTTTCCTGTACTCTTGCCTTCCCTCATTAAGGGATACTTGGCTCGCTCAATCTCTCTCATTAAATCCCAGTCTTCATCAGAAGATTATGGTAATTTAGGTTATGACTTTGAGGAATCTGCTAAATTGTAGATGTCCCAGCTCTGCAGCTGGTGTAGCCAGGCTCCAGCAGAGTCTGCCTGAACAAGGCTGGGCTTAAATCACTTCAGCCTCCCCCGTGTACAGAGCCGTGGTCTACATCTGATAACGGAACCAAACTGCTCGGATTCAGCTGCTCACCGTCTCCTTTACTGGGGAAAACTCCCCAAATTTCTGCTAATAGGAACCTCCCTTTCCTTTACTTATTTCCCTTAGCTATCCAGCTAGATTGGCCACAGAAATTCAACAGCAGTTGCAGATGCTCTGTGCACACAGAGTCATCACCATCTTTGAGATAAGGCACTGAGATACCCATTTTCATGTGAGCAATTATTCTCTCACCTGGTGACTGTAAAAATGCTTCCAAACAAATTGTAACATATTCCCTTCTATAGCACCACTAATTCCCACAGGACCCCACAGATAACACAGATGTGGCAGGATAACTGGCATTTTTCTATAATGTAGTAAAATAAATTGTGTTTTTATAGGATGGCCTTAATGTACAGTAACACAAAATTCTTCAGAGAGGCATCAACAGTAAACTGGAGTTAAAAGGAGAATTTTACAGAGGAGTTGCTGAGGTTGTTGAGTTTTCAGGGGATGATGAGGTGTGTGACTGAACTACCAATATGAGTTAAGACAAGTGAAAAAGTAACTGAAAATTACGAAGCATCTTAGCTAAACTGAATGATTTTCATGCCCTTATTTCTGTGATTAAGATTTTATCCATTAGCATACAATTTGTCAGCCCAGGCAGACCTAATACAGGAATAGTTACAGCTCTGTATGCTCAGTAAGATGTGGAGAATGGATTATATAATTTATCTAGCTCTTTCTTGACAACAGTTTAACATTTATTACAGTGGTCTGCACCGCAATATTTCTGTCTTGACATTAAAGTTATGACTTCCGTAATTTTATCATAATTGTTCTTAACTCTTTCTCTGAGAAGAAATCAGCAGTGCCTAATCAGAGCAGAGGTGAGGTAGGGAGAGAGAACTTTTATCAGCTTGTCTGATTGTTGGCAATAATATTCTTTTTCCTTTTTCTATAATTTTGAGCATATCCTTTGAGCAGCACAGCAACATCCACTTCAGTGAGCAGTGTGTCGCCTCAGCCAGAGGGAGAAATCCTCAAGCAGTTTGAGTACTGGAAAACCCACCAGGAATTTTGCTCAAACTCCTAAACCAAAAGAATATCAAATTATAATTTTACTTAGGAAATATTTCTTTTGCTTCAGTGAGAGAGGAACTGAAAGTTTGAGAACAACTGCCAAATGGAAACTGGGAAATGTTATTCTTGTTTAGTTATGTAATGTTCTTACCTGCTTCTAATAGTGCCTCTGGAAACATCAGAGCTGGAGTTCTCCATTTATCTACAAGGTGTTTTATTCATCATTAATGCCATTGTCAGAGCTGTCCCAGCTCAAGGAGCAGGTGCATACAACCATGAGGAACAAATAAGAGATTTCCACATAGCTAATGCCCACTTTGAAATGTGCTTCTGGCAGAAAGAATGTGATTTTGATAGAGGCTTACTCTTGTTTCTTCAGAGTTCTTCTGGGTTTTGATTGGTTATTTTATGAAACCTTTTCAAGTAGTTGAGGTCTTCAGATGAAGAGCTGTCCTTCATAAATTTCAGTTAATAACTTTATTATTATAATTTGAAGAAAGGTTTGTTTTTACAGTTAAATCAATATACCAGGAAGATCAGAACATAGTGAGGACCCCAATGGCTGCAAAGATTTGGAAGTGGTTTTAATGATCACTCTGCAGGCAAGAAAATACTCTTTTATGTTCACTCCAAACAAAAATATACAAGCTTAAGAGGAAAAAAACAGGCTGTGGCCAACCTTATTATATGAGAAGTGGCTGTGAAATTATTTATTTAATCTAAACTAAATAAGGCCAATTATTGGCTCTTCATATAAAACACAAGGGAAGTTTTCAGAGGGCTTATGAAACAAGAACATAGTTCAGTGGAGAATTACAGAGTCAGCTTATAATTAAATCTTAGAATATTCCAAGTTGGAGGGGACCCACAAGGATCATCCACGTTCAGCTCCTGACCCTGCACAGGATATCCCAAGAATCCAACCATGTGCTTTGTCATACTTTGAAAAAGAAGCTCTTATTTTCCTCAGAAACAGAATGCAAGCTGTACCCAAAACTTCAGGGGCTGAGATTTTTTTCTACTTTTATGTTGGTATATGTATTTCTATAGTGTCATATAACACATATGTTACTCATATGCTATCACTCTATTGACATACTCACAGATTTTTACTCACATTTAGAACATTAGTAAATGCCTTTACTAATTTACTAAGAAAATTCTCCAGCTGCCATAGTGAATCAGGTGAAAACAAGGTAGAGAATATCCACCATATTCACAGGAATCCTTTGTTTAGTTCTGTGAAGAGTCCAAAAAGCATGGAAAACCATCTCTGTGACACTTCTGAAATCCCTTTCTGCAATTTCTGTGGGTTTTTCCCCATCCCACTCCCCATGTCCCCTCGAAGAGGCTGAGTGCCTGGCAGGCTGGTGTGTCAAGAATGGTTGCACTCAGAATGTGCCTTCTTCCATTTCACTCTCTGAGAATTCCCAAAAGATTTAAATGATTTAGTGGTCTCATGCCCAGAGGGAAATGAGATGGAGAATATGCTGGAGCAGAGCTTGTGGTGCTGGGCAGCAGTGTGGGAAGGGGGCACAGGCAGGTCAGAGGAACAGAAAGGACTGGCAAGTACCTCAGACAGAAGTTCAAGCCCCATAATTTGAAAGGCGATTTCAAGTCCCTGTTCTGCTCTACACCATGTCCCTGTGTGCTTAAGCTCTCTGCCTTTAAACTGGCTGTCATAACATTTCCCTTCCCAGGGGCTTACTGGGAGAACAGCTTCATTAAATAGCATCAGCAACTCCCACATACTGCCATAGATGCACAAAGACCAGCAGCATAGAGCTGGTGTCATCTCTGGGCTTAGCAAAGCAAACACACAGGTGTTCCAGGTTTGATCTTGCGGTTGGTTTTCTTTTTCCCTATCAGAAATGTGAAGCTTTTCAACAAAAATAAACACATGAACATGGAAAAGAAATTGTCAAACTAAAGTAAAAAAATCAGACTAGTTTGGAAAGCCTAAACAAACACTGTAACATCTGTTTCCTGAGTTATTGATGGAGTCTGTCCTCAGGCTCATGTCTGCCTTCAACATCTTTCAAAACTTTCTACCTTCTGTGTGGTATCAGAAGCCATAAAACAATGGGCTTGTTGTCCTTCTGGAAAAAGAAAAGTATCTCTCTTAAACTGAAGCTTGTATGTGCCTTAATTGTAAAGCAACCAGTGAGAAAGGTGTTTGATAATGCCAAAACTCTGCTAAACAAGAGGTAAAAATACTTGTCTTATTCATTAGCACTGTAATAACTTTCCCATACCTCCATTCTCTACAACACAAGGAAGATTTCCAGCTACTCTCATTTTAAATGGCAGAGACTAAACCTGAGTCTTTAACAGTGGAGAAATAAGTGTCCAATGCTTTCAGTATTGTTGCCTATGAATAAGCAGGCAAAAAGACTTACTGCTTGTGGTCTGCTATGAACACATCAACTAATTATGCTCCTCACTGAGATATTTAATTTACACTGATCTTTATAGTAGCTGCCAATCACTTTCTAAAATTTGTCTGTCTCTGCCTGACAGCAGCCTGAGTGCAACATCTAACCCAAAATATTCTGCCCCTCAGGTGAGCCCCCACCTGCAGAGCTGGGCCAGCCCTGGAACAGCACAGGAGGGACCTGGAGCTGCTGCAGAGAGCACAGAGGAGGCTCCAGCAGGAGCAGAGGAATGGAGCAGCTCTGCTGGCAGCAAAGGCTGGCACAGCTGGCATTGTTCACCTGCACAGCAGAAGCTCTGGGCTGAGCTCAGGGTGGCCTTGCAGGGCCTGAAGGAGCTGCAGGAAAGCTGGAGAGAGACAATTGCCAAGGGCTGCAGGGACAGCACGCAGGGAATGGCTGCCAGTGCCAGAGGGCAGGGCTGGCTGGGACATTGGGCAGGAATTGTTCCCTGTGAGGGTGGGCAGGCCCTGGCACAGGGTGCCCAGAGCAGCTGGGGCTGCCCCTGGATCCCTGGAGTGCCCAAGGCCAGGCTGGACATTGGGGCTGGGAGCAGCCTGGCACAGTGGGAGGGGTCCCTGCCATGGCAGGGGTGGCACTGGATGGGCTTTAAGGTCCCTTCCAACCCAAGTCATTCTATGATTTTATAATTTCAGTGATCAGTTTTGCTGGCCCTTTGCTGTATCCAGACACGGAGTTCTCAAAGATCAAAAAGGGGAAATGTCACCGTGATCTTTCCTTTTCTCCAGAATCTGAGGAAGGTAGATAGAAGTGGATCAAGCTTGGAGTGGTGTGGATTCCTGGTCTTTCAGTCTTTCTGTAGGAGGACAGAAAAATCAGTCCTAATTCAATATAGTCCAAAACTTAGATGTTCAAGATTCTTGACTAAACTCTAAGTCTGCATTATCTGACATCCAGTGTGGCAGATTTTCTAGCAGAGATGTTCTCTAGGGACTTTTGGACTTCTAAAATCATTAATAGGTAAGGTTTTCAGCAAACACAGTTAAGAATCTGGAAACACTTCCAAAAGGCTAATTTTGATCAGGACTGAAGTTCTGGAAAAGGTGAGAAAACCTGGGTTTTTTCTCCAGAAAAGATGGAATTCCAAGACATATTCTTGTATTTCCTTGTGTCTCCCAATGGCTCCTTGTGTCAGATGCACAGCCCAATCTGATTATATTGAATACTACTTATGTTATTTGTCAGCTGCTTCATGCTTCTGAGTACACTGAGCTTGGTGACAGGATAAAAATATTTTCCTATAATGGCAAAAGAGAGAATTGCAGTCATTTGGAAGCTGCAGACTGTTCCTTCAGCAAAAGATTGGATGCTCAATTTAATTGGTTGTGCTTCACTAGAAAAAACATAGTGCACTCATTAAAACATCAAAACTCTAACTTCCAAGATATCTGCTCCTTTTTTGAATTACAGCATGAGTAGAATATGAGATTTGATAATATTTCATCGTGATTATACTTTTGTAACCACCACTTATAATTTGCAGACAATCTGTGGGGGACAGGAAAGCTCCGGGTATTATTGATTTACAATGTTGAGATCAATGTTATAAGCATATTTGCATTTATAAAATAGATGGAATAGCTTTTTTCTTCTCCCTGAAGTCCTAAATCTATGTGAAGCTTGTTTTCTTCTTAGCTTTTTTCTTCACTCTTTATTACAAAAATAGAAAAAAAAAAAAAAAAGAAATACACAAAGCCTCATCTGCCACTGCTCCAGTGGTTCTGTGGGCAAGGAGCACCACAGAGCATTTCATTTCAGCAGTGTAGTCACATCCTCTGTAGGACAATATCCCAGAGTGTTATATGACAAGCCATAAAATATTACAAAGACAATGACTGCAGTGGGGGAGGGAGGATTATTTAGAGAAGCAAAGGCTTCATTTTGTTTTCCAAAGCATTCTGTCATGCAGTAAATTAAATATCAGAGGCATGAGTTTCCTCTGGCAGTGCCCTCACACCTCACAGAAGGGGACAAGTGCTTTTCTTGCAGGAACACCAGCCAAGGGGCCATTGCTGCAAGGAGTAGACAGAGCTTTTCCCCATTCATTTTTCATTTTTAATGCAACCCAAAATTATGGTATCTCTGTTGAATATTATGGTATCTCTGTTTGCTCTCCTCCCTTAGCGTTCATGTTAACACCAAGGGGTGCAGTTTTTGTGTGGGGCTGTGCTCAGCTTTATCAAGGGCTGTGTCTCCCCAGGGCCCCACTGAGGAGCTGGGAGGGCACAGAAATTTGCACCTAAGCTGCCTTTGGATAACCATGTTTTTGGAACACTGAATATCCTCCCCCATGTCAGATTTTTTGGATCCAAATGACTTTGCCTTCTAGTACATTTTGGAACCTTGATTGGAAGGTCTGCATTGTAATTACAGATTTGGTGCAGTTGTCATGACTTACTGTTCTCTCTGCTTTTTGTGGCTCTTCTGATTTAGTTCCTCACACCTGAGGAATTCTAAGGCTATTTGTAATGTTCAGAGAATGAAGAATAAGAAATCAGTGTGACGGTTTACCTGCCCAGATTTTTTGTTTTAGTCCATCACCTTCTCCACTTCCCATTTTCCATCCTTTATAGCGTTCAGCTGGATATGAAGAGCATCTGACCACGTATTATTAATCTCATTACAAACTAATTTTGTGAGGGAGACTGGCAATAATCACAAATACATGCACACACATGCACCACATCTTTACAGCTCGTCTCTCTCAATGTGCAGTAATTTAGAGAAATTGTAGAATCATTCTCTGTTCTTTGTAATAAGATTCCATTGAAGAGTCCAAAATTAATGAGATTCTTTTTTTTTTTTTCTCTTTTTTGTAAGAAGTTCATTTAGAACTTAGCAATGAATAGAAGATGTTTAAGTAATTCTTACCAACCCTGTGTCATTTCACTTTGTGTTGTGTGATGTGCCTTCATTCAGCTTTGGGTAATCACACTGCCAGAAATTGTCCTGTCACCTTGTACAGCCTATGAAATTGTGTCATCTCTGCAAATTTTATCTCCTGGCAGTTCATAGAATTCATCAGTTCTTCTGAATTCTATGATCAGAGTTGGAACTCTAATTGTTAAACTTGAAATCTTAAATACTGCCAGGATCCTGTGAAGGTCCTCCATACAGGAGTGAATTTCACCAGACTCCCTCCTAGAATATTGATGTTGGGGTCCTTATAATTATTTTCTCAAGTACTTTCATCTGTGCAGCTCTCTGAGGTCTTACCTGACCCAGTGCCATTTTATTTGGAATTCTGGGACAGCTCTCAGCTCACTCTAAAGCTGTGTCAATCTTCAGATACTGTTATTTCTTGATCCCCTTTTATATGAAACTGATTCCCTTTGATATCTCTCTGGCATTTTTCATACAATTTTATTTTCTTTTAGTGTCATCCCCTGGCAAAAAAAAATATATTTTGTGTTCTGTATCTCTTTGCCCTGCTACAGTACTCCTTCAAGCCCTTGTAAACCTCTTTTCTTATGCGTATTCTAAAACCCATTTCAAATACAATTCCAGCCTACTCCCTTTTCTTTCATCATTGTTACAGTCTTTTAACTTCATTTACTCTTATGTACCCCTGTGTTTGTGATTGTTTTAGCTCCTTAAGCTTTGATAGCTTTTTGCATTTAGAGATTTTATTACAGTGCTTGCTGCTGGATGTCCTGCTATGTACTACCCTCTAGGACATAGCATTAATGTTCAAAACCAATTTTTCTTCTGCATCTTCTTCCTTCATTTCTTTATCCAATTTCTTTTTATTCAACGCTTACATGACTTTTCTAAATCTCCAGTTCAATATCCTCACTTAGAAATCTTCCACTTTTAAGATAAAAAAATGAAAATAATGGGGCCATTTTTAAACCAGTAGTTTCATCATGTCTGGCTTCCTGCCAAATTTCATTGGTTCTTTTTTAATTTTTCTTCTTTATTACATTTTGTGCTAATTGTATTTCTACTACTATGCCATATTTTAGTGATTCCTTCCTCTTCCGAATTTATATCAAAGTGACTGAAAAGTGTGGTCATTAACTTTCATGTTTGATCCAATGTATTTTTCAAATTATTGGTTCTTCCTGCCAATTTTTTCCTTCATTACTTTTAATTCTGTATTATATTTGTATCTCCACAATGCACAAAATGCTAAACATTTCCTGATGTACCTCTCCGAAAAAAACCTCCCTTGCATCTTCCAGGCTTGGAATTTAATATCTGATTTGTATAACACTGCTACCTGCAGTGCACAGCACTGGGCTTTTCATTCCAGGTGTGAAGACAACACTGTATCAGTGCTTTTTTGGCTGGATCACTGTAAGTAATTGGATTTTTTAGGGTCAGTAGAAGAAAAAATGCTGGAAAAAAAATTGTCCCAGTGTCTTGAAAACTTCTGGATACGATTGTGAGAGTCACTCAGCTAATGCAAGTACACTCAGTGCATGGTTCAGCCATGCAGGACTGAAATTGGGAATGTTGACTCTCTGGTTGTGTTTTGATAACTTAAAGCCTTCAAGTGGTGATGTCAAGACTGAACTGTATTTCTTATGTGTTCTGTAACAAAAGTTTTGTCAGCTTTCAGTGCTGAATCTTGCCTCAATGCCTTTCATCAAGATGGGTTAAAAATCAGGGAATTATTCTATTGGGAATCTCTTTAAGCAATGGTGAATTTGTAGGCGTGCAGCAGCTTTGAGGGAGGTCAGAGGTGTGGGAGTGAAGTCCAGGTTGGACAGGGCTTGGAGCAAGCTGGCCTAAGGGGAGCTGTCCCTGCCCATAGCAGAGGAAGGAATGGGATGAGATTTGAGGTCTCTCCCAACCCAAACCAGGGTTTCTGATTCAGCCAATATACACTTCTGGGTATTTTGCATTTGGTTGGGGGCTGCCTGATATCTCTCCTGACTGAACTGTTGTTCTTGTTTTAGAATGGTTTTGCCACCACTTTAAGAAGCAAGTAGGCCAAGAGGATAAAGTCCATTTGCAGAGTTTTAAGAGATTAAACAATGTATCTACCTGCATGTTCTGCAAACTGACCCCCAGGGAACTGGAGATTTACTTAACCCCTTGCCTTATACAAAGCTTTCCAAACACAGCAGGTTATTGTAGGAAAGACACTTATATTTCATCATTACCAAGTCTGTCCAGGAGATTACAAACTCTAAAACAAACCCTCTTCATTAAAAAAAAAAATTCTCTGTGGGAAACTAATAGGTAATAAAGAACACTTCTTGAGAAAGGAAAATAAAGGCAAATTTGAATTTGTCTTTCTTGCTAATTAACAGTGGGTTGTGACACAATCTAGAATAAAAATATCATTCAAAATAAAATACTTTTGAAAAGTAAAATGATGTTAATAGGCTGGCAAAAGATGAAAAGAAAATACTGGACATCAACCTGCACTTTGGGTTTAGGTGACATGATGCCCCATTAAGACCAGAAGCAAACTATGCATTCATTTCAAATTCTCAAGGTTAATAAATATTTCAGCAGTATACTATTCCTGCTGATTTAGGACATAAACATTTACCTTTTATACATTAACTACTTTGAATTTCATTGACAAATTGATGTAACTCTTCAGTGAAGCTGAAGTTACAGGAATTACGATTGCAAAAGTCAACACTTGTAAGGCATGGCAGCCTGTTACAAGTTAAATCCTGCTTTTAAATTGCAGGGGGAAATCATCTGCCTTATTTCTTAGCTGCTGTGGAGGAGCTGCTGTTGGAACATGAGTACTTTAGAGGATGGTAATTGCTCCTGCATACAGAATACATTCCCTGAATTCTGCATCTTGCAGAGGAATGCAAGAAAGTATAAAGGGCATTTTACTGATACCTGCAAGGGCTGGGAGGTGTGCTCTTATTGGGGGGAATTGTTTTGTTCAGGTGATTGCTCACATAGAGATGAATTCCAGCAGGATCCCACATTCAGTGTCCTGGACTGAGCCCATGTTCAGATCTTTGTGAAAGACCTCACCAGGGATGTAGTGGAATGAGTCCTGTAAATTTGAATAGGGTCAACCCAAAGGACTTTATAGATCTTAATTTTTTTCTTCTTGGCTTTTTCTTTTTCCCCTTAGGATCCCACAGATGACCAACTGGTAGCCTGAAACAATCAGGGACAAAAACTGACACTGAAGAGTGATCGAGCTGTAGCTCTTGAAACACTTGTCCCAAAAAAGTTTAGTTTTATAGCTATGAAATATTTTGGTCTTGATCCCAAGCTTGTTCACATCACATCTTTATTGCTTGTTCGCATGCAAACTTTACTTTCCTGGTAGCCATACCATGTTGTAATTAACAATAATTATCAGTTTCAGATGATAATCTGGGTCTAGCAGTTGAGGGGCAGCTTGAACTGCCCATGTGTTCATCCTCAGGACAGGTTCCAAGCAGCCACTACAATGTAGGAGCAACGGGGGGTAGGACGGTCAGGATGGACGGAGACAAGAGATTCTTGGAGCTGAGTTTTAGAATTTGGGGTTTATTGCAAAGGCTGTGGGTGCAGGGGCCCTGCTTGGAGCTGCCAGACACAGCTTGGAGCAGGCCCCAAAGAGAGCCAAGTTCCCAAGAGAGGCAAGTGAGAGAGAGAGGAAGGGTGAGAGTAAGAGTGAGTGAGAGTGAAGTTCCTGTTACAATACAATAAATTTTCTTCTGTGCTGAATATTTTAATTCTCACTAACCAATCTGGTACAAAATACAAATTTTATAGCATTTACATACAGCCTAAGAATCCTTACATTACCGTACTGTGTTACATTTTAAACCCTAAAAACTGCTCTTTGGACCCTTTCTGCCAAGCTAGTAAGGTCTGGTCTGTCCCTTAGAGCTGTGTGCAAGCAGAGGAGATTGTCTAATCCTAAGGGGATTCCCTTCAGCCGGCCATCCCATTGTTTTCCAGTTGTTCAGTAACTAAGGCTTGGTATATCAAAGCTTACTTTCATTTCAAGCTTGCTTGTAGTTTCCCTATTCTCAAAATCTTTTGCCAGGCAATCATATTTGTAAGACTTTCCTGTTTCATCTTCCCCAACACTACAAGACAGGGAGGAAGGGGAAAAAATCATCCTAACAGTGAGAGAGGAAGCTGAAGGAGCCAAGCTCTCGTTATGGAGATGGAGAAGTTGAAGAAGAGATGCACTGGCTGGCAGAGGAGCAACCAGGGGCTGGAGCACCCTTTGGCTTGCTGCTAGAAGCAGAAAGAACCAGTGATGTCCAATATCCCTGATCCAGAAGGTGTTGCCATAGTAATGTGCTGGAGGAAGCATTATGCAGAGTGGAGATGTGCTGTAGGATATAATCTATCAATGGTGAGCCATGAAAACAAACTGAGAATCCAGGCTTGCCTCCCTCTGTGAATGCACATGGGCTGTTGTGGCTGTGTTTATGCCACCCTGTACCCTTCGAGAACAGGAGAGGTGAGGAATAAAGAGCACGGAACCAGCCTGGGGGGAACCCACTGCTCTTGTCTTGGCAGCACCAGAACAGCCCCAAATTTCACTGCAGCACCAGCACAGCCCCAGTTTTCACTGCTGTCCCCCCCAATGGGTTTTCTGCCACCAGCCCATTATCCCCCAGCCTACTTTTCCCCCCTGTTTCACTGAGGCTTTACCTTTGGAGAGCAGTGATGTCCCTTCTTTCCACTGAGCACTTTTATTGCACACTTTATTCCAATCAACTCCTCCAGTTTTCACAGGCTTTCTCACTTTTTCTAAATTCATTTTTCCTACTGATTGACTCCTTCTTTCCTCTCCAACTAATCTTGTTTCATTTTTTTCCTTCACTGTGAGGAAGACATTGCCAAAACGTCACCTCTAATCTTGTTTCCTGTTTCTAGCATGTAATTTATTAATCCTCTCTCTCACTTTCTTTCCCTTTTATTGAGCAGTCTACATGCTAATACAGCTCAAGTTTTATTTTCAGATTGTCAAATAAATAATTTCCCAAGCCTTAAGAGTAGGGAAAAATAAGAGCTTTGAAATAATGATCAACCCTGTCTTTTGCTGAGGCATTTCCTTTTAGATCTATACAAATCACCTTATTCAGGGATAATATAGCTGTCCCATATCAGTTTAATTAATTATTGGATGGGATATTTAAGAAGCTAAGGTAAAATCCAGCCTTTGTCTGATTGATAAAGACCCACTACATAGAATCTTCACAGTGATATAACTGGTCTCTTAAATATAATATTCCTCCCCTCCATTCCTTAACTCTGTGTTGCTGGGTGACATTGGGAGAGGCTTTATCATTTTCCTTTTCTTACTTTGATTTCAGTATGAGTTTTCCTTGTCATCTTGCATTGGTACACGATAACCTGTTTTTTTGGCTCTTGTGAGCACTTCCACTGGATCTCTAAGTCAAAAGGAAAGAGAGAACTGGCAGTCCTTTCTTCAGCAGAGATGAATGACCATTAAAAGCAAGCACAGTTTGGTCTTGCTGTCAGGCCTGCTTTAAAGTGCAATATTATATTTACTGATAGATTATTTTATCATTGCTGTGTTCAAAGTGAAAAGGACCTCTACTTCCCAATTTATGCACCATGCTGTCCTCTCAGAGCCTAAGACATTGTGGATGCCCTTCTCATTTCATGGGCTGCATCTGAGGACTTTCAGTCTTTTAATGGGAGCTGCTAATTTGTCTACAGGAGATCCAAGAATCCCAGGATGGGTGAGGCTGGAGGGGCCACAGGGGCTGCTCTGGTGCCACCTCCCTGCTCCAGCAGGGCCATCCCAGAGCACAGGGCACAGCAGTGTGTCCCTGTGGCTCTGGAATATCCCCAGGGAGGAGACCCCACAGCCTCTCTGCACACTCTGCTCAGGGCTGGGCACTGCCCAGGACAGAAGTTGTGCCTCCTGTGCAGGGGCAGTTCCTGGGCTCAGTCCCTGCCCGTGGCTCTGGGGCCATTGCTGGGCCTGGAGCAGAGCCTGGGCCCTGCTCTGCCCCCAGTGCACAGAGGGACAGACTGGGACAGACTGGGACAGACAGGGACAGACTGGGACAGACTGGGACAGACAGGGACAGATTGGGACAGATTGGGACAGATAGGGACAGACAAGGACAGACTGGGACACACTGGGACAGACAGGGACAGACAGGGACACACTGGGACACACAGAGGCAGACTGGGACAGACTGGGACAGACTGGGACAGATAGGGACAGACAGGGACAGACTGGAACATATTGGGACAGACTGGGATAGACTGGGACAGACAGGGACAGATTGGGACAGACTGGGACAGATAGGGACAGACTGGGACAGACTAGGATAGACTGGGATAGACAGGGACAGACTGGGACAGACAGCGACACACAGGGACAGACTGGGACAGATAGGGACAGACAGGGACAGACTGGGACACCCAGGGACACCCCGGGCTGAGGGTCCCTCTCAGCTGGGACTCCTCTCCAGGCTGAGCAGCCCCAGCTCCCTCAGCCTTTTCTGGGCACAGAGATGCTCCAGGCTCTGCCTCAGCTCCAGCAGCTCCTGTCCCTGCTGTGCTGAGGATCCAGAGCTGGGCACAGCACCCCAGAGTTGTCCCCAGGGCTGGGCACAGGGGCAGGATCCCTCTCTGACCTCTACCAAGGCTCTTCCCCATCCCCCAGAGCACCCTTGGCCTCCTTGCCCCCCCCCGGACACTCTGCTGGCCCAGGGACAGCCCCGTGTCCCCCAGCACCCCCAGGACACTCTGCTGACCCAGGGACAGCCCCGTGTCCCCCAACACCCCCAGGTCCTTCCCCACAGAGCTGCTCCACCAGCTCCCCCCAGCCTGTGCTGTGTTCCTGCCCAGGAACAGGACCTGCATTTACACTTGTTTTTTTCCCTGCCAGTCTCTCCCAGCTGTTGAGGCCCCTCTGAAGGGCTCCACAGCACCAAGGAGATCAAGGACTGTGTGGAGTAGATGAACTGTGACCTTGTTAAATTTATATCATTATTTGACAACAGGGTGGTTTCTTACATTGCACCATTCTGGCAGCATAAATAAAATCATTAAGTCAATTTGATGTAATTTTCAATAAAGAATACAGGTTCATGATAAAATATTCTAAGCATTAGCCATGCCTAAGGTTCCTTGCCTGTGAGCACAGTTTTCGTCTCCAAACAGGTATGGTGTATGAATTCACCATGGCCAGGGCAGGTTCAGGAGGTGGCTGGAGTTTCTGTGCCAGCCCTAGGGTGTAGTGAGCAGTCAGGCAGGGAGAAGTGCAGCTCTGTGCTCACAGAGGGATCTTCCCTTGTGCCCTCAGATTATCAATGCTAATCCCAGCCATGGAGCTGAACACTCAGCCTGGATTAGGGGTGGTTTTGTGCCCAGGTTGCGTTAGTTTCCCTGGAATATATGGCTTTAGAAAGCAAATGCTGTAAATGTGACTCCATCATTGAGACAATTAAGCAGCACATTTAGTTCTGTTACTGTCCAGCTTTTGCAGAAGTATTAATATCATTGATGAACAACTGTGCATCTGCATGTGAAAGTGTCATCAATACAAAAAAATACCATGCCAGGCAGGTAAATCCAGTAATTAAGTATCTTTAAGACATTTTCTTGATTCCTGTTGAATTCTGAAACACTAAAATTCTTTGAGTGAGGGCAGAGCAGGGATGTCACTGTACAGCTACAGTCTGACTCCATCCATGACACCCTCTTCATACCTATTTCTGCTTCAGGACACATGCAAAGACAATTGATATCCTTCAGTGCTAAACATCTGGGGATTTGGCTCTTGTTTAACCCTGTTAACAGTTTATGTTTCCTGGTGTACCTCACTGGCATGGGCTTTACTGGACAGTGAATCTCAGCAGAAACCTTGAACATCAATGGATTGATGATCTAGAAGAGCCAGGCTCTTATCATGATCTCTTGTCATCCAGCCTAGAGTATTTATTGTTTTGGAGACAGTTTCCAGGATTAATAGCAAGATTAGGAGAGTGTCACCCACCAGATTGCCTGAAGCAGCATGTTTTGGGGCAGGACTTCCCCCCCATCTGGTTAAACTATAATAACATATTTCCATTATTGAATTTACATAAGCCATAATGGTTATTATTTAAAAATAATGGAGAGAGCAAATGTGAGCTAACATTTCCCTTACTCAAGTTAGTGCTCTGCTCACAAGAACCAGTCACTCACTCATGTTCCTTCCACTGATCCAGTGAACAGGTAAGTACTGAATGAACCAGCTGTGACAGGAGCCACAGAGGGGCAGTTTGGTGCTCAGGAGAAGAGCAGGGGAAGCTTCATGTTTTGTGCATAACCTGTTTATGGCAGGCAAGGTCTTTGAATGATGCCTCCCTTGGTTGTGCATGTGACAGATGAAATACCCAACTTGTACCTCCCAGCTCACACAGTTTTGTACCTCATTGCTTGGTGTCTGCAATATTTGGGCAAACATTCTCAAAAAGAATCTGTTGAGGACTTAGTGAAAATCTAAATGATTTAGAAGTTCCTGAAGAATGCAGGGTTTAGTTTAAAACTGTGTGGCTAAAATTTCAAAGTCCTTTTTTATAGTTCTGCTGTAGGTGTCTAACAAGGTACAGTTCAGGTCACATTTCACTCCTTGGTATTTCCAAGTGGCAGTGCCAGTTCACACCCAAGCCTGGTGGGTCTGTCAGATCTTTGTCATTCCAGTGGGCTGGAAGCCTGAGTGCCCTGCTCAGAGCTGCAGCTTCCACAAGAAAGAAGGGCACTTGGGAGTTAAGCACTAATTATTGAAGTCTTTCTGCCTTCCCAAAGTCATTTGTGTTTTTCATCCCACATGTGGATAGGGATGCTGTGTGAAATTTGCAGACTCAACAGATTCTGCAGTAATTCCTGCTGGAGTATGACAGCACACATGGATCTGGGAGTTGACTGCAGATCATAAACATATGAGGTGTTCAGATATGAACAGTCAGTGGGATATTCTGCATTTGAAACAAGGAATTCTGCTACTTAAAGAAGATAGAAGCATTCTCAGTTCCAGAAAAATAAAATTAAAACCCCAAACCAAACCAAACATCCCACCCTAGTACATCTCTCTGCTGCATTGCTGATATGTACTAGTAACCAAGAGCTCAAAAGATCACTACCAATGTCTGTTACCTCCTTGAAAGAATGATAGTGTTCTCTGTGTTTGTCAAGCTACCATGAGCTATATTCATATTCCATATGGATGCATATTTTTTTCTTTGTTTTCCTTTGACATTAATGCTCTGGCAGAGCTTTCTAAGTAGTAAAGCAAGGAAATTAACTTACATTTTCTTGCTTGCTAAAGTAAATTAGCTACACTTTTGACTTTCTGTGGTTTCACTCTGAATGGGAGAAGCAATAAAAATGAAATAAGGCTAATCACTGTTGTTCTATGATTTTTCTCTGTGGTGTTTTAAGAGGAGAAGAACTCATAACAAAAACTCATGAGTTCATATCTGCTTAAAACAGGTCTCTAATTAGCTTCCATAATCGATCTCCCAGCTCTAGCAGGTGAACCAGGTAATTATCTTGTTTATACTGTAGGTGAGTCACAAAATGTTAGATAGCTTTCTCTGTATCTTTGAAAGATAATGCATTGTTACAAGTGTTCCCAATATGAACGAACCACTGTCATATCCCAAACCATCTGTCTCACACACAGCAATGCGAGATCTCATTTTATTCTTTGCTGCAAAGAGCTCCAAACATCAAAGACCTGTCCCTTTGACCGCTGTCCCAATCAAAGGATTTTACTTAGACAAGTCTTTACTTCCCATTACAATTTCAGTGCTGCAGAATATCAGGTGTTTCCTGGCATGAAGAGGAGGAATCCAGACACTGGTGCTTCTTTTCAAGGGCCAAATCTTGTCGCTGTTCACTTCCCATGGGCCTTTTGAGTAGCACAGAAACTCCAAACTCAACAGTTAATTAGGGTTAGTTACTTAGGGCCTGAGGCTTGAGAGACAGACTGTGGTGCACTATACAATGCATGGCTTTTATTCAACATAATGTGTCTACCTGTTCCCCTCTAGAAGGTGAAGTACAGATAAGTTGGCTCAATGCATGGTTAGGATTAAGTTGATGTATAGAGAGCACTGTCTCAGTGTGCTTAATTGCTCACAGAAGAAACCCTGTCTGACATACTTTTGAGCCTTCTTTATTCTCCTGTTATTCAATCTGTGCTTTATTTACATAATACAGATATTTCTCTTTCTTGCAGGCCGTTTCATAGGAAGCTCTACAAAGGAATAATCCTTTTTGACAACCTTTAAAGGGTCACAGTTGCATTTAAAGCCCATGACCAGTAGCACTATTAACGGTGTATTTGCAAAGAGAGGACATACAGAGCAGTTCTTCCCAGGATAATGTGGAAATGTTTAATCTCTTTTGTACTACAGAAGAGGCTTCTTGCTTGTGGTGAATGGCTGAAATATGAGACTACATGTTTTCCATAATCATTGAAACAATAATGTACCAGCTTCTCCCCAAGCTAAAAATAATCCTGCCGTGCACATGCCCCTTTCCCTCTTCGCCTTGATAACTGAATTCAAATTCCCATAAATAAGGTTCCTTTTTTTTCACTTTTCATAGACTTGTCCCTAGCAAATTTAGTTTCAAGGTCTTTTATTTCTGTTTCTAAAGTAATTATCCTCTGGGCCTCTTCCTTTCTTCCTAGTATGATGCTAGACTAATTATTCTTCTCCTAATGAATGCCTGAAATGTATCCCATATGGTGGCATATGTGCCTTCAGATGGAAGCTTGGTTTGAATAAAATAAGAAAATTCTTCTCTTGGGGCTTTCTTAAATTTTTCATTCTGTAACAATGATGAGTGAAATCTCTGTCTTGGGGATAGATGCAGCCAGCTTGCTTTCTATTACACACTGAGCTTTCTCTGAACTGGAGATTTCCATGTCTTTCTCTCTTGCCATGGCCATCACAGCTCTTTCTCCATGCTGTCAGAAAGACTGCTTGAACGAGGCACAGCAGCAGTACAACTGATCTGGAAAATATTGTGTACATCATTGTTTCTCTCACAGTTCTTTGTCCTCTTCCTCTACTCCTACTCCATGCAATACCTACTGTAATTACCTGTGGAAAACTGCAGACTTGAGGGCCTGCTCATGAATATGGACAAGGATATATACAAGTCCCACTTGTGGATATGTACAAGGGTATGTACAAGTCCTGCTCATGGATATGTACAAGCTTCTGTTGAGAGCTGTGCAATGGAGAGGGTTTTCACTGACTCAGGTAAAAGTAGGGTCCTGGGTACAATTTTCTGCAAGCACCTGTAAGTGAAAGAAGTCACACTTGAGCTCACATTAAACTAAAATATTTGAGACATTCCAGCTCTGCCATCCAAACTGTTGGCAAATTCAGTCTTTCTAGTGCCTAAAATCCATAGTTTTTCTATAGATTTAATGCTAATTCTCTCATGTTTTGTGTATGACTTTTAGTCTTTTATTTATGAAAGTACTGGGGTGCTGTGTCCAGCTCTGGCTCCTCAGCACAACAGGGACAGGAGCTGCTGGAGCTGAGGCAGGGCCTGGAGCATCTCCGTGCCCAGGAGCATCTCCGTGGAGAGGAGTCCCAGCTGAGAGGGGCCCTCAGCCCTGGTGTCAGAGCCCAGGACACTCCTCTGATTGTCCTGGATGATTTCAGACACAGACAGGGGGCTGAGAGACCTTGGCATGAAGTCAAAAACACCTGTGCCTTCGATTTTACACTTGGGAGAAATTACCATCTCTGTGTGAGGATTTACAGGCCACAAGAGTTTGAATAGAGTGAGAGTTAATTTGTCACAGGGTGAAAAAGTAGAATTTTGGGGTTTTTAGAAAGGGTTCAGGGGGCAAGATGGAGGAATGTGGGTGTGTCCTGACATTCTTCTTGTTCTTCTTGTCCTCCATCTCCTGCTGTGATGGTGGCACTTTCTGGTTGGTTTAGAGCAGAGACAGACTGTCCAACAAAGGTTATAGGGATTGGTAAATTATTGTAAATATTGCATATGTAGTTTTTAGTATAAAAGTAAACACCACCCTGAGGGAGGTGGATTGTGCCTTGGACTGACGTGCTGAGAGGATCTCTGTGAGTCAGGAAAAGAATGGAATAGATAAGGAAAAATAAACAACCTTGGAAAACAGAAGAGACGATTCTTGACTTTTTCTTCAATCACAGGGCTAGGAGAAAAGGGCTTTCTAAATCTTGAGAATTCAAAATATCCAAAAAACCCGAGACCCTGGAAGTCATAGAATCATCAAGGTTGAAAGAGACCTTCAAGATCATCCAGTCCAACCCCAACACACTGTGCTTGATTCCACTCAGCAATCCTGTAGGGTAAGAGTGCACCCTCGAACTCTGGAGGTGATGCAATGGCCTGGAGCAGCCTGACACAGGGCTTTTGATACAGCTGCATGAAAGATATGCCAAAATGGAAGTATTTATAGACAAATGAAATTAAAATGCTCTTTTAAAAACCACTGATTCTGCATAAAGTTATTTTAGGAGTGTATCACTTGAGTCATGCTAATGGCTTGGGAAAACACAATCATTTTATCTGCTGCAGGTATTTGTTCTTGCTTTCAGAAACACTGTGGGGAATCATTCCATTGATTTTCGTTGGGACATTTGATCCCAAGTTGATAAAGGACAGTAACTAACTCTGTCACTATTAATACTGAGCTCTGCTTGGATTTCAAAAACACCTTCAGCAACATGTGATTCTGCAGGAGGGGAGAATGGCAGAACAGGCAAAAATGCCTGATTTTCAGATGTGCTGGGAGGCCTTTGTTTCTGTTTTAATGGAGAGACTGTATGCCTCTGGGTGGTCTCAGCCTGAGAATAGTATCCATTTTGTCCTCTTCTGCAGAGAATTTTCTAATACACTTGTGATTTTTAGCAGCCCAAACTTGGGAGAGCCCCCAGTGATCTGTTCAATAGCTTGTGTCCTCTACCTGACTTTCAATCACTCACTGCAAATAGCCAAGGGAACATAAGCCATTTTAGGACATAATAATTTGTCCTTTGCCAAACAGTTGGTTTCTTTTCTTTGCTGACTCAATGCAGTGACCATCCAGAATGCCTAATTCAGGGTTCAGCAGCAGCTTCTTTTTCAGCTTCCTTATTAAAATCCCAGAGTAATTTTCTATCAGTGCAGTATTTGCATAGATAAACTCGATGAAAGTCCAGAGGCCAACAGGGCAAGGGGAAGGGGGCATTTCTTATTCCCAACTCAGTACTGGTTGTTTTCCTGCTGGCCAGTGGTTCTGAACATCCTCTCTAAAAGGATGTGCTGCTGAAGGTAATAAATAACTGGGAAAATGGGCAGCAGTAGCTTTTCTTAGAAAACCAAAGCGTTCAATGTTGGCTACTTAAAGTTAGGCCCCTACATTCATTGTTAAGTACCAAAACAAATTGCTGTGATGATGAAAAATTCCACTTAGCCACAAATCTAATTCTGCCAATGTGAGCTGTGAGTTCTCAGAGCTTTGTAGCAGCAGGCCACTTTGATCTATGTAATCAGATTTGGCATTCTGTCTGTGCTTACATCTCTCCAGGAGCAGCGTTCCAGGACTCATGCTCAGGCAATATCAAGTGCAGGACACTGTCATTTCCCTAAGGAAAAGGAAAAACTTTCTGTTCTCTTCTCAAGTTATTTCTTCTTCATTCATTGAGCCCCAGAGACAGGAATTTCAGGAGTTTGCTGGATGTAGAGGACAGCAGCAAAATCAGCAATACTAAAACTAGCTCTTCACAGCACCAGCTGTGACCCAACATTTTTGGGCCCAGAATTAGGGAACTGTGATGGCATTCCAAGCCCATGTAGATGTCTGGTGGAATCTACAGGATTACTGGAGAAGGATGTAAACTGGGGAGCAGGATTACATTCTGTAGGAATGAATCACTTCGCCTGCTCTACCCCTTCTGAAAATGCCATGGGGGCAAGAATCAGAACCTGATATTTATTCCCTTGAATGTGACATTGCAAGAGTAATTTAAAAAAAAATAAATCAAGTTTTCTTGAAAACCAGTTACCAGTGTATCCACCCTCAGGAACCCACATTAGTAACTTAGATTCCTTCCTGTGGAATTGGCATAATCTTTCTGCTCGATAGAAAATTCCAAATTTATTTCTTAGCCCTTGAGCAACACCTATCTGCATCACTATGTACCTAAATCCCTGTAAGAGTCTTGATTTTTATACTTTCTATCACAAAAAAAACAGGCTACCAGCTGGGGTTTTTTTGCCTAATACAGGCATGGCAGGACCCTGAGGGACAATTTAACCACCAGCCTCAAATAAAACTTCAACATAAGAGGATAAAGGAAAAAGAAAGCATTCATGTGCTGGGTGTCACAAGCCCAGGGGGAGTATGAAATGGAGAGGCTCCTCCCATGGACCTATCCTGCCTCTTTTAACAGCAGTCTAAGGCAGTGACATGCTTAATGGTTGGACTGGAAGATCTTAAAGGTCTTCTCCAACCTAAATATTTCTATGATTCTATAATCAGGCCATACTAATAAGTCTGTAATGTCATGGGCTTTTTCACAGCTCTTTTCCTACAAAAGAGCCTTCTAAATTTTACTGCTTCTTTCTTGTAACTGCTCATCTGTTACCTGGCACCTGGTAAGAAGCATAACAAGACAATAAATCCCAAAAAGCAAAGAAATTGAGAAAGCTCCAAGCAATACTCCCAAGTACCCCTGAAGATTTCTTTGTCTGACACTTTATATTTACAAATTATCCCGGAGCACCCCCACAAAAAATCTATTTTACTTGTTTAACAAAATGGAGTATTGATTTGCCAAAGCCTAAACAAAGCAGCCTACATGATTCATTGATCATGAATTTGGGCTCAGTCCATATGATCATTAACTTCTTTGTCAGATGCATTAATTTATTCATAAGCTTTGTTTATGGCAGGCCCTTTTCACTGGCTGATTTCAAAATAACAAAACCCAAATGCCTTCCTTACCTTCCATGTTCCTGAATACAGAAGACAAAACAGACTGTGCTACCAACTTCAAATATTTAATGAGCCTTGTGAAGAATCCAGGAACTTTCAGTCCAAGCTCCAGTACTATTTTGGAACTGTACTTCATGAGCAGATAATTCTCCAATGAAAGAAACACTTCATGCTGCCATGTGGGGAATTTACCCAAATCTGAGAACATCAGTAGTCAAACTCTGAGGAGCTCCATATGGTTTTTAGGATTGTCAGGAAATGCTGGTTGTGTGACACAAAGCTGCCTTTTTGATGGGCCATCATGGCAATAAATCATATTGGTTGGAAAGTTCTGATAGTCAGGTTAAAGGATTTTAAACCAGGATCTGGTTAAAATCCATGGCTTAATGACAAATCAAAACCTTTTAGCTTTTCCTTGGTACATCCTCTGTGATTTAAAGGAAAGCAACAGGAAGCAAGAAAGTTCTGGATTCTGGTGTTTTGAACATAAGTACTGTTGTAAATTCCAGACTTGGCTGTATAGCTCAGTAGGCAGGAGATCTCTACAATGAAAAATGAGTCCTCATAATCAATATCTGAGTATTTGCTGCACTCCATTAATCTGGTATCAAGATGTAACACTGCAATCATGAAGTTCTTCTAGGCTAGAGCAGGGTGTGATCTTACACTGAGTCAAGTCAATAGCAGAGAGAGTTCAGAATCTGCCCAAAACACAGGGAAGCCCTTGGAGGCAGCTGGATAAGCTCTGCTGCCTTTCCCTCAAGGTGCTGGGGTTCAGGACATACCCAGAGCCTGCTCCCTCACAGGAGCTGGATGTTTTGTCCTTGCCTTGTTGGAATTCCTTGGCAATCCCATCTCCTTAGTGTGCAGCTGTCAACCTTTGAACACTATTAATGGGAATGCTGGGGAAGGAAGATGAAACAGTTTGTGCTTTTCTTGGTCATGTTTAAAGAAAGAATAAAGTAGTTCTCCTCTCAGTAATTTATGTGGCTGGAGTCTCATTTGCATGCTGGATGGGTTGCAATAGAAACTGTGGAATGCAGCCAGACTTTGGGAGCCTGGGAATGGCTGAGGATGTGGAATTGTGTCTTCCTGCCTTTCCATGAGTTCTTGCAAAGGCAGTTATGGAAATCCCTCCATACTAGTCAAGACATTACTGAATAAACAGCATAAAGTACATCTAAAGTAAGAAATACAGGTCTCATCTAGAATGGTGAGGACAGAAGTTTCATCCATGAAAAAGGAGTGGATTTTGGATTACACACCAAGTCTGTAGATGTTGCATTGCTGTGGTGATATGGACAGAGAGTCAAGAAGTTCAGTGTTTATATATTTGGAGAAATGGCCTTTATCCTGACCTAACTTTGGGGTACCTTGATCAAAACCCTCATACAAGAAGAGAGTTGAATGCACCTCCATGCTGTGCAGCCGTCTGAAACCTCAGCAATGCATTCTCTCAGATAATTTTGGGTGCCACTCTTAAAACTGATGAATTTGGAAATACCTCATACTGAACCCAAGCATTCCTTATGAGCAAGAGGTTGATTTCAGACTTACCTCTGACGAACTGCTGATTTTGTGC
The DNA here is from genome assembly GCA_018697195.1 of Certhia americana. NCBI lineage: Eukaryota > Metazoa > Chordata > Aves > Passeriformes > Certhiidae > Certhia > Certhia americana. The sequence goes on along the minus strand of CM031867.1, from coordinate 3,915,321 downwards.
CTACAATGGAACAGAAAACAGGATCACACCTTGCCTGAGGCACAGTCAGTTCAATCATCAATACAAATCACAAAGCTCTTCTGCACTGAGAGAACATTACAAATATTTTTATGCTCTTCAATTCATTGGATTAAACTTTCCTTCTTAAGTTTAAACTGTTTGAATTTGGACAGAGACAGTCATGTATTATGAGACATAAAAAATGAGCCATCATCTATATGGGCAGTGTGTTCTCTGCACACACAAAGTGTGTACACCAATAACTCCTCAAGCTGGCTCAGAGAACAGAAAAAATAAATTAAAACATTTGCTTAATATTAATACTATATATATATATTTATATTTATATATATATATATATATATATATATATATATATACATTTTTCTGTTAACAACATACTTTCACAATGCTTGCTTTCTGTTAAAGATTGAATATGTGCCTCTAGAAATAGACTTTAAATGGATGCACCATAGCTGGCTACAATGGCTAATTTCATTTAGGCTCAGAATTACGAAGTAGCCATTTTTAACTTCAACTGGATTGCACATTTACTGAAGCCTCAATAAATTCATCATTTGGCTGAGTCATGTTGAGAATTGTTTTAAATAAATCTATGTGAAAATTAAATTTAAGTTGAAAAGCAGCAGGAAAAAGATGTATAGTAAGTACTTCATTTGTTGTAATAGGACTATTTGGAAGGAATACAAATGCACTTCAAATTGTAAAGAGCATAATTATTTTTCTCCAGAAGCTGAATGAAATAGAGCAGCCTCTGCTTATATAATATTTGATATGAATTATCGTCTTAAAATTCAAGTTAGGTTTTGAAAATAAAACTTTTTTCTTGGTTTGCAGGAAATTTCCAAATGAATTCTACACTTCTTTTGCTTTATTAAAGTGGCCAAAAAACCATGGGAGTTGTCTAAAGTGGTTGGACATGTAGTTCAGCTTCCTTTGGCAGTGGACACTAACAGATGCTTCACAGACATTTCAAAAAACATTTTTTAACTTAAATCAGGATGGAGATGATGGGAATGGATGGGACATGGAGGGCATAGACAAAACTCTAAACCTGAAAGGACCCTAAAGAGGTCACCTAGTCCCCAATAATCCACAGAGACGGGAAATTGCATTCTATCCCTAACAGTGGATCTTGGCTTCGGGGTCTCTTTCCCTTCCTCTCATTTCTAACAAAACTGCAAATGCGCACGTTATCCATATGATGCCTAATCCTTTCCAAATGCCATATGGAGTTGGTGTATTGGAAATGACTGAAAGAGATCCGGAGTGCCACAGAATAATTTATTGCTAGTAGGTGTTTGCTGGGATTCTGAGACACTTTGTAGGGCTTGGATTTGGTGGGCAATGTCAGCAGGAATGAGGATATTGCTCCAGACAGCCATCCATCCATCAAGTGGCACTTAGGAGCTGTTAGGAAGCCATGTCAGAACTGTTAGATTTAATGACTCCAACCTCCTTTTCCAGACAGCCTACCAAACTTGTACTGACAAGAAATAATGAAGGATTCACCCCTTAAAAAGAAAAATCACCCAACCCCCCCGCCCCAAACAACAGCAGAAAAGCATCAGTTGATGCAGGAGGTTGTTCACAACAGGGAGGGTGAGGCTTTGCTGCCTGCTGGAGCTTTCCCAAGGCTCTCAGCCCCTTCCCACGGGCTGTGAGCAGACGGGGCACTCCATCGAGTGTCTGCTCGGGGCTCACGGCCAGCACCGGCCCCCAGGAGGGCTCTGCTCCTGCCCCGGACCCTCCCGGGATCCTCTGCCACGGAGAGCCCGGGCAGTGGACACAGGCTGCCTGAAAACACTGCCCTAGATTAATCCTGCTACTCCCTCCCTGCTTAAACCAGCATTTCAAAACCTCCCCTCCAAGTTTCTGTCCTTTTCTGTTTTCTTTTTTTCTCTTTAAAGATTTATGCCCATGGTCAAATGCCAGGCAAAGAATACTTTTCTTCTAAAAATGTTATTCTGGTGCTGACCTTCCTTCATGTATAGAATTTTTGGGGGGAGTTCAACCTCCAGGAAAAGAATGATTGATATCCTGCATGTCGTAGCCCAGGGCCTGGTCTAAAAATGAAAAAAAAAAAAAATTAAATAGAAAATTCCCCTCGAAGGAGCTCTACAAGCCAGGAATATGCACTGGACATATTCCTGTGGGAGACAGAGATGCAGCTGTTTGACCAAGACACTGCATCACGAATGACAATGGACAGTTACACTGGGCAGTGATCAACTCTGGGCTTCTGTGGGTTTGAAATGCACTGCCTTTGTCACCACTAGGAAGTTTAAACAAGAATTTTTGATTTGCTGTGTCTGTGTCACCCATAATTTTGTACACTCCTGGTGTAAATTTCTCACCACAATCAGGTTGGTCAATAAATAAGGCAATTCATTAATTCATTGATAGGGTGACTATCAACGAATAGTAACTCCCATCATCTTCACTTTTTTTCATCTCCAGGTAACTCCCATCATCTTCACTTTCCTGTCTACAATTGTTATTTACCCTTTCTGAGACAGTTCTGGTCTCTGTTGTGTGAGTGGATGATGCCATTTCTCTCGTTTGATGCAGCATTAATTAAGTACTCTGAGTACTTTCCTTAAGAGAGACAACACTAAACTCTTTAGAGACTTTGCCTAAAAATAAAATCGTGCCAAAGAAACTGCACGCATTAAATGCCTACTTTATAAATAAGTAACTGCCTTTGGAAAGGAAACAAATGCAAATTCTAGCTAGTGTACTTGAAAGAGGTGACAAGGAGAAGTGCCAGCATCTTGGCTCCTGTTGCTGCTTTATTGTCACAAATTGTTAGTTACATTTGAAAATTATGGATCTCCCTCATTGTGAGAGTGGTGTCTGCCAGTTGGTGCCTGTACACTACAGTGGGTTTACCCAATTAGCAGGATTTCCCATGCAGGACCCGGAATAGCTGTGCATGGATCCCGCAGGCGCTGGGGCTGCGCAGGGCTGGCAGCGAGCAGGGCACGGCTGGGGACAGCCTGGAACGGCTGGGGACAGCCTGGAACGGCTGGGGACAGCCTGGAATGGCATGGCATGGCTGGGGACAGACTGGAAAGGCTGGGGACAGCCTGGAACGGCATGGCATGGCTCGGGACAGCCTGGAACGGCTGGGGACAGGCTGGAATGGCTGGGGACAGGCTGGAACGGCTGGGGACAGCCTGGCACGGCTGGGGACAGCCTGGAACGGCACAGCACAGCTGGGGACAGCCTGGCATGGCTGGGGACAGCCTGGAACGGCATGGCTGGGGACAGACTGGCGTGGCACAGCACAGCTCGGCTGGGGACAGCCAGCCCTGTCACGGCTCGGCTGTGCCCCTCCTGTGTGACACACTGGTCTGTCCCGCCACAAACACACCATGCAGCCGGCACCAGGCCATTTGTAACCCCAGCGAGCTCAGGAAATGACCCGGGTCACGGAACAGAGCCATTGGAGTGCTGCTCGCACTCTTGCTCACGGGCCAGCTGCAGCTCTTTGCATCTCTTCTGGCACCCAGGCAAGCGAGGCTCACCCTGTGCGGAGCGCTCAAGGCACATCTGAGGCTCTCACTGGGATGATGGCAGGGAACTGCTCTAAGGGACAAACATCCAAGAGGCTGAAGAGGCTGGATTCGTGTCAGAGTTCAAAGCAAAAGAGTGGGGAAACAGCAGAGCTGAGAAAACACGGCCCTAGCTGCAGCTCCTGCACCGAACTGTGCTTCCCTCCTTGAGTCCCATTAAACAGAGTCTGCCATCGGTACTGCCAAGCCGGCACCTTCTCCTCCTCTCCTTTTGCTTGGATATGGATTTCACCTTTTTTTAGCAAAGGTGAGTAGAGATGCAGCATTTCCAACCGAGTCACAGTACGGACTGTTGCTGTTATTTATGAACAGAAACACACAGACTCCAAATAAGTTCATCAGAAGGCTGAAAAAAGAAATCTTTATTAAAAAAGTGAGCACCTTATGTAAGGTACTTCACTAAGTAAAAAGTGATTGGTGAATGGGAACACCACCTTCCCTATTACCGTTGGCTAAGAGAAACAATATATTCTATGTTATGGAAAACAAGGAGGAAAAACACCACTTGTTGTTTTGAGAAAGAGTATTGTTTGGAGAGTATGCTTACAAAATTTCTCTTGGGAAAGTGCGAAACTTTCCCTTGGGAAGAGAAGATCCTGACAGGCCTTCAGCTATGAAGTTTCAGAGACACAGACCACACTGGACTTCAACTCAAAGTTATTATCAAGTAATATGCAGGGATACACTAAAAAGTAAGAACCATAGACCATGAAGTATCTGCTGCTTTTATAGGTAGGTGGACAAAAACTAATGATGTTGAAAATAAAAAAAAACCAAAAAAACTTCCCCCTAGCAAGTCACACCTTTTCTTTTCCTTTAAATGCTAGGTTGTGTTTGTAGGTAAATTTTTGTTTCTCCAGCAGGCAGTGAAAATGATCGCTTCTTTATAGAGAAAACCAAAATTGCTACAGCATTCCTAATCAGTGTTTTGATGATCTTCAGATCGTGGCAGGCACTGCTTTATTAATTGGTCCCAAGTTAACAAAAGCAACATTGTTCATAGAGACATTCCAAAAATAATAAGTGCTGGGAAAAATGCGAAATTTATTTATAGTCATCACTATTATATTAATGGCTTAAGGAACATCCAAATATATCTAAATTATCCTGAAAAGTGTGGTGAATTTTATTTTACTTGATTTTAATGACTGCAAGGCAGTCATGTTCCAAATACAACAAATAAATATAATACCCTTTTTTAATATTTTGTTTTTCATTAACTTCTAATTTATCAGTGGACATGGTATGATGTAAGTCCTATCCTGTAATAATCATCTTAGTGCTAAGCAGTATGAAATGTTAACATAGTCCACTTTGAAATCATGTATTTTGTACTGCATGTCTCTCTTCAAAATTCCTTTTTTCTTCTTCTTCTTTAAAAGTATTTCTACCTTATTCTGATATTTGAGAAAAATATCCTAAAAACTGATAAGGATAATTTTTCCTATAAAAGCAAACACAATAAAAAAACTATTTTCATGGGGATGAGTATAAAATTGGATATAAAATATCTTGATTTAACTGTGTTAGATATGATTCAATTAAGATTTTTCTGGGGGGAGGGTAAAAGTTTGCTGCTCAAAATACTTCTCTTTTCTACTTACCTAAACTTTGTTTTAATTTTTTTTTCCTCTGGAATGTTTTAGTGATTAAGATACCAGACCAAGCCATTCATTATTCATCCGCTTGGAGGTATTGATGCTCTGGATGCAAGCTGAGCTCTCCATTTTAAACAGATCCTTATGGTTGTATCTTTTCACTATTGACCAGAGCCATTTGCTGTGATTTGGACAGTCACTGGTAACTCTCACATCTCATTTGGTGTAGTTAAAAGTGGGCTCCAAATGTGCACTGCCATTTGTGCCTCTCCAGCCGCCCTGCAGGTCCCTCCTACAGGGAGAACCTGAGCTGGCACAGCTGCTGCTGGCAGTGCCACTATGCTTTTCATCCAGAAAAATCAGTTCTGTGTCTTAAACACCCTGAAGGGGGCTGTGTGGATGCTTTGTGTCGTTCTGAGTTTTGCTCAGGCAGCAGAGGTTGCTCCTGCTCTGCTGCCTCCACACAGGTGACGTGGCAGCAGCTTTTCAGAAAGGCTCTCATGGGAAATGGGGCATGGGATCAAGGCAAAACTGCAAACCCTGGGACCCAGCATTCCGGGAGAATTGATTTGACCAGGAAAAACTGTAAGCTGAGTTATATTTCAGCATCAAGGATTCTCTTTCCTCTTGTAAACGTTCACTTCTTTAAGCATGTCAGATAAAATGGGGGTTCTGAATGCATTCCATTTGGGTATAACATAAAACAAAGCATATTTAATCACAGACCTCAGCAAAACAATGATTACCTGCATTTCTTGGACACTTGCAAACCTTTGTGGTGGTCAGACACTGCCAACAAAACCCAGCATTGTGCTCCTTCGTACACAAGATGAATCAGAGGGTCTGTGGATCCACAAGAATTTTAAAAGCACCTTTGCTTTATGTAAGAAGCCAGTGCTCTGGATGTGTGCAATCCCCACCTTCTGTGGGTCTGTGAAAGGAGAGCAGTGATCCATGATTTAAACAACAGGTAATGGAGCTTAATAAATTACTTTCCATCAGCAGAGCTGCCTAATAGAACAGATCATGTGTGTGCTCCAGCCTGCCCTCCTCCCTGTGTAAAACAAGCTCTGAGCTTTTCCCAAAGTTGCATTAGATCACAGGCACAACAAAAGCAACATTGTTCATAGTGACATTCCAATAGTAATAAGTGCTGGGAAAAATGCGAAATTTATTTACAGTCATCACTATTATATTAATGGCTTGAGGAGCATCCAAATATATCTAAATTACCTTGAACTTCTTAGACCAATGTAGTTTAATCATAAAATCATAGAATCATGGGGTGATATGTGCTGGAAGAGACCTTAAAGCCCATCCAGTGCCACCTCTGCCATGGCAGGGACCCCTCCCACTGTGCCAGGCTGCTCCCAGCCCCAATGTCCAGCCTGGCCTTGGGCACTCCAGGGATCCAGGGGCAGCCCCAGCTGCTCTGGGCACCCTGTGCCAGGGCCTGCCCACCCTGCCAGGGAACAATTCCTGCCCAATGTCCCAGCCAGCCCTGCCCTCTGGCACTGGCAGCCATTCCCTGGGTGCTGTCCCTGCAGCCCTTGGCAATTGTCTCTCTCCAGCTTTCCTGCAGCTCCTTCAGGCCCTGCAAGGCCACCCTGAGCTCAGCCCAGAGCTTCTGCTGTGCAGCTGAACAATGCCAGCTGTGCCAGCCTTTGCTGCCAGCAGAGCTGCTCCATTCCTCTGCTCCTGCTGGAGCCTCCTCTGTGCTCTCTGCAGCAGCTCCAGGTCCCTCCTGTGCTGTTCCAGGGCTGGCCCAGCTCTGCAGGTGGGGGCTCACCTGAGGCCAGAGGGGCAGAATCCCCTCCCCTGCTGCCCCTGCCGGGCTCAGCCCAGGGCAGGGCTTTGGGGTCCCAGCACTCAGGGCCGGGGCAGGGCCAGCTCTGCCCCACAGCTCCCCAGGGCTCTGCCAGGGCTGCTCCAGCTGCTCAGCACAGCCTGGATGGATCCCCCAGCACTCAGCCTTGTTAAACCTCAGGAGATTCCCTGGGGCCATTGGAGCCTGTCCAGGTCCCTCAGGGGCGTCCCTGCCCCCTCAGCTCTCTGTCACCTGCAAACCTGCTGAGGGTGCAACTCCATCCCTTCATTTAAGTCATTAATGAAGATATTAAATTACCCTGGTCCCAGTGCTGTGTCTGATCCCCTCTCCTCAAGCTGGAAATCTGTGTCTTAGTTATTTTGGAAACCTGCTTTCCCCTCAGCATAAATAAATCCTAGCTACCCTTAAAGAAATGTTCAAGTTTTCGAAACCTACTAAATGCTGTTGTTCTCAGTTTATTCAAATTAATGTGAGGCAGCTTGGCACACTTAAAGGGAATAAAATGAGGTTGGAGGTTTGAGCTCTGATACACTTGACATACTTTGCTATGATAGGGAGGTTTTGCTTCACAGAAGTTTAATTGCCCCTCATGCAACAGTGAGGATAGTCTTTCTAGGTCAAGGTCAAGGCTCACAGGTGGAAAATAAAGAGCCTTTCTCTGAATTAGTTCTTGCCCTAAAGACAATCAGATATATTTCCAGAGTCCACGTGGGATTGCTGCTTGCAAAGACCAGATGCTATTTTCTCCATTATTACTAAAGAACAAAACCATTCCAGCACAAAACGCTCATTTTTAATTTCATGAGAACTTTAAAATTTCATGAGAACTTGAAAATGTGGTATTAGAAGAATGCAGGAGTGATAATCAATGGTAACTCCTTATATTCAGTTTACAGAACATAATGGAGTGCAGGAGGTCTCTTTGCAATGTCTTCCCATGTTTTAGGGAACCTGAAGCTACATTTTTCTCCTTCCTAACTGTAGGATTAGAATGTAAAGGAGTGCATCTGCTTCCAAATTAGTATATCATGCAAAAATAAACAGCTTCCCTTAAACACTGAAGGAGAGCACTCCTTCCCGTGCTCACAGAGATGTGCAGGGCGCAGCACACGTGGTGATGAAGCACTCTCCAGAAAGACTGATAAGCATTTAAATTTGAATTTCAGTTCCCTGGATAAAAGAAGCTGTGATCTGAAGTACCCTACCTCTTCAGTGAGCAGTTTAGCTGCTGAGGTAAATGAGGGTAGAAGAGGAAACATCTCCATTTCAGCCATCTGCCTCAAAGAAGGAAATGTTCCTTACTTTTTTTCAAAAGAAACCATCAATGAAGACTATAATTTCTCCCTAGCTTAAATCCACAGAAGGAGGTGGCATTTAAGATATTCCTGATCCCTCAGGTTTCCAAATGTGCGTGTTATTAAATGGCCCTCTCTCCATGCTTTTGCACTCCAGTTCTTTATTCACACAACAAAAGTTCCAATGAAAAAAAAAAAAAATTCTTAACATCTCCTTGCTCAAAATTCTCGATGAAAAAATGTTAATGTTGACCAGTGCTAGTGGGGAATATGGGCAGGTGTCTGGGAAGGAGGCAGTTCAGACATCTCTGCACATGATGGACCGGCTACCGTTGACAGAAGTTCAGATATTCTGGCTGATTCAGGAGGAAAGTTCATTTTCCATTAAGGATTAAATTCTACAATTGCATAAATTTTAATGTTCTCTGCACCTGCACAGACCCCCAGTCCCAGGGACTCTATGTATATGAAATTACCCACAGAAGTCTATGTAGCATGTTTATACATCATATTTCCTTTTGCACAGCAAATTTATAGGAGCGCTTGAGACTAAATAAGATTTTTTTCATTTTCTCAATGTTATTCCCACAAATATCATCATTCACAATATTAACTATTTATCATATTTGTGTGTGAGATTGTATTGCTATTGTCACAAAACAAAAATATCAACAAAAGTAATTGCACAGCCTTGAAATAAACACACAATTGCTGTTTTCTCATGTCACCCACTGTTCATTCTCCTCAGAAAGAAGTAAAAGGGAACTGTTTGTGAATTCCTAACACAGTCTTACTGAAAAATACACTTCCTGTCAGGTTGACAGTGTTAATTAAAAAAACAAACAAACAAACAAAAAAAACCAAACCAAACCAAAAAAAAACCCAAAAACAAGGAAAAAAGAAAGAGAGAAAAAGTCATATAAATCTATAAGAAGAACTTGAATTTTGTCTGGATTTGCCAAAAGTGTTTTCCTGAAAGATCCAAGAGAAGTTCTCCTTCCTAAGCACTCTCAGTGCAATCTGGATTATAAAGATGGAAGAGGCATTTTTGTTTTAAACCAAATCTGTGGCACATTCTGTTGAACTCTCCAAGATGATCTAATCATTTACTACTCATGCCTTGTGTCTGGTTAATGACAAAAGGGTTTTAACAGTTTATAATTAAAGGACAAAAATTAATATTGATAGTTTCTTGGTACCATAAGGTCAGTACCTATTGAAGAAACATTTGGAAGGCACTCAAGAGAGTCTGTTGTGTGAGGGGCAGCTGAGGGAGCTGGAAGGGCTCAGCCTGGAGCAAAGGAGGCTCAGGGGTGCTCTTGTGGCTCTGCACAAGTCCCTGCCAGGAGGGGACAGCCGGGAGGGTCGGGCTGTGCTGCCAGGGCACAGGGACAGGAGCAGAGGGAACGGCCTCAGGCTGGGCCAGGGCAGGCTCAGGGGGGACAGCAGCAGGAATTTGCCCATGGAAAGGGTGCTGAGGCCTTGGCAGGGGCTGCCCAGGGAGGGTTGGAGTGCCCATCCCTGCAGGTGTGCCAGGAAGGGCTGCAGGTGGCACTGAGAGCTCTGGGCTGGGGACAAGGTGGGCACTGGGCATAGCTGGGAATCAACAGCCTTGGAGCATTTTCCAACCTCAATGATTCTCTGAATATTTGGTGGAATCTCAATATCTTGCTGTAATGGTTGGCAGATTCACAGAAAATTTGAATTCTAAATTTTACTGAGGAAAAGCTGTTTACTTGGGATACCAAGCTACAGCTTGGCAGACTGGTGCCTCTTTTCTTGTCTCTGCCGTTTTCTCCCTGTTCAGATAATCTGAATTGGATTTTGTGTGAGAGCGTTTCAGCCATGGTGATCATTATTGGCATATGCTGTGAAAGCATCAAAGTTTGTCCTGGGCTGTATTCTGAGGGGAGGGTGAGCAGCACAGACTTTCTGTGTGCAAGTACACAGGATTATGCAAAATGATATTAGCAGAATTCATCTCAGTGTTACAGAAAATGTTGTACAGCAGCTCCTGGAATCCTCAAACCAGAGCAGATGTCATAACGCCAAGCCCTCATCCCAGCAGAGCACAACATAAAAAGATTGTTACTTTTGGTTTTAATTTACTACTCTATGGATGAGAGAAGTCCCATCTGCTTACTTTGTATTTAAATGAAAACATAAATGTTGTCCTCTGCTGACATTAGGCTGGATATTACACAGACATAGAGACCCCAAGCAGCTAAAATTTACATCTAACAAATATGTTTTCTTACATGCAACCATCTGCATGAGAAAAGCAGTGAATAAGTTTGCAGAGCTAGTGTAAACAGGATTCAAAGGGTGACCCATTTTTGTGCCACCCTGGGAATAAGAATTGCAGAATTTTAGGAAAGCTGGAACCATAATTCCTCCCATGGGAGAAGTTTGGTCACAGAGGATAAAGGGAAAATCAATTGCTGGAAAGATTAGATCTGAAGACAGTAGTGATTCAGCCCAGCTAAAAGCACACAGCTTTTGAAGGGCTTCTCAGGACTTCAGAACCACCTCTAAAATCTTAAGCTTGTCTCTGATCCTGTGTCAGTGGGAGTTCTGGTTTCATAACCCACTGTTGTAAAAGAGTGGCTCAACACAACAGAAAAATGAGGAGATGTGCTCTGTTCAGTTTGAAAAGGAAGAGGAAAAGATGGTGGGGATATTAGAATGTTCTTTCCCTCAGAAGCTCTTCCCTCAGAAGTTCTTTGATGGATGAAAATAAAAATCAGCATGTCAGAATAGTTGTCTGGGATTACTATTAATGAAAGCATTCACTTTTTTTCTATGGGTAAGTAGTTCAGCATGGACAGTTTTGATAACATGCTAATCACTTCTTAAACTTTTCAGCAAATTTGCCCACATCTCAAATAATAGAATTTCAGACAACAATTTGATTTTTGCTTCCCTTCCCACCCCTCCTCCCTGGAGCTACCTTTCCAATACAGGACTTTATAACTTGAAGCCTACAACCTCTCCCAGGTCAGGCCTGGAGAGATTTGGGCTCAGAACTGGCACCAGTGGCAAATTCTGCCTGAGCAGGAGTTTCAGGGGTTGAGTTGCTGTCGCCCCTTACAGAAACATGGATGGTTTCAGTGTTCCAGATGCCAGTGACACTTGCCAGGATGAACAGTGACAAGGTCAACAAGATCCCAGCATGAGAAAGGACCTGTTGGAAAAGGAGGATGGTCTCCTGAAAATAGAGCTCTCTAATAAGCTTTACTGCTCAGGCTAAAACAAGGAAACTTGGGAAACTTGGGAATTCAGGAGATGATGAAATTCCAAAGCATTCAAGCATCTCACTATGGAATAAATTAACAAGACATTTCTTCAACCTCTAACAGAACTTCTGCAACCTTTCCCATATGTATGAAATGTTAAATTACACAGAGAACACAGAAAAGCAGAAAACAGTGAATGAACCTACTCCTACAGCCTGGGCAGAAGGAAAAGAGAATTATTCTCTTTCTTCACATAGTTAAGTGAAAGGAATGGGCTGATGCCTGTTCACGGTAAGGATAAACATCATTTAAAACAAAAAGTGCTCAATAGGTTGTTGTTTGGGTTTTCTCCTGGCTTTTCAGAGAGTGAGAGTATCACCTGCTGCCACACGAGTTTAGCAGCCTCAACCCAAACGATGTTTTTTTGTCTTTAGTGGGGGTTCAGGAATTTGCAACATAAACTGTGTCTATGAGTAGTTCCAGCTGGGTCTTCTTAACATTTTGATTCAGCAAAACAAATAGAGAGTCTGCTATTTACCTTCTGGGTATATTGTGAGAATTAAATCCCTGATGCCCTTGTAGATGGACAGAACTGTAACAGCAGATTATTAATACCCTTAGATTCAGCAAATATTCACAGACTCCTTTTCATGGAGCTATAGATTTCAAGGCCAGGAGGGCCTTGATCTTGTCTCTGATTAGCTCAATTAGTCTGTTTCCTTTATTACCATTTTCAGACCTTTTAATTGCAGTTATAAATTGTTGTGAAACACAAGGGTTAGAGATGCTTATGGAAATATTGTAAAATAACCTGCATTAGCATACATGCATTCATTTTCATATGTATTTATGCATACATGGGCAAACAAGTGAAATTACCAGGTTACTGGTTTACCAACAAATTAGTGAAATAGTTAATATTTTTGGGAGGGATTGAAAGGCTGCAATGCAAGATGAAGATTAAAGGAGTTGGCAGAACTCTTGCTCTCCCAAATCCTTTCACTTTCCATTTCCTTTGTCCTTGGAGAGTGTCATAATGCAGCTCTGTGCATTTGCAGCTAGGCTTTGCCAGATGTCTATTTCTTGCATATATTTGGAAGAAGCTAAGCTTAATTTAATTGTGCCCCAATTCAAGAGAGTATCCCTATGCTGGCAAGTTGATTAAGCATGGTGGTAATTTTAATTATCTCCTTATCTCTCACTGGAGTGCAGTTAGTGGAGCAGATGAAGTTAACCCCATGGATAAATACCCTTTTAAAACTGGGGCCTGAGAAAAGAAGGATAAAGCTTTCTTTCCAACATCAAAAATTAGACTTTACCTGTCTGATGCCATTTCTCCTTCACTTCTCTGTCCATCTGTGGATCACTTCTTTGAGAGACTTCTTTTTGGGTTCAACAGCAATGGTACAAGGCCAGCATTTAAGGATGCAAGTTAGTGCACTGAAAACCTGAGGAGTTGTAGTGTTGGCTCTCCATGTGACAGTCATGGTGGAATTATGGAGACTCACAGGGTTCACTTTTCATTTAAGACTCAAACACATGAAGTTATTATTTTCAACCATTGCATTTAAGTGCATTAAGTCTGCTTTCTGAAAATATCCTGTCAGGAGCCTGTAGGAGGAACAGCAGCATAATTTAAATGTCACTTTCCTTCCCATTCCTGAGTTTCATAGCCAGTCATTCTATTCCAGTGACAAAGCTCATGTGTCCACTAACGTGTTTCTGGCCATTTGGCCCTGTTTTCAGCTGGGTGTGCACAGCAGCTTGAGTTCACTTTTGTGTACTTAATTGTCTGTGTTTTAATTAACACAGAAGAACAATAGCTTGGAGAGAAGAACAGAGAGGGATTCCATAAATGAGAAGGTCATTCACAACACTGAGGCAGAAGGTCCTCACAGGAGCAGAACTGTAACATCCCAGCATGCAGCATCTGAACTTTTCCTCTGTTTTATGAATATCCAGTCATTTGCAGATTTTCTGTGCATCTCAGATCATTAATAAACACAACAGGATTCCTGCTTGCCCTATAAATACTCACCCCCAGCATTTGGCTGCAGAGATGTTCAGCTTGCTCTCCAGCCTGGCCAAATGACTGAGAACAGCTCCATTTGAGATGGTACAAAAATAGCCCCATCTGTAAACACATATCTGTGCATCTATTTGGAGTCCCTCACACCCTGGGGGACAGAAAGCTGGCTGTGCATGTCCAGCAGCATAATCCTGACTCATTTTCTTGTAAGGATATCAAAAAGACACAAGAACACTCAGCTTGTTCACATCCAGGAACAGGTACAGATTTTAGGAAAGCAAAATACTATGCACACTTTTGCAGGGCTTGAAACAGCTCATTTCACCCCAAAATGCTGTGCAAAATTGTTCACTTTATCCAGCCTATAACTCAGGCATACCTAGGGTGACACAACCTCTGCCTAAACAGCAAAAGGGAGCAGCACATCCCAGCTGAGAGGGGGGAATCTCTGAGTGCTTCCTCCACCAGCAATTTGGCAGAGAAGAGTATCATTGCTGACAGCAAAACCCCACCCCTGGGAGCAAACTCACAATCCTGTCCAGCACTGAAAGTGCCATGTGAATTTCCTAAATTCCTCCATTTTGCATGTCATTTGCAGAAAACTGCCTGCTAAGCAGATGGTGAGAGGCTGCACAGGGCTGTGAGAGATTGTTCTGGTTATTGATTCTTCACCACAATTTCTGCAGCCCTTGAGATCCAACATCAGGGCCCTGGCCAGGCCAAATCCTGCTTCACATGTAAGAGCTGCTGAGTTTACATCTTAAGGGAATATTGATCTACAACAAATAATCTATTTTTTTGTTTCAAGCAACCTGAAATTCCAGAGAGAGAACTGCAAAGCCCTTTGCCAGTACTTAAATGAAAACATCAGAACAAAATAGCTCCACTTTGGAAACTTGCAAAGTGAATCCAAATCTTGACAGCAAATGCAATATGGAGATGAAGGATGCAATATATATCTACATATATATGGTGTCTCTTCTTAACTGAGCTTGAGCAATGTCTCACACAACTAACCCTTTAAAATATTTATTTTATGCTGTTTATTTGTTTACAAGGGATCTAAGAGGCTGGAAATGAAAGGGGAGATGCTAAAGGATAAACCCACTCAAAAGCATCTTCCCCTTTTGCTGGTAGAGAATTGGGAACAGGTGTTGCCAGCCTGTTCCTGGTGCTATCAGCCAGCATCAAAAGCAGTTGGCAATGCTCTCATCATGCAGAAATTCCAATCAGATTTCTCAGTATATTCTAATTACTGCAGTGACACTTGTTGTGGGCCTAAATGACTACCTCATCACAGCAGACAGGTCTGCCTTCTATTTAGGGTTTATTGGCTCTTAAATCTCTGCCTCCTCTAATTGCTTATCTATCTCAGCAAACACAAGTAGAAGTCCACATTTATTCATCCCCTGCACATTAAGGGCTGTGCTGCCATCTCTGCCCCACACTGTGGTTGTGTCCACCCCAAGAAAGCAAACTTGCTCTCCCTTTCTGCACAAACTCTAGCTTTGCCAAGGGGTTCATGCAGGTTCATGCAGGTTCCTGCAGGTTCCTGCAGCTCGTTCTGCTGGCTGTGTTGGTGGTACCCACACCAGGGACTTGGCAGGAGCTCTGATGCACAATGGCACTTTCTATTCTTCACTGTCGTAGTCCATATAAAAAAATAAGATTTTTCATATAAAATATCTAAGGATTTTCACATAAAGCATCTAAGGCTTGCACATACTTTTCCACCCCAAAGGCCTTAATTTCATTCATACCTACCAAAGCAACTGGCAATTACCCTGCACAGACAGTGCCAGGAGCCAGCTGTGGCACCATTAATTGATGCGTGTTCCTTCACTCACAAACACAGAACGTATCACTTATTTCCCTGATCTGGACCTAGTTCAAATAAGCTGGAGATCAATACAAAGTTCTCTTTTGATTTCAGCAGATATTGGATCCTATCCCTGAAATGCATATGAATCCTACTGAGAAACAAGCATTTATATACAGCAAGGTATGCATAAAAGCAAACTGCATTCTGCTTTCACAAGCACCATGGTCAAGACGAGTAAATGAATAAATGAATAAACGATGAAAAGTGGGAGTATGATGCTGGAATTTCCATCCCTCATTTTACTGTGCCCTAGTTGGCTTTTACTCCAGATATTTTAATCTTTTGCTGATCAGGCCATGGATTACCTTTCCAAATTAATCCCCTTGTACCTGTGTGCTCACATGGTCCCTTCAGTACCGAGCTGCTCCGTGCAGCAGTATCCAACTCAACACAAACATCCTTTTCACGCTCTGAACCTCAAATCTGGAAGTTTTCCCTGCTGCACAGCCACGATAGAAATCTGATGCTCTGGTAGACATCGTGCCTCAAGCTTTAGCTAATCCAAGTTTCATGCAATTACCCTGCATACTGATTTTGTATAGACTCAGTTAAATGCTGGGAGTGTGAAGCCAAGACTCAATATACCTTGAAAGTTACCATAAAGTCACTATGAAAATTATGGAAGTTCCAGAAGTGTAGTTGTGCATCAAGAAAGAAACAGACACCAGGAAAAAAAAAAAAAAAAAAACCTTTCAAAAAAGTCTGAGAGCAACAGGAACATTGATTTTTGTCCTCTGTAAATAGAGCACTCTGCCAGAGTATGAAACCTCTGGCTGCAAATTCCCCTGGCTTAAACATGAGATTGACTACAAGCAGACGTAAACGTTGAATCATTGTCATCAGCCAAGCTGAGAAAACTGCAAAAATCAAGAAAGCAAGCAGCATAAACAATTTATAAATTTATCTCACAAATATAATTGACTATTATAATTATTATTATAATTATTATTATTATGCTTAGAGTGAAAAGAATTGCTCCCACTCTGATTTTAAAGTTTACTTTATTCCTTCAGTCAATTTTCTGTCATCTAATTAAGCATTTAGACTTAAAAAAAAAAAAAAAAAAAAAAAAAAAATGTTAAGTTCTTTACTCTTTCTTGTTCCTAGACATAAAAAAAAATTTACTGTCATCATATGTGACCACTTCTTATGGAAAAGAACTTCTGTTTTTGGCCACAGATGGAGAAAGCATTAATTGCCTAATGATAATTGACACAGTTAAATGAATGTGTCCCTTTTCTCTCTTCATTCTCAATACAAACTGTTCTGTCACAATATTTAAAACATTTTCTGCTCATGGTACCCGTTGTGGCACTGAGTGAACTCTTTTTGTATGAATACTTTTCCAAATGCTCAGCTACTGTCTTTCATCTGATGCTGACTAAATGACAGCCCCAACATTAATATTGCAGTGGAGCTCATGGGCCAAAGACTTTTCTGTGAAATAGAAGTTCAGAGACGAGTTCAGGCCACAGTCTGTGTGTCACCAGATATGCAAAGCACAAAAATATAGAAACATCTGATGTATCCTCCAGCTCCTGTGGCCTGGGATCATGTAACTGTGCACAAAAGGGAGCAGTAATCCAGATAATTACTACTGCTAATTGAGATGGGGGAGCACAGAAGAAACTAGAAATTCATCAAAGCACAAATTGTAATTTGCAGATGAATTTGGTCTGGAGACTCTTTGCTTAGCAATAACATCTGTGCTGACCATCACTCCAGTTGATGGGTTTGGATTTTGGATTGTTAGGGGTTTCCTCCTGTGCCAATATTTTCATTAATTTATCACAATGGCCAAGCAATGACACAGTTCCTGTTGTGGAAAGTGCCATGAATGCCCTGAAGAAGAGGGACCCAAGTCTGCTTTGCAGAACAGACACCCAGCCCTGGCTGCATCCACCTGTGCCAACACCAGACCCAGTGTCAAGCTGCTTTTATGGGTCTTGGTCCCAGAGAGACAAGAGCAGTAGTTGATTGGTATAAAGCTGTTTATTATATGGATATGTTGGTCTGAAGGTGAAAGCTCAGAATGCTTAAAGTCCCTGCTAACATTTTCTGGTCATGCCTCGAGCAGGAGCAGCGGCTCCCACAGCTTTCCTTGGGATAAAGTCCCAAGCAAGGCAGCAGCAGTTCCCAAGATTTTCTTTGGTGTAGAGTCCCAAACAGGGCAGCAGCAGCAGCTTCTCCATCTTTTTTCTTCTTCTTTCTTCTTTCTTCTTCCATGTGGATGTGTGTGTGTGAGAGTGTGTGCAGGTAAAGCAGAAGCAAGCAGCAGTGAGCAGTGAGCAGCAGTAGTAGATGGGTGGGTAGGTACTCAAAGCAGGCCTTGGATGAGAGCATTTAACCCTAAATTTGCCAATCAGCTAAAAACACAATTCTAAAACATTCTTTCTGCACCTATTAAAATTATACTTTATAATGAAAAGACCGTGTCAGTTCTTACACATCTTTACGTCTATTACTTTATCTAATATCTAATATATAGATATATCTATCTGCATATGTGTTCTATCTGTCTACATTCATGGATCTGTCTAAGAATGCAAAACAATAATCTGCTGTGTTTTAGGTATGTCTAGGGAAGCACTGAACTTTTAGCTGGAACTTAGGGCTCTCTGCTTCTACTCAGGCACTTAAAAAAGCATGAAATATATTTCTGCTTCCTTAGACAATTCTAACTTACTTAACACTAAAACTTACTCTTATTTATGTATTTTAATATATATTAATTTCTCTAAAGGCTTTAACTCATATTCTACATTCTTTTCTCCCTCTGAGAGAGTCAGAGGGTGTCTAGCTTCTTGGTTTCCAACGACCCAGGGCACTTGGCTCTGGCCCAGCTGCCACTGGCAAGAAGCACCAGCCTGGGGATGAGATGGAGCTCCAGCAGATCCCTTGGTCTGGGTGGCAGCTGGCCAGAGCCATAGCATGCCTCTTGGACCACACCACCCAACAATTCAGGCAAAAACTCTAACTGCCAGCTAGAATTTTGCATCAAACCTCTGCCAACCAAGAATAAGATTAAGTTAAGAAATTAGTGTTATCAAACATGAAACAGTTTGGAAGAGAGACAAGTTTCTGTAGCAGAAGACTACACTTCTGTCTATTATCAACTTATTTTTAGATGTCCAGACTGAATTGAGTTGAAGCTGTCTAAGCTCTCAAAATAAAGAATTCAGAGCAGGTTTTTTATAGATTCATATACAAAAGTACAATTGCTCCCCTGAAGCAGGATTTTTACTATATTTATTTATTTTCACCTTTAGACTTTACCCAGCTCTTTAAATGATTCCAGGCTGGTTTCTCTTCGATTGTTACTCGTTTTGATTCTGCCTCTGAATTGAACACTGGATTCTGGGGCTTGTCAGCATGGAGTGCTATTGTTGTACACTGGGTTAGAGGCTGGACTTCCTGCTGGAATGGCCATGGCACTGCACATGCTGCTCCAAAACACAGCCACATGTACACACAACACACGGCAGCCCAAAAAAATAAAAATAAAAAAAACCCTCTTTCAGCATATAAAGAATAATGTCCATAAAATTACTGTGTTGCACAAGGGGACAGTTGTTTCAATGACTGCATTAGATGAGGTACAAACAGATTTCTCCTCTTCATACAACTACTTTCCATTTGCAGCTTTAGCATTACTCTTTTAAAAATTATTATTATTATAATTTTACTTTTGTTTAGGCCACTTTAACAGCTGGGGTGTTTTCCTTTTTATTTTTTTCTTAAAGTTGACTATGTCTCTATGCACATCACAGCTTTTATATGATTGTATAATGCTTTCTCTTTCTAATTTATTTTGTTACCTGTGTGGACAAAATGAATAATGAATGCTGTCTTATTTCATAAACTTTATTAAGCCTTTGGGGAAACTTCAATGTGCTCATATGGAGAGGCAGTATAGAATGTATCCAGTGTATCATGACAAAAAAATTACAATTCTAAGCTAGAAATAAGTGACATTCCAGAAAAAGCAGAGGGAACAACATTTAAGGAGTTAATGATGAACCACTTGTCTTCATTCTCAGGTCCTTTAATCCTGCTATTGTGCAGTTTTCACACAGTGCTAAATTGAATTACTGCATCATATTTCACAATTTCTTTGTACAGTTGACCCAGTTTATAGCAGGTTTGGAGGCAATATCATTGCTTAGGGTTCAAAGATGTTGCCATGTATTGCATTACAAGTCAATCAGTGCAGAAGGATGTTGATGTAATTTTGCTTTTGGATACAGAGGAACAGATATCCAAATGAAGGCTGGTATTTCATTTTGTAATAACAATGTCACACAAGGCAGCATGCCTTTTTTATACACATTTTATTCTATTTCTTTGTGCTTCTAGTCCTAGTAAAGTGAATTCTCAAGTTTATGTCTTCCAAAGTTTTGATTAACTTGTGCAAGAGGAAAATTGAAAAAGCTGGAACATATAGATTTTGATTGGTGTGTAGCAGAGGATGTATTTAGGTGGATCCTGCTGAAAAAAGAGCCTAAAAATGAATGCAGAGTTTTTCAACATTGTACCACTTCCAAAATGCTCCAGATGAGAAATTCTTTGTCAGAAATGTTCCTGTTCTGAGGGGCAGTGCTTCCTACAGCTGTTTTAGCACATAAACACGGTGCTCAGCTTAAATACACTCTGAGCAATGTGTTTTACACAAAGCATTTCATTCTTTCAAGGTCATTTTTTATGCTTCAGGTGTTAATTTGTGTTGTTCTTCAAGTATTCCTATTATTGATAGTAGAGCCCTTGGTATATGTTATATTGAAATATTGCTAATGTATGAACTGTAACATTAAATTTTTAATCTAATCAATCAAGTGGCATGCATATGCAGTAGATGCTTAGCTTTTACTAAGATTAATTACCATGTGCTGGGGAAGGGAACTGTGTGAGGTGAAATATTGCATGCACACAGACACACGCATGGAGGAGCAGAGAAAAGAAAGCGAATTGTGCAAAGGGATGAGCACTGTAATAAGTTAATGACTACTTCTGTCATTCAAAACATATGCATAGCCTTTAAGACAACACAAAACAAAGATTAAATGCATGTTAAATCAACTATCTATTAAAGCATTTAGAGCTTTTCTCCAGATTCTATATGGAAATTATGCAATCTGTTGCAAAACTAAACACTTGTCTCCCAGATGGTGCTCAGAGTCTGTCTGAGCGAACACCCCTTCCATGCTCTGTGCAACAACTTGTGCATATTTTTTGTTCCCTGTTCTTCATTTTATCAATTGAGGACATTTGCACTGAACAGGCTGTGTAGACATGACCACGTTTGCATTGCAGAAGCCAGAGGTGCTGTATTTATCCCCCTGATTGCAGCCAGGAAGATAGCCAGCAGATACTTCATCATGGACAGTGGCACACCCCTGCCTGGAAGGTGCAAACTTGCTGTGCTTCCTGTTGATACCAACCTGGGCTCTAACTCTCACAGGGCATTAACAGCTGCCCATTAAATAATAAGTAGCTAACTGTTTGTTTGTTTGTTTTTTTAACTGTGCTGCAAAGTTAAGCTTCTATGGCAGTGTTTTGAGGGAATGTTTCACCATGCCAAATACCAGCTGTGATTGATGTGAAAATAAGATCAAGGCAGCAGTGATATTTTTATAATGTTATTAAAAGGTACATTGTTCATGCATTAGACATAGGGATTTACCCTTCTGGCTGAGACTGGAGTAGCAAAAAACCTGTGAAAAGACACTGGAACAAGAGAGAGTCCCCTGCAATCTAGGAGGCTGCTGTTCAGCAGTTTTTGTCCTTGTCACATCTTCAGTATTTCCTCCGCCTTGTTTTTCACTTGTGCAAAGGAGACAACAGCGGCATCTTTTTTCACAAGAGGGAAGGTAAGGATGTTGCTGTTAGTGAAACACTCAAATACCTGGTGGAGCACTAGATAAGTACCTGAGCTTAACAAACCTTCCTTTGGAGGAGAAGACCCAGCTGATTATCATTTCTAAGCAGTTTCTCCAATCTAGCCTGCAGACACCCCAAAGGAGTCTCCTTTGGAGATTTGGTCTTGTTCACAAAACCCAAAAACACAGGAATGTTCACTTAGTAGCATTAGATTCCACGTGTAACTCTCCATGTTTCAAAGAAGCAAAGTTACTCATGGGTGTAAACTGAATATAAAACTTGAGCAATGAGAGAACTTGAAACATTTCCCTGATGAAGTGCTCTGCAATATGTCTTTCTCTTCCTTGTTCATTGTTTTAGCTCCTGTCATAGAAGAAGCCATTGTATTAAGTGAAAGAACTAAAGAACTGAATTGAAATAATATCATTTTAGTTCATTTCTGGAACTTTTTAATAGAGAAGTAATTGTCTCCATTAATCAGCATAACTTTTGTTAAATCCATCAGGTTTTAGAGACACTTTAATATTGCTTCCATATTTTGGAAGGATGAAAATGATGAAGTTCAAAAGATGGGTGCATAGAAATTAGATATATAATACAGCAAAACTGCAGGGGAAGAATTTAGCTGGCGAGTCCTTCAAAGCACAACTTGTCATGTCTTCAAAATGCCAAGAGAGACACCCAGCATGCCAGAGTAAAACTCCACGGGATACCTCAGAGCAGTTTGAATGTTGGATCAGGGCTATGTTCACTCAGGTATCATCAGGGAGTTATCCCACAACCCCTCTGCACAGCCTGTGCTCTGCTGCAACAGTCTGCTCTGGGGGAAAACCTTGCTTGTATGCAATTCCTCCTGGTGCCCCTGGGATTTGTTGCTCCTCGTACATTTTGAGAAGAATATGGATCCATCTTCTCTACAGCTCCTCTTTAAGTAGCTGAAGGCAGCAGTTACATCCAGACTCAGCCATCTCTCCTCCACAATGAACAACTTCCCTCCTGTCTTCCTTCCAGTGTCTGTCCCTGTCTGTCCCTGTCTGTCCCTGTGTGTCCCAGTGTGTCCCTGTCTATCCCAGTCTGTCCCAGTCTGTCTGTCCCAGTCTGTCCCTGTGTGTCCCTGTCTGTCCCTGTCTGTCCCTGTCTGTCCCAGTCTGTCCCTGTCTGTCCCAGTCTGTCCCAATCTGTCCCAGTGTGTCCCAGTCTGTCCCTGTGTGTCCCAGTCTGTCCCAGTCTGTCCCAATCTGTCCCAGTCTGTCCCAGACTGTCCCTCTGTGCACTGGGGGCAGAGCAGGGCCCAGGCTCTGCTCCAGGCCCAGCAATGGCCCCAGAGCCACGGGCAGGGACTGAGCCCAGGAACTGCCCCTGCACAGGAGGCACAACTTCTGTCCTGGGCAGTGCCCAGCCCTGAGCAGAGTGTGCAGAGAGGCTGTGGAGTCTCCTCCCTGGGGATATTCCAGAGCCACAGGGACACACTGCTGTGCCCTGTGCTCTGGGATGGCCCTGCTGGAGCAGGGAGGTGGCACCAGAGCAGCCCCTGTGGCCCCTCCAGCCTCACCCATCCTGGGATTCTGCGATTCAGCCTCTCCTTAAATGTCAGGTGCATCAGTCCCCAAACCATGCTGTTGCTTTCTCCTGGACTTGTTGCAATGTCCTCTCTCTCTTGTCCATGGGCTGCAAGAACAGACAGGGTTCTGCCTGTGATGCTCCACTTGTGCTGAGCAGAAAAGCATCATCTTTTCCCTGGCTGCTCTCTCCACAGCAGCCCTGTGCTCCAGGCACAGCTAGCTGTCACTGCCACAACCATGCCATGGTCACCAGGGCTGCAATTCCTTTACAGAACTGCTTCCTGGTGAGTCAGCCTCTTGCCTGGATCACCAGTTCTTCCAAGATCACAATTACATTTTTGCTCGCTTGGGGTTTTTTTTTGTCCACTCTCATGAGGTGCCACCTCTCTGAGTGACTCTGCCCCAGTGTCCCACATAATCTGGTACACCCAGTTTAGTGTCAGCCATGGCTGGGGGTGTTTCCATGCCACTGCTCCAGTTGCTCTTAAACCAGTAACAGTGCCAGCTCCAGTCCCAATCTCCAGCACACATCACTTGGAACTCGGGTCTGGACTTTGCACCACCGCCCCTTTGAGCCCAGCACTGTGTCTGTCCTGTCTGGTTCATAGCTGCTCCCTTTGGCTACAGAGGTACTAAAGGATGACTTGTGGCTGGGGGCTGTGTTCAGAGGCACCCACAGCTCTGCCCTGAGCCACAGGCTAGAGCTGTACCTGCACAGATTGCATATGTGGCTCTGGAAAATCCCTGCTGACTGATACCCACCACATCCCTGTGCCTGGACATGCTTTCCAGGACACCTTTCTCAGGACTGAACTGAGGCTTTAGGGGCAGCGTTTCCTAAGGCACTTCTCATCTCTTTTGAAAACAAGCATGGATTTTCTAGTCCCTGCTTGCAACACCTTTTCAAAGATGAGATCAGCCTTCCAACAACACCAGTGCCTTTGGATGCGTCTTGTCCAGCACCATGGGTTTTAAATGAGGCTGGACAAGGCTCTGAGCACTCTCTTTTGTTGATGCTGCCTTGAGGGGCAGCAGGCCAGCCAGAGGCTCCAAAGGCTCCCTTCAGCCTCATCTGTTCTATGACTCTCTCTTTTTGTCCAGCTTATTTAAGCAATCCCTAGCTTTCTATTAAATCCACATTGTGCTTATGTAAGTAAGTTTTGCATTACAAAGCAGATTGTCCAGTTTCTTCAACAGCACAGTCTAACACTTCATAATCTGTTCAATATGAAATGCCTGGTTTAAATTTATGAAGATGTAAACCAATTTCCTCTACTAATAAACACCTCTGTTTTCATTCCTATTTATCCTCCCTTTAAAATTACTGCACTCCCTTCCTGTCTTTCTCTCATCCTTGTCCTTCCCATCTTGTAAGATGGGAAAAAGTGATGGGGCAGGGGAGACAGAAAAAGAAGAATAAACCATCACAACAACAACAGCAACAACAACAACAACAAAAAAAACAAACCCAAAACCCATCAGCTCATAAAAATAAAAAAAAGATTCTTGGTGAGGATCCAAGATCAACAGACCAGCAAGCCCACTCATTGTTCTTTATCGTTTTGGCTCTCTTCCAGTCCCTCTAGGTTTCTCTATTTCCAAACTGCTTTCTGCATTCTCACATATGTTATAGAAAGCACAACGATTTCTGAGAAGTACTTTAATTTATAACTGCTTGATCTGAAAAAGAAGTTGTCCAGTTTGTAAAGGAGATGAGGGGAGCTTGTTGCTCTGGCTCTCCTTAGTGTTTGAGCGTAAACTCGTATTCTTAGCAGAAAATCCATATGTGCATAGTATCACTGAAGGAGAAATGGGTGCCTTGCATATAATTAGTGGGCAAAATTATCTGTAAAACTTTTTGGGTTTGGAATTGCTCTGGCAGCACAATAAATATTTCAAATCCAGCACACATCAGACCTGCCAACATTTTTACAGTGAGCACAGAAATTCAACTTTGCATTTTGTCACAAAAATGATCCATTTTTCAAATGCAACAGAAAAACAGGAGGGTGATGGTATAAAAAGGCATTGATGTGACTGATTTTTCCTGTGGTTTTAATAGATTCTCACCAAATGTAATAAATTTTGAAAATTACTGATAGGACCTGCAGAGTTACTAGAATACTTCAACCCCTCTGATCTATGTGGCTGCAGGTTGGAAACAAGTTCATAACTTAAGAGCTTAAACCATAAAAGCTTAATTAATTTAATCATTATAGAAGTAACTCTCCCAGGTTAAAACAAAAAGGCCAAACTCTATCTTTGATGTCCAATCATGCCCCTTTGCACTGCACTCTGTATCCTGCAGGAACAAGGTGCTCCAAAGCTTGGCACAGATTGAGCTCTGCCAGGGCTGCCTTCCCTGCTGCTGCATGTGCCATCAACTGCCAGGGACACACCAGGACTCTTCCAAGGGGAAGCTGCAGCCAGTCTGCACCTCCTCAGGGCCACTGATCCTGCTGGAGTGCAGGGATTTCCCAGGAGACATTTTCAGAGGTGAGAGCAGCACAGGAACATCCTCAACCTGCAAAGGACCCACCCTGGCTGCTGCTGCTGCTTCACACCTTACTGGCCCATTCCCACAGAATTACAGTCAGGATGTGTGGAAATTACACTTCAGAGCTAGGAAAGCACCTGGGCATCCCAGACACAGACTTGAGTGTCACTCTCAGAGAACTGTAAGCAATCAATAAATGCAGGTTGGGACTGCTGGGGAAACCAGGTACCACTGCACCCAGGGAGGGGGTTCCTCAAAAGGTGAAAACAGCAGCAGACTTGGTGGTGGTGGGTGAGCAACCTGACAGCACCATTGCTTGGGAGTCCTTTGTACTTGGATTATTCAGGAACACTCATTGAGCTTTCAGTCTGGGATTAGTCTCTGAGAGAAGGCAGACATGCAGTAGGGCATGGATGTATAGATAGAATTATGGCTCCTTTCAGACTGTTGTTTTCCTTTCTTCTTTAGTACTTATTCTCAAATGAACTGGTCATTTAAACAAAAAATTGCTAAGAGGTTACCAAATGTTTAAAGAGAGATGGAAATGTGTGTGTTGAAAAAGACTTGAAAAAAATCTAAATCTTCAAACCTTTCTGGGTATTGCACGCAAAATTATTTAACATTTTTGTTCTTATTGATAACATCATTCAGACACGTAAATATGAGAGATAAGCCCTGTTTATTCTTAAATGTGTTACAAGATATGCATCTTTAGTTGAAGAGGGAATGTTGTTATCAAACCCTGAGTGCAAATCCAGAGAATGGGGAAAAAAGAACACAAAATTGTGCTGAGATGGAGAGAGGCTGATTTAGACCAGAGACTAACCAAGTCACCTGAGTGTAGAACTGTGACAGCTAAATAAATAAGTAATGTTTAAAGCTTCTGTGTACCCCAGCTACCCCCATGCTTACTCTTTTAGCAGTTTTGCATCTGTAGGTGCAGGAAGATTTCAGGGAGACATCTAATTAAATTCTCACTTTGGATGTTAATTTTCATTTCTTTACTTGCCTCCTCAATATCAACAACAATCAGAGAAAGCTGCTCTTTTGACTTTTAGAGCAAGGCTAGGAATGTGAAGATTTGGAATGCAGTCTGCCTTTTAGTGCAGAAATTGCCACCATTATTAATGATGACTTTTGCTCTCATCACAGCTTCTAACCATGGCCACCATGATCTCCATGGCACATAAATATTGCAACCTACAGAGGGGTGAAGGGCAGATTTACAGGTTTAAGATTTATATTGACTGCAGTTCCTCAGTGAAAATTCTGACTTTTGGGGATGGGGTTATTTTGGGATTATTGATTTGTTTCTTGAAAATCTGCCTGATGAGCAGTTCTGACACACTTACAGAGCTGTGCAAGGAAGTCTAGCAAAAATATCACTTCACCTGGAATGTTCAACAGGTTCTGGTTAAGTGCTTCTGTCTCAGGTAACTAAAAAAAGGGGATTTCCTTTACTCTGAGTCTTTGTTATTAATGATGTAATAATTTGGTTACACAAACCCATAAACTTATATGCACACACATATATATATATATATATACTATACAGTGGAAGGAAGGGATATTTGTAAAATCAAACCACCAATATATTGTCTTGCTTGTTGATTAAATGGATCATAATTTGCCAGGCCTGGGTATGATGTGAATTCCAGAGAGGCCAAGGAATCTGCTGGCTGTTTAGTAGCCAAGGTTAAAGAGAAGATAAAATATGAAGAAAGTAGCAAGGGGGACTTTCAAAAGGGAGGCATTTATAAAGGCTGATTGCTGGTACAGATACAACTACATGTGATAAGCTTAGTTTTATGTCTGTATTTACATATTAATTGTAATTCATCTATAGCATAATTAGAGAGGCTTGATACAGGGTTTTATACAAACATCACTTGCATCAGCAATAAGCTGAAGACTTTGGAGTATTGGCAGTGGATTCACTTAAAATGCTGCGATGGCTCTGATTGCCTGGGGTTTGTGGCAGGCAGCTTTCTTGTCTAAGGACTCTCACTACAGCTTTTCAGAGATTCATGTGCAGAGATTTATTATACAGAAATGCCAATTTAAATGAGCTTGAAGTGAACAACCTGGAAACCCACATTATTATTACTTATTCTTACTACTTCTGTAATCACTATCAAGCATCTGTAATGCCACAAATATGTCTCCTGAAGCTGTGTAAAAGTAGAGGAGCCTATAATGAAAGGAAAGGCAAAAAGACAGACTCTAAAAGCTCATTAAGCTGCTGGGTATTTGTTGTATTTCAGGCATGTAAGTAATTTCATTGGCTTCACTGAGATTTCTGGAGTAGATCCACAGAGCAAAACTAGATAAATGCTATTTCTTACCTAGTTAATAGTCACAGAGGAAACAAAAGGAGGGCAAATGGAAACTGTGTAAATAGGACATCAGAGAAGGCAAAAAGGGGAGTTTAGAAAGAGGTGAATGGCACAGTTAGAGGGGCAGAGCATGTGACAGGAGTTATACAGAAAGGGCACACCAGGACCTCAAAGAGGACAAAATGAGATTGATCTCAGCTGGAGCATCATCCCAATCCCAGCTGATAGCAGCTGTGTCCATGGTGCAGAGAACCTGGCAGTGCTGACCCACACACATCTGCAAATGGCCATGGTCCTCTGCATTCCAAGTGCAATTTGTTCTGGCTATTTCTAATCTGATCCTTAAACAAATTATGGATATGGTTTTGTCCAAATATCTCTTTCTGTAGTCAATCTGCTTCAGACATTTCTCTTAACAGAACAGAATAGAGTAGGATAGAATAGAATGATCATTCTGTGATCTCTGATCTATTTATCTTGGGCAAAGGCATCCTTTCTTTCCATTGATTTGAGAGGCTAAAATATGGGCTACAATAGATTGTACTAATCCCCTTAATTAGTATTCCAAAAATATATTTAGAATCAGTTCCACATTAAAATCAAACCAGAATGTTCTGTGGAAGTGCAAGGTTAGCAGAGCCAGAGTACCCATGAGTTACTTTTTCCCACTCCCAACTCTCTCCGTATTTTAAGAGCTTAAACTGGGATTCTACAGCTCAGACATTTTATTTCTCTTGCTTCCATGTCATTATCTTTCTCTAGATCTGCTCATTTTGGTCTGTTTCTCTGTCCTTTAGTCAATGAGACAGGTTTTAAACATCAGTCCCTTCCTCACCCACTGCTGCTCATGAATCATCCAATCTTGTTGTCACTTTCTGGTTCATTGGTAATAAATACAGATTAGAAATTTTGTTATTATTTACAAATAGCAGTATGTGAACAAAGCTCTCTGTGCATGAACAGATGGATGCCTGTTATATCCAGAGGTGGTTACATTCAAGACTTCCTTATCTGTGGGATTTTGGGGAGTTGCGGGTTTGATTTGGTTTTTTCTTTTTTTTTTTTTCTCTAACAAGGGAGATTGAGCTACATATAATAAAATACTGGTACAGTAACAAAGGTTAAATAATTAATATAAAGTATCTATTCAGAAGCATACAATGATTTACATTCAAACCCTGAATATTTAAAAATTAATAGAAAATATTAGCATGTTAATAATTGAAATCACAGGAATGTATAATGAGATTGCACTTACTGCAGTATATTAACCATTATCTGCAGCCTGATTGGAAAATGTTTAACCTCAGAATAAATAGGATGTGCATTCTCTAAGCCCCTAAGGCTTTGTTACTATTAAACCAACGTGATCCTTGAAAACATGTACACAAGCACATCTTGTGGAATCAGAAGTACAACATGTACTCTCATAGCAATTTCCTTTGTCTGAAAATAGTCCTTTTATCCATAAATCTGGGAGGGAAAAATGAAAGCACTGAAGAATGACTTAACTACAAAAGAATGCAGTAAAATTAGCACTACATGAATGTCATTTTTTTTGAGTTTTTCACTGTTTCTCATACTGTTTCTTTTATCTTTTGGGAAATTCTGGTGTAGCAGCTCAGCAAGCTCACAACAGAAACAGCATAATGACTTTTTTTGGTCAAATGCTTTATGACCACACCTACACTGAGAGCTTTAACCTCGATCCATATTTATGTTTGTCCTCTATTTCTTCAATTCAAATGTCCTTTCAGAGAAGATTGGTTTCATGCAGAGAGTAGATAAAAATCAGAACCCATACCTCACATGTAATAAATTCATCATATTTATTATGTCCTCAACACTGATGAGTTAGAGAGAAAAAAAAAAATCAGCTTTTAATCCCAAAATTTAATTCATATTCTTACAGCTAAAACTGTAAGAAAAAGAGCTGGGAGGAAGAAAGGGATGTTTTGTTTGTTTTTTTCTCCTTCCAGTCTCTGTTTTTCAGACCTACAAACATTGAAATATTCGTATTAGGAAGGTTGCTAAGTTGCTGTGGCCCAGAATGATGAGAAAAAGAGTGACAGGATGATTACAGAGGGTCTGGTGCAACTGTGCTTGTTAAACAGGGAATGGAGCTAAAAAACCCAGCAATGCAGAGCTCCAGACACTGCCCAGGCATGGACACAAGGGGCTTGGAGGGTCTGTTGTTGCTGCTACAGCTGGAAAACTCTTTGACCAGCTGGATGTGGGTGATGGGAATGCTCTGTGGGACAGGGCTGGTGCTGCCCGGGAGGGGAAACAGCTTGCTCTGCCCTTCAGGTGACAAAAAATCCTCATAGCAAAAATGCAGGCAAAGGAATGCATGCAATTAGAAGATGAAACATTTGTTTTCCATCATAAATGTAGCAGTGCAGAGAGTTTTGTCTGCTAATCCCTAGTAACATTTTGAGGAGTTTACAAAGGCATTCAGCACCAAACTCTGATTCAGCTAAGAATCTCTGACTCACTTGAGCTTAAAGAATCCCAAAGACAGCACTCTCAGGCTTTGTTGAGTCAGAGATGTCACTCTACCTCAAAAGATACCTCTTAAGAATGTTAAGTAAAAATAAAAATAAAGCCAAGTTATCTGGTTGCTTTTAATCATTTGTTCTTCTCTTTCCTAAGCACAGTAGTGCCTGCACATGTTTTTCAAGTTCTGAGTAAACTTCATACAGGAAAATACAGGGCAAAAACGGTCTATAGACCACAAGGGATATAAATCCTTTATGGGTTCAGTATGGATTTATTCTATTTGAACATCTGACCCTGTTATGAAAGATTTACATGGAGGAGTAAGTCAAGTATAATCATTTTCAATGATCTGGAATCACTCAGCCTACGTGAAATGCTTGTTTATTGCTCTGTTGATGTTTATGTGAGAAACCAATAGATTTTTCTTGAAATATTAATGTGGAACAATAGAAAGGAGTGAAAAAAAAATCTGGTTTGTGCTGTTCTGTGTTAAAATTAAATGCTGCATAAAAGGCTAGTGTGTTTTGTAAGTGCTGGGAATGAAATACCTCTGCCTTTTCCTGCCCCCATGCCCAGCCCTGTCTTAAGAGCACTGGGGGGTTTGGTATGATAGAAGGTTGGTGTTGTTTGCAGCTCAGTGTCTTGGCTTCTTAAGGGACTGAGGAAATCTTGGGTGTTTAGAGAACCTGATCCCTCCTATCTATGAATCCCTCTTAATTTCTAATAAGCATGGCTGAAATTCACATCCTCCCCTAAATTGTGTTGAGTGCTGTATTTCTGTGTTGTGCCAAACTCCTGGTTGTGCTTTGAGATGAAAGCAGAGTAGACTTTGCTGTCATTAGACATCAATGACATTACTTAAGACACAGAGACTTTTCTTTCATCCTGTTACACCTGATGTTTTTCAGAGCGTGTGTGACCAGAGGAAAAACACCCCATGCTGAAGCTGTCTAAGGAACCCAGCAGTGAAAGAACAGAGCCAGTGCTGCTCCTCAGTTCCTGCACTTCAGGGAAGTGCAGTGCTGGTAAATCAAAATATTGAGCTGAGCTGGGCCATTTTGTTTACCAAAGGTGCACATTCTCTTCTTTTCCTCTGTCAATTGACTAAAGCTGCCTTACTGGTACTTGTAGTGCTTTGTCAGTTACTAACCTCTGGACTTTCTCTTTTTACTGTTTTTATCTGTTGAGGTAGTTTTACTGAAAGTCACAGAATCCCAGAGTCAGTGAGGCTGGAAAATCCCTGCCAGCCCATGGAGTCCCAGTTGTACCCAGTGCCCACCTTGTCCCCAGCCCAGAGCTCTCAGTGCCACCTCCAGCCCTTCCTGGCACACCTGCAGGGATGGGCACTCCAACCCTCCCTGGGCAGCCCCTGCCAAGGCCTCAGCACCCTTTCCATGGGCAAATTCCTGCTGCTGTCCCCCCTGAGCCTGCCCTGGCCCAGCCTGAGGCTGTTTCTTCTTATCCTGAAGAGAAGACAGAGAAAACTGAGGAGTCCTGCTCTCCTTTGTATCCTCCCTTCCTGAAGATACACAGTCTCTAGAACCCCTATTCCATCCAAAAAAAAAGGGAACCTATCCTAAAAGGGTTTAAAATAGACCCCTTAAAGTGTAAAATTAAACCATTTAGAGGTCAAGATACAAGGAAAAACATGTTACTATGGAAGAAAAGTACAATATCCCCTGCACCCATCTGAAGGACCAAACAGATGGAATCCTGAGGGCAGGTGGATGTGGAGACAAGATTATTTCAGGTAAGTAAAGGCAGGTGCTAGAGGTTCTCGATATGTGACTATATGCTGGCGAAGGTGAGGAATCAGGATAAGCAGCTGTGGGTGCCTGGAGTTACTCTGATACAATCAGCTCAGAGACATATCTGAAGGGTTTCCAAATGCCAGAGCAGCAGCACAAGAACATTAAACTCTTAGAAAGCCAGATAGTCAATGAATTAAAATTTAAAGACTGGAATCAGATGTTATGCAGGAAAACCATTGTGGAGAAGTAAATGATATTTAAAGGGCAAGTGGTAAAGAAATATCACTAAATAAAAATGTGAATTCCTGTAATAAACCTGAAACTGCTGTGATTATTAATAATCACAAAAATAAGGAACAGGTACTTGAGCAGCTGGGAAGACAGGCTGGTGATTTTTGGTGAGTTAAAACTTGGAGAAAAATTGTTAGGGAGAAAAGCACCAGAGAGCCAAGCTGCATCTCCCATCCATAGCAAGGGAAAAAGAGTTGGGGGAAACATTTGCACACAGTAGGACAATATAATGGGAAAAATGCCAAGGAAAATTAGTCATGATTCTATGATGCAAAGAGCTCTTTTATTGTGCATCAGTTAATTTATATATACTCTATTTTCAATTGATGTCTACTGAATTTTTCAAGCCACGCTATCGTCCCACTTGTTTCATTGCACTGCTTTAATTAAAAGCAGTACATAAACATCCACTTCTGTGTAAATGCCTGGAAAAACACGCTCAGATTTAAATGCTTATCTTATATCAGATTATTGACAGGTTTTGCTAAATTGGTATAAATGGATCTGGGAGCATTTCCAGAGAGATTATAGGGATTCAGTTCATGCAGCCCAGGCACTGTGTGCTTAAATACTTTTATGTGTGCCTATCAATAATGTGTGCATGTATCCAAGTATAGAGACTTTACTGGATGAGGCACTTCACAGTGCTAATTAAGATTTTACTATGAAGTACTGCCTGTCATAATTTTTCACTGTTCAGAGATCTTCCATTTAAAAAAATAAAAAAAAAAAAAAAAAAAAACAAAAACCAAAAAAACAAACAAAAAACCCCAAAGATCTGAAAGAGACAAATATTTTTGTCAAAAATTCCTTTTGCTCTACTGTGAGCTATCAGATAATTTTGATCTTCAACCATCTAATCATACTTCTACATTAGGAAAAGAAACAATAAAATATTCCCTAATGTTTTCCCTATTTTCTTTCTTTCAAGCAGAACTTCAGGTTTTCAAGACAGAGTTAGCTCACATTTGAGAGAATTATTATTCCAAATATTTCAGACAGGAACACGAGCACCTTACAGTCTTGTGACTCAGAACCTGTGATTTTATTCCAATCTCATTGTTTCCATTATATTGAATTATGTATTTAATGTCTTTAATGCAGATATGCTTCAAGTATCTTGATCCTTCACTCCTTCTCCTTTGCAAAATGACTTAGAAATTATAGAAGCTATGGGCTTAATGATAGAACTTTTCCTAGATCAACAAAGACCTGAATTACAGAAAATCCTGAATCTTGATGCTCCAAAAATTAACTTTTCTTCAAGTGTCTACATCAAAATTAGAGAAAGTGAGGCATCCATGAGAATGAGTTACTTTGGAAATGGCAGCCTGTGTCTGAGAAGCTGTGAGGATTTCTGCTGAGAGCCGCAGGCATGAGCCAGCCAGCACATATGCCAGCAATAACAGTTCACTATTAATGAAGTGTCTTTTTTTCTGCCCGTAATGAAATTAATTCTTGGCGTTAGAACTCTGCCTCACATCGGGGAAAGTAAACAGAAGATGAACAGAAATGGCATTTATTCATTAAAATTGCAAAGTAGCAATTAAATCCTTTTCTTCTTTCTTTCTGGATCATCTGTTCCAAAGCATCTAAAGTGGGGGTCCCGTTCTCGTGGGTCAGGCTGCTGGGGTGACAACAGCCCCATTTTGGACCAGCCGCTGATGTCTGAGGACTTGTTTGTGTTTGAGCATGATTGTTTTCAAGAATCAACCCCCTAGAAGCAATCCTAGAAGCCTGGAGAAGTCATGAAGCCCCAGCATGGGCAGAGGAAGGCTCTGGATGTCAGCAGCCAAGCCGGGAGCCCCCGACACACGAGAGGAGTTTAAATGGTTAACTGCCCCAGAGGACTTCTGATCTCAACCATCACAAACCAACACAGATGTTGAGCTGGGCATCTCCTGACCTCCTCAGTGCATCTCAGATCCAGCCCCAAACTACTCCTCGAGAGATTTTAAGGAAACTGTGAGGTGTCCAGGAAGGATTGCAGCCCCTCAGAAGTCGGTGGGCAGAGGAATCCGAGCAGTTTGCTAGCAATCCTCATCTATCTGATATTCAATGTTACTGTAACACTTCAGCCAAAAGTGCTTGTCAATGGGAGTTAAGTATCATCATCCTCATAACACACTTCTGAACACAAGTGCAAAACAGGGGAGGCATTTTTGAGATCACTCAGCTCCTGTGAAGCTCTGCCAGGACACAGACCCATCACAGTGAATGTTTCATTAGCACCATCTGTTCTTTTTGACATCCCATTTTCTACACGTCCTTCCACTTTTCTCCTGGTGACTTGGGCCTGGCACAGCCACTTTGGTCTGCCCTTTAAACCTTTCCCATGCTAAGAAATGTCTGTTTTATTCCCCAATAGACACTCAGATGCTAAAAGGGGCATACAGGACACCAACAGCAAATTGGTTCCATAAGTAGCTGCTGGTATCCTGCAGTGAGTCGGTCTGAGCTGGACGAATTAAAAAGTCCAAGCTGATGCTCCTCTACCTCTCCCCCCCACATCATTTGCTATCATTCCATATGTTCCACCTTCTTCAGAAAAGGTACACGTCAGCCTAAAATAATTAGGAATTTATCTCCTTTCTGAAAATGACAAACACACCTTATGAAGATGAGGAGCTCACAGTGTGACAAGGGTTATTTATCTCATTACTCACGTATCAATCCTACAACAGGATAAGGCAAAAGCATGGACAATAGACCACAGGTGAAGAGTTAAATGGGATACTGACACAATTAAATATATTACCTATTAATATAAAGCCAGCTTCCCCTGTAGCCATGTGGGCAAGAATCTGCAAAACTCCCCACACAAGCAGCAGAACTGAATGATTTTACTGCTGCCCAGTAAATCATTATAAGCTACACTAGTCATAACATCCTGGAGTCTTTCTGCCGTGTGATATTTTACCTGAATAATAAGTCTGAGATTGGTTTAATAGTTTATTGCTGAAACACTAATTTAATTAAAATATTCTCAGAGCTCTCCTGCAGTAATGCAGTGTGGATTTATATCTACATTCTGCCTGGGGTCTCAGTGAAATTGCATCAGACTTGCCATGTGTGTGGCAATCTAAATCTACAAATGTAAATGCTGAAGCTTCTTGCCTTACCAATTTTTCATCACATCCATCAAAATATTGCACGATAGCACCAGCCTTTCGAAATGAGAGATCTGAAAACTTCAATTTGGTTTTTTAAACAAGGAATTTGTTGAGAGCCACTGCTCCTCATATAATGCTTTGATACTGATGGGTTTTGACTTCTTTTTGTTTCCCTCTCTTTCTAGTTAAAGAAATTTTACCGAGAGATCTCCAATCAGTCTTCTGTCTCTAATGTCCATTTTCTCAGTGTTGTAGTGTACAGAAAAGCACTGCAGATGTGTATGGGAAGCATATGGAGACAGGGAAATAGCTGTTATAATACAACATCAGAGGAAGCCACTATAATGCTTAAATGGGAGCTGGGAACTCAGAATTCAGATCTGCCTATACACAGCCACCCAAAACCCCTGACTTTGTGTCACATTTATTAGTGGGTGTTAAATGATGGTACAGGCAGAGAAGAGTTACTTTTGCCTTTCTTGGCATCCATAAAGGCTCAGCAGCAGCACTCATCTGTATTAATGGCCAATACAAAACCTACTGAATTACCCAAAGGCTTTGGATCAGGCCCTAGTATTAAAAGTGCTTTATATTTTTGAAATCACTAGTTAATAAATAAGAGGCCAGCAGATGCTACAACAAAACAAAGCAGTATAGTTCCTGGGATTTATTAACCAATAAAACTTGCTGTTATTGTGAACTGCAAATGGTTTCCTCTGTGCAGCTCTTTACATCAGTTTTTAACAGCTCCTATAGAGAAGAAATCCTTTTTCATTACATTAGTGGTGTACCTGGCCCCAGGTAAGTGGACAGAGAAATGTGGGACAATCGGGGAACATCTAAATCGCTCAGCCCCAGAGGGCAAAAGAGTGTACACGAGGAAGTGCAAACAACCAGAATACAGCCCACAGCCTAGAGAAGAGAAAATCTAGCACTTGTTACAGGAACAATCCTCCAAAGCTTTTCAGCCTCCAGTTTGGCTGCTGGTGACTGAGATAGCCGGGCTGCTGGCAGGGGAGCTGGGGACAGAGTGTGACCAAAGCAGGCGTGTCCTGCACTGCCTGATCACACCTCACACGAGCTGGGACAGCTGTGCTTGCCACCCTTCCCCAGACGAGATTTAATTTCTCTTGAAGGAATGTAAAACTGAGCAACTCAAATGGTGCTGAACTTCAAAGATTTAAGATGTGAGGAGGGATGGAGAAATGTTAATGCACAGCCAGCACGATAAAAACAATGATGATAAATGCACGATAAAAACAATGATGATGAATTTCTCTTCAGTTTGCAAAAGATTTAGGAATTAGAATTACATCTCTCAGTCATTTCTCCTATTTTTTCTCAGTCCTTTTATTAACACATTGAATAATGCCACTCTGGGCAAATGACACAGTGGTAAAGGGTCTGGAGTGCTGATCTTAGGTAATAAAACTGTATAAAAAAGTCACCATGCATGAACATTTATGTGCAAATTATTCTTCCTCAAAATTTGGATTAAAAGGCAGAATTGTGTTCCAGTAGAGGAAAACAGAAACGTTGTTTCAATTATTTCAAGAATGCATTGGGTTGTTTTGTCTTTTAAATGTTTCACCTGCATGTTATTTATATTTCAAAACACAGTGTATTTTGTTTTCATTAGAAAAAGTTGACACATCAGCAGCTTGAAATAATTTTTTCAATATTTTTCCTGAAGCAAGAAGTTAAAAAATGCTAGTTTTTTCCAACTGTTAACATTTTCCAAAGGAGAAAAGAAATCACCAAAGGTCTATTTCAGCACCATCCTGTGCAGCCTGACACAGCTTGGTCCAGAGGCCACCGGAGTTAATGAAATTGCTTTTGTTGGTTTGGGTAATTTGGGGGTCAAGCTTTTCACTGACCAGAAAGAGACTGAAATTCTACTGTGGTAACCTGCACTGGACACTGAACATTGGACAAAGAGGAGTAGAAGTGCTCCACAACTCAGAACACCTCTGAGCTGGGAGAACAGTGGCAAAGCTGCTTTGCAGACTCCCAGTGTAGATGGCAGGAGTTCAGCAATTGCCTGTTAAATCTGCACCCCTGAACTGTGTCCAGAGAGCCCTGCAGGGGCTGGAGAGTGTCCAGGGCAGGGAATGGGGCTGGGGAAGGGTCTGTAGCCCCAGGAGGGTCTGAGGGAGCTGGAAGGGCTCAGCCTGGAGCAAAGGAGGCTCAGGGGGGCCCTTGTGGCTCTGCACAAGTCCCTGCCAGGAGGGGACAGCCGGGAGGGTCGGGCTGTGCTGCCAGGGCACAGGGACAGGAGCAGAGGGAACGGCCTCAGGCTGGGCCAGGGCAGGCTCAGGGGGGACAGCAGCAGGAATTTGCCCATGGAAAGGGTGCTGAGGCCTTGGCAGGGGCTGCCCAGGGAGGGTTGGAGTGCCCATCCCTGCAGGTGTGCCAGGAAGGGCTGCAGGTGGCACTGAGAGCTCTGGGCTGGGGACAAGGTGGGCACTGGGTACAACTGGGACTCCATGGGCTGGCAGGGATTTTCCAACTTTACTAATTCTGGAATCCTGTGTTTCTAAGCTCCATGTTCCCATACAAGAAGAGAATTGTAACAGTTCCTCAGATTTTCAGGGGCAGATTCTCAGAGCCTCCTGGCAGAATTTCTCTGTGCTGCTGAATGGTACCCTAGCACAAATACCCAGGGGAGGGTGAAGGGAGGGTTTAAGGAGCAATTAAAGATTCAATATATGTGAATGAGAAGACCTAGAAGTCTTGAATAATTAAGCACTTAGCATCTCTTGAGTAATGCTTTTAAATTATGATGTGGAAATATTTTGAGATCATTTGTCTCCTCATACCTTAAAAAGTGGAGAACACTCAGAGTAAGCAGCAGTTAAACATCTAATTTCATTCATGTCCTGAGACAAAAATAACACGGAATAAGCTCAAAAAGTACACAAGTCCATTTATCCCAGAACCACTTTTATGTGAAAATTCTCTTGGAAAATTC
Organism: Certhia americana; assembly: GCA_018697195.1. Classification (NCBI taxonomy): domain Eukaryota; kingdom Metazoa; phylum Chordata; class Aves; order Passeriformes; family Certhiidae; genus Certhia; species Certhia americana. The sequence continues at coordinate 3,876,957 of CM031867.1, read as the reverse complement.
AGTATCTGGTCAAACTGCCCCACTTGCAATTATGCTACAAGACTTACACTTAGGTCAGACCTCCCACTGAAGCTGAGATCAGTTTTCATGTTTGCATGGAACCCAAAGAAAATGAGGAGAAGTTACTGTGGTGATTCTCAGGGCTTTGTGCTTTGTAATTCTAGGTATTAGATTGTCAGCTTGTAGAAAACTGTACAGCTCAGCTTCACTGGGTTTGGTGAAATGTTACTTATTTACACCAGGTGAAAATCAGGCTGGAATGCATAAACCTACATGAGTGAAAACAAAAGGGTTTCATAATCCAGAGTCTGCAAAACAAAAAGCTCTTCTGCTTTGCACAAAGAACTTTGGATTTGAATTATCTCATGCAAAGTGAGCATAGTTGGCTGCACAGACACTGAAGCCTGTATTTTGGCTTGCCAAACTCAGAAGGCTTAGAGACCTGTGAGAGAAATCACTCCTAATAATTCTTAGAATAGATTCAACTCATATTTAGAACAAAAACTAGCTCTGGGAGAAATGCAAGCAAAACCCAGCAGTGGTTTATTCATTACTTGTATTCATAGAATTATTAAAGCACAAAACAAGAAAAAAAAAAAATCATCCCTCAACAGACCAGTGGGAAATTGTTCTCGTCTTACTAGAGGCCTCTAGAATATAGGAGTTAAGGAATAAAGAGGGCTTTTTAAAATTAAAAATTGCATGTCTGGTAAGCAGAGCACTTTCAAGGCAATGAATAAAGGCAGCTGGAGGATGTTACAGGCCTGTAGAATTGTGGCTGCAGTGCCCAGACTGAACAAAACAAAAAACTAACAACCAAAAAGCAGTAGCCAAAATAGCGTATATGAGGACCGGGTACATCTGGCTGGTGTCTTGGCACAGGGGCACAAAAAGGCACAAAGATGTTCCATCTGCTTTGTTCCCTTCCTCTTCTAAATCCAATTGACTTCAGAATGCTTTATTGCCAATTTTCTTTGATTTGCTATTTCCCAGAGAGGGACAGAGGAAGAGGATCTTCCCAGTCAAAATAAAAACCAAACAAGAGCCCAGCTACGTGACCCTCAGTGGGAGATTGGGCTCCCTTTGTCCTCACAGGCTCAGCCAGAGACCTCCTGCCTCTCTCAGTGTCCCTCTGGCTGTTACTGCTCCTTGTCTCTGACACAAACTTCACTTCTCGTGGCACAGTGTGACTCAAACTAAGAATGTCAGAAGGAAAATAATGGACTCTGCTGACTTTTAAGTTGCCATGTTAGTAAAATTCAGGCACAAGAGACCCACAGTTACAGACTGCACATGCTGATTTTCATGCAAACACCTGCATGAGCAAACACTTGTACTATGAAAATCACAGCCGCATGTGGCAGGCTCTCCAAGGCCTGTGCAACAAGGGAAATGCATTAAAAATGCCTGTAGTAAGGACTATGGATATTGGAATGATATGTCAAATATACAGGCCTTTGGAAAACCTGATTTCATGTGTCAAAACTCAATCTCTTTTAATCTACCTTTTAAAAAAATGGTTGTATTTCCTAAAACGAAGCTCAGAAGCCTGTGATTTCTGGCTGGAGAGGCAGCAGCATTCTCCCAGCAATTGAGTCAATTCTCGTTAAGAGTCATGACTGTTTGCATAAATAGAAATGACAGTTTATAGGTAAATCCTACCCAGTGTGGAGTCCATTCATTTTAAATGTTAAGCTCAAAAGGCCACAGCAGCATAATAATGTGAAGGCAGGCATGGAGCCTCCAATAAAGCTGCCCCCACTGGGTCAGTGCCATTGCATGGCGTGCTCTGGGTAGTTACAGAGTGATTAGACACTGGGTGGTCAATCAGAGCTCAGCCTGTCTGTCATGAATATCAGTCCTAAAGGCCACAGGTGTGAATTTTACAGAGCTGCTTCTGGCCTCCATTCTCATAGGGTATAATACCTTGATGAGGAAGCTGTTCTCATTCATTCAAGCATTTCTTAAAGTGACTCTTCTGCACACACAGCATCTCACATGTTGGGTATTTATTAAGGGCACTCCCTTAGTGCTCATACCTCAAGGCAGAACCGTGCTGGCATTTTTTTTAATTTTTTTTTTCCTTCTCTCCTGCGGTCATGGAGACAATGCAGTAGGAGCTCTGCTGCTTACAGTTTTCCACTTACACAATCTTATCACTTGATGGCAGATGGTTTGGGGAAATCGTAGGGAGAAAAGAGCTCTGCTAATGTCACCATCATATCTTGAACTTTAGTCTTTCCCCACTGCATGTTATTTGTTAGCAAAACATGGACACCAGAGCAACAGAGCAGCCTGTCTGAACTGTGAGAGCAGCTTTCCTCACCCAGGGAGACAAACCACAAATAGCTGTGCTCTGCATATCAGATGGAAGAAAAGAAAATGGAACAGCCACCCAGCTACCCAGAAACACTCCCTCATAATAGTTCTGCAAATCATAGAGTCAGTAAACTTGGAGAAAACCTGTAAGATTATTGAGTATAAACATTAACCCAGCACCACCATGTTCATCACTAAACCATATTCCCAAATGCCACATCCCATTCCTTTTGAAGTCTTCAGGGATGGTGGTACCACCAATTCCCTAAAGAGCCTGTCCCAAAAGTCAGGGGTTAAATACTTCGTAGTAACAAATTTAAATATAAAATAATGATTTAGAGAAAGGAGTCCAAAATTCCCCCTCCCCCCAAAAAAAAATCCCCCAACCAACCAAACAAAGAAACAAACACGTGAATAGAGCAGAAAATCTGTGGCCCAGGGGACCAAGGGGAGTGGAGCATCCCCAGGATTTGCACAGAACAGACAGCATGCCTTGGGGTGAAATAACACCAAGGCACTCCTAAGCCAGCATGGCTGCAAGGGTGGCCAGTACAGAGCAATGCCCACAGCCTGGTGTGAGACCAGCTCAGCCTTGGAAAGCACCCGGCTGTGCCAGTGCAGAACTCACCCAGGTGTGCCAGTGCAGAGCTCTCCTGACTGTGCCAGTGCAGAGCTCACCCAGCTGTGCCAGTGCAGAGCTCTCCTGACTGTGCCAGTGCAGAGCTCACCCAGCTGTGCCAGTGCAGAGCTCACCCAGGTGTGCCAGTGCAGAGCTCTCCCAGGCCAGGTGAGGGTTAAGCACTTCTGGAACACCACAGGTGTGTGCCATCAGGTGCTGCTGCTGTGGCCTCCCAGGGATGAGCTGTTCCACACCTCTGGAATGGTCCAGCTCCAGGCAGAGGATTATGGTAATGCAGCTTGGCACTTTATGGACAAGCTTAGGTTTTTCCTTTGGGGGCAGCTGGGTTTTCTTGGTTGGTTGGGTTTCCGACACATGGTAACTACTTCAGCAAAATCCATTAATGGCAAGGAGCTGCCTCAAACAATATCTTTCATCTATGCTACAAAAACTTCTGAACTTAATTAAAGTATTTTTGTGTTCCCTTGAGATTCCAAACGCATCTTAATGGTTTAGGAATGGTGCTGAAGGCTTTACAAACCTAGGGGCTTTGCATAATTCTTGAGTGTATTTAAACCACATCTCCAAAGAAAGCAAAGCCTTATTTAAATATGTAGCAGCACAACAGAATTGCACTGGTGTCCCAGAAGAGACGCAAACACCAATCCCATTAAGATACAGAGCTCTGCCATGAGTCCAACCCACTTTTATGAACTCTGACTGCTCCTTTCAAAATTATTTTAGCCCACACAAAGTCAGCACCACGCACCATAACAACTCATGGTTTCATACAAGCAGAGGACAGGCTACTTTTGGCATTGCTCTACTTTTTGTAGGACTTTGAATTATTTTCTGGGGGCCTTGGGGGAATTTGTCCTGGCTGGAGTTAAATGAACTGCAGCAGCTCTGTCCTAAGCAGAAATTAATTGTGTGAGAAAATAATGAATCTCTGTAAATTCTTTGGTCCAGTCACTGACAAAACCTGTAGTTTCTGTTTCTAGTTTCTGGGCAGGACTGTATTTAACAAAGTTTGGACTCACTGAACATGTCCAGGCAACCCAAACCATTTTCTAAGGATCACAGGAGGTCTGCAGGGATTCTACACAGTGTTGTGGCAGGACACCAGCACCAATCCTATATTTTCATTTTTCTGTTTGATGACTGCAGCAGAGTTTTCCCAGTGGCATTCAAGAAACAAATCACAGCCTGTTTGGTTTTGTACTGGAGCAAAAGTCTATTTTCCCATAGAATTATCCAATTGCCAAATTTTAGCTAGAGGCTCAGAGGAGATTTTTTTACATGACCAGGAGGAAACTATTATCGCAGTCAATTCTTTCACAAAATTGTGAAACATGCATCATCAATATTTAATGTTAGCAAAATTATAGCTGTTTTGTACTAAAATTCATGTATACAAATTAATACTACAGGAGACTCTTCTGCCTTCTGAAAGATTTAAAAAACACAGTCTCAGAGTACAAGTCACTTCCACTGAGGGTCTTAAAACTGGAAGCAAATATTTATTGCAGAATACTAATAATCTGTTTGCACATAGTGAATGTTTCAAAACTGTCAGATGCTTCTCTTTCTCTCCAGAAAAGGCTTTTTCCATCCATAAATAAAGATGTAGGAAGTATTGCTAGAAATTGGGTGTGCATTGCTATGATTTCAGATTAGGCATGTTGCTGTTAAAAATGGGATAAAGCTGATATTTCTTACCAAAGGAAAAAAATCTCACAGAAGTGGATTTGTGCTCACTTAGGAGAGCTCCAGAGCTCTCTTCCAGCTTCAACTATTTTGTGATTTTGTGAATATGAGGAAGAGAAATTCTTTTCTATACTGTCAGGAAAGCCAAGATATTAGTTTGTTTCCACAGACTCATAATGTTTGGTCTTTTTTATCATCTCAAATCAGAATAAAAACAAAGTTATGAAACATTTCATTTTGATCATGCCTGATTTTGAAAATGTTTCAGACTGACAAAATATGCTGCATTGTACTCTTATAGAGTAACACAATCTACTGATCTTTTTTTAATATTTCAATGTGCTGAAAACCCCGATGAAGGCAGCATATCCCAAGTAGCATTTTTATTTATTGCCTTCCTCCATAAACCTTTCCACTGGAAATTGTTCACCCCCACAGTTTGCAAGCAGTTTTTTGTTGAGGAATAAATTCAGTGAAAGCAGCTTGGTTGCATTGAGGTGTGAGTGGCTCCTGGATGAACAGACAGGGAAGGTTCTTTAACAGTTTTTTGTGTTTTCCCTTTTGGCCTTTCCTTTGTTGGTTTGTGGTGTTGCTTTGTCTGCTTAGTTGGGTGGGGGATTGCTGTTTGGTTTTTTGGACTTTTTTTGTGTGGCTGGGGTTTCTTTGGGTTTTTTGGTTGGTTTTGGGGTGTTATTTTTAGAGTATTTTGTTCATTTTGGTTTTATTCATTTTGTTCAGTTGGGGTTTTTTTTGGTTAGTTTGTTCCTTTTTGTTGTTTTTTTGCGGGGTGTTGTTTGGCTTGGGTTTTTATGTTTTGGAGATACTTGGCAATGCATAATTCTATCAAGATGGGAATGATAAAAGAGAGGAGGAACTGCTGGCAGAAGCAGAAGGAAATGGGTGGCAGAGCAGGTAGCACAGGTCTCCCAGATAAGTTTTCCTTCCTAACCAGATCTTTCCCTGCAGCTTCCAGTGCTGAGGGAAAGGACCCTGGGCCAGTCGTGCAGCAGCAGCAGCTCTGAGTCCTGGCTGCAGCTCTGGGACAGAAAGGTTCATTGCAAGCTGCCAAATGATAATTCCCTGAACCAGAAGAGCCTGTGGGTAATGGAATTAGATAGCACATGCTGTTCCATCGTGCTGTGTGTACAGCATCATCCCAGAGCTGCTGGAGCAGTGGGAGCAGCTCCATGAATCCACTTCCACTTGTGGATCAGCCACAGTGCCACACAAAGCCACATCCATCCACTGCACCCTTTCCTATTTTGTTATAGAATTCCTTGCTTCAAACAGCCTGCAGCAGAGCCTGGGTTTATTTGTATTTCTCAATTATCATAGACCACTGCATGCAATAATCCTTCTATACATTCTCTTAATTAGATCATAAAATATGACCAGTTCCTTGCTGAAAAGTGTATTTATCCAATTAAGGAATAGATAACTAGTAGTATTTATCATTAATTACTATCTCCCAGATACAAGGCAGTCATTTGCATTTTGTGATGTGCCATCAATAAGTTAATGCAGAGCCAAGCTCATCTCCTGCAATTACTAAAGGTGCACGTCACCCAAAACGTGCCTCACTCTAGGCACCCACACTAACTAAATGTGTGTTAAACCACACAATGAGGGTGTGGGACAGATTCTCCAGCACATTTCGATTGCCAGAGTGTTACAGGAGAATCTCATCACGTGCATGGCACTCCTGCTGCTGTGACACTGGTGACCCTGCACAGCTTTCCCACTGCCCCTGTACCCACAGGGAGCTCTCCTATTCCTCTCCATTTCTAAGAGCCCAGTTAGACTAAAGCTAGATAGAGATGTTTTCCTCAGAACAATGCCAGCCATGAGTGCTTCTGTAGCAGTGAAAGCCCTGGGGTAGACATTGCCACACTGAGCTAAACCAGCTTATTTCATTCAGGGAAGTGGCATAAGCAGTTCTGACACCAGCACTCCTTTACTGTTAAAAGTTGCACCCAAACCAGAGCATTTTTTAGCAGAGCAGCCTGTCTTTTTGGTGAATGGCTGAAAGACTGGGTTTCAGTGAATTCTGTCTGCTGCTTTGATTATCAATTTCCCCAGTAAAGACCAGGTAGTGACAGAGGACATGATAAGAGCACTGATTTATTGCTCCCCTCTACAGCTCTCCCAGTATATATCACAGCAAGCCTTTGCTAAAGGGACTAGCTCAGAGGCCTAAATAAAACCAGTGTTACAAAGTTAGGGCTTTGTCTACACACAACAGTTCAATTTCTTTAATTATACCATAAACTGTATTGATAAAAATGTTCCTTTGCTGCCATAATACACTCTCAAATATTTAATATGCTCGGCTGGTTTGAGGCACCTTCACAGTGGTAGAACTAAAAACATACCAAGTGAAAAATGATATTGCATTTTATAAGTGGTTCACACTAAATTAGGGTCTTGCAGAGAAGGTTTAAGAGCTAAAACAAACAGGGAAAATAAATTCTCCTGAAGAAGAGAGTGCAAGTAGATAAAAATTAATTCTTGATGTCCACGGTGGAGTGACAGGTAGGGGACCAAGTATTACAATACAGAGAAAATAACTTAGTTGTTCCTTCCCAAACAATGGAGCATCATGTGCAAAGAAATCTCTTGGAAAGACAGACAAACCCACAAAAGCACTGGAAAGTTTTCATCTTGCTCTTTGGAAAGTGAAGAAACCACCCAGCTTTTTGAGCTCAGACTGAAGTCAGCAATAGTCAGAGCTGTCTGAAACTCTGTTCTTTCACAGAGACAGACAAGAAGAGAAAAGAGGACTAACAGAGTAAACTGTGGCTCCTGGAAGTGGCAAGAAAATGTAGGAAAAGTTGGAATATGTAACATAACTCTGTTCTCTCACTGTAATTTAGCCAAACATATCATGCACCTTGCTTGAGAACTCAGACAAATGCCAGATGATGATGATAATGAATTTGTAATCCAGCCATGCAAAATCCTTTTTTCTTCTGTCAAATTTTTAATTAAAATTACTTCATTTTAAGAACATGGTTTATCAACATATTTCAGAAAAAAATGCAGTCAAAATTTCAGGGCAAACAGACTGTCAGCAAACATAAGGCTGTATGTGCCAATCTGGACACAGTCCTATTGTCCTGGAAAAAAGAAAATCCCAATTTCTCTCCAATATTTGGTGTACATGGATTCAGGGGAACCAGATGAGACTAAACGCTGAGACTTCTGCCTTAATGATGACATTTGCTATACCAGAAATCAAAATAAGATTAGAACAGAAACAGCGTTTGGTATCAAGGCCATTTACCAAAAACTCAATCACAGAAAGCAGGGGCTCTAAAAAGGAGGAGTTTAATTAATCATGCATCCTGATTTGTACTAGGTAAGGACCTAGAGGTATATAAATATCACAGATACTCCCTGGTATGAGAAAGAGAGTACCTAACTCAGCCTAAACAATGTTGTGATTTAGATTCCTTCTGCCTGTGCTTTTGGATGAACCGAGTGCAGTGTAGCCACACCTGGCATGCAGAGACTGAACTTCCTGAGGAAGGGAGCCACTGAGCAGCCAGACCTGAAGATGCAGAAGGAACCATTAAAAGCATTACTGTCCTGTTTATTGGCCAAAGAATTGAAAAATGCTGACATTCTCTTTTTCAGTGTTTCGTTCATTTTAACAGCTTCAAACACTCCCTGCTACTGACTAACTTAACATCCTTTGACTTTCCAGCTGCACAGTGGTCCAGTTTCAAAAAGAATATTTTAGATTCTGTTGGTTAGTGTCTCCAAGGTGTCTGCTGCTTTCTTCTCTCTTTCACTCCCTCCTTCCCCCATCTCTCTTTTACAACATTTCCCTGATGTTCCTGAGTGCAAAACTGAGTCCTTAGACCTTGGAGCTACGTCTTCAAAGAGCAGGAGAGGGGAGAGCAAGAGCACAGAAGAGAAACAGGATGAGAATTACACCCCACTCATCTGTTCCAGCTCCTTTTCAGAGCTTTTCCTTGCCTTAGTTTCCTGCATGTTGGAAGAAACATTCCCAGGCACCAAACGTTTATCCCCTGATACAGAATTTAATCACCTGAATTTAACTATGAATTCTTCTCCTAAATAATAGGTGATCTACTCGAGGTCTTTTTATTTTTAGCACTTCTGGCACATCTCTGATGGGACTGGTGATACCACACTTGCTGTAGAAGCAAAATACTCTCAGGGTTTTCTGCTCTCTCAAGTTTATCCCCCAACCACCGCTGTGTATTCCAACACACACACTGAATTTAATTCTATTCCACTTTGAGCTAAGACTCTAAGTTTTAGTGCCCCATCAGGGCTTACTATCAATGAAATAAAAATCTTCAAGAAGAGTGGGCACAGCAGTCAGAATTACACAGAGGAAAGCATGCAGAGAGCATTGCTGTGCACAGCCATCCAAGAACAGGGGACCATGGCCCCACTTGTCAAATAAGCAGAGCTCAGGTCAGTTTGTAGGCAGGAGAGAAATCTCTGATAAAGCAATCTGAGGTTTTGCAAAGCTCAGTGTTGCTGGCCCACAAAATGCTGCTCTCGCTTTCCATTCATCTCCAAATCAGTGTTACATGGCTCTCAACACAGGTATTGGAAGCAAAGTGGTTTTGTGAAGTGATCCTTTGGCTGAGAGCCAAAACCTCCTAAGTGCTATTCTTAGAAATGCATTATGGCAACCTGGGCTTTTAGGCAAATCATGAGTCCCAACCACATCATTCTCCTTATTTGCAAAACTGGGAAATAAAAGGCACTTCCAGATATTTGCAGAGTTCTTAGAAATCCACGCCTTGAGAGGTTTGTAAGAGCATTTGATAGTAATGATTACTATTGTTAGTTAACTTATAGAACAACTGAAAACAGCCACTAGTTAATATTTAAAAGGCAACATGAATAGTGGTTATCTCCAGGGCATGAGTTAAAGGGTGTCTTTGACCTCCTGTCAGTGCTTGTTATGGAGGAGAACATTTCAAATAATATGTGGCAGATAATAGTGGTGTTTGGCCATTTTCCAGTATAAACACTTGTATTTCACTATAAAATTCAGTGAATTATGTTATTCTCCAGTACATGCTTCCTATTATTGTAGGATGGTTTTGAAAAACACAATTGCTCTTCTTTGTATCTCCTATTTACATTTGATAGTGGTGGAGGGTCAAAATCTGCTCTTGGTGCCCACACAACTCCAGGAACATGAACATGAAAAGCAGTGAAGTTTGCTGCATGTAATCAAGGTCATGATTTGCTAAACTGAAATTGAATTCTATGCTCCTACAAACAAGCATAAGAGGGGGAAGGGAGCACAGACTGGAAGAGTGACCAACAGCACCCTCTGAAGTGCAGGAGACTGCAGAGTGCCTTGAGCTTTATGACCACAGTTCTATGTGCAGGGTACAGCCTCCTGTGAGCACCCCAGAAAGGGGATGGGTGCTCATTCTGGGGTTTCTCTTTTCCTAGAATAGAATGGTTATGGTTGAAGAAGACCTCAAAGATCATCAAGTTCAACAATCAACCCAGCACCACCACCACGTTCCCCACTAAACCACGTCCTCACGTGCCACATCTACTTATGCTTTTGAAGACATGGTGATTCCACCAGCTCCCTGGGCAGATTGTTCCAAAGCTAGACAACCCTTCCATGAAGAATTTTTTCCTAATATCCAATCTATACATTCCTTGGTACAGCTTGTGGCCATTTCCTCCTCAGGAAGGGAGCTGTCCCCCGCGGCTGTCCCCTCCTGGCAGGGACTTGTGCAGAGCCACAAGGGCCCCCCTGAGCCTCCTTTGCCCCAGGCTGAGCCCTTCCAGCTCCCTCAGCCCCTCCTGGGGCTACAGACCCTTCCCCAGCCCCATTCCCTGCCCTGGGCACTCTCCAGCCCCTGCAGGGCTCTCCTGTGGCCCTGACAGGCTGTCCTGGTTTAGAGCAAATTTGGGAGGAGACTTCCAAAATGGTCCTTCTGGAAAGCAGATTCAAGCAGCTCCTCACCCAGCTGGTTCAGGAAAATGTTTCCTTGTAGAAAAGTGGAGAAAAAGCTTTATTTAACAAACATAAAAAATGGCTAATATTAAACAATAAACCCTCTTGTTGTTCTGAGGAGTGGCAGATTCAGCAGGCCCTTGCTGTGGGGTGCAGCCCTGCTGGCTCAGTCTCCCCTCAGCGCTGCAAAGGGCCACAGCCCGGCCCCGGTGTGCCACAGGAGAGAGCTCCTGGTGCTCCTCTGGCTTTGAACAGTTCCGAGGAAAGGAAAAGCCACAGGCCAGGGGACTTCACTGCCTCAGCTAGCTAAAAAATAAACTAAATAAAAAGCAAAGAACTCTCTCCTGCTGTCTGTGCTGCAGACAGTCCTGTCCAGGAGGAGGATGCAGAGCAATGAGTGCAGCTTCTGCAAACAAACTGCGCCTGCTCTGCCCCTTCGCTCTCGGAACCAGCCTTAAACGTGCAGAACTCAATATCCAGCATAAACAGGACAGGTGACTGGGGGTACAAGTGTCAGAGAGTCAGCCCAGGGCCTGGGCCCAGAGCTGGACACAGCCCTCATGGTCCCTGAGCAGGGCCAGCACAGGGTTCGGGCCCTGCCCTGGCCCTGCTGCCACCCCAGGGCTGGCACAGCCCAGGTGCCATTGGCCTCTGGCACACCTGGGCTCGTGTCCAGCCCCTGGCACCAGCACCCCCCGGGCCTTTCCCACCAGCAGCTTTCCAGCCCCTCTGTCCCAGCCTGTATTTAGACACCAGCCCAGTCCCACCACAGCCTCAGAACCAGCCTCATTAGAGTGAGCTGAAGGTGCTGACAGCTTAGCTCACCTTGTCAGGGACAACAGGCAGTACTCGTGTGCATAACATTGTGCATAACATTTCTTCTGAAAAAAATAACTGTTGTCTGATCATCTCTGAAAGCTGTGATTTTAGCAATAATATCACATGCTGCCTTTCAAAGGGAATGTTCAGAGATAAGCAGGGTTTACCCACTCGTTCTCCCTCTGCAGTGGGGAGGGTGCAATGGAAGCAATATGAGCTGTACAGAGATGTGTTTTATCACCCAGGAAGCCATCAAGAAACTCTTGTGGCAGAGGAGACCATATGTGAACTATGACAGCGTGATGTATGAGTCACATTGCTGAAATCAACTCTTGGATTCCACAGTACCATTTGAAGGGACTAAACCATTATTTTCTTTAGCCATTCAAGCAAGGGAAACACACTACCTCAATTGCCAGCACAGCTACCAGAATGAAATTGTATATTCTTTTTAGTATTCACAACATTGCTCTACTGCCTTATTCACAGGAAATTCAACATCTCTTTTGAAAAAAACAAAACAATGACTTTGCCTCCATTTTAATTTGGAAGGAGTCCAAATTAAGCTATTATGAGAGATAAATGATATAATGAGAGCTGCCTGCAATTTACTGTAAAAAAATGAACAAACAGAATGACCTCTCAAATGTTTGCATTTTTCTTTTTTGAACTTACTGAAATTTTAATGTTCTAGGTAGTGAAGTCAAGTTTCATATTCAGCTCTCCTTTTAATGTCAACATGCACATGACAGGTTCCAACTAAGCAGAAAAATAGGACATTAGGATGCCAACCTAGCATTCCATTATTATCAAGAATAAATGAACTCAAGTTACACAGAGGTTCTGTATTAACTATTTCCAGAATACACTTCTATGTACAGCTCTGTCTCACAGGAATGTCGCTGTCTGACAAATATTAGATGTTTTGGCAGTGAAAAAAAAAAAACGTATGAGAGTCTTTGCTTTTTCAGAATAATAATTGTGATACTATAATTGTGAACAAAAATATTTTTGAGGTACTGGTGGAAACATGGGATCCTGGATCTACAATCCCAAGCCTTTGGAGCAGTAAAGTCCTCAAGCTCCCAGCAAAGGTTTTTTTTTTTCTCAAAACCTTTTTCTCAAACTTTTTTTCAAAGGGTTGGGTTTTTTTTTTTTTCCCTCAATTTTGCAGCTTGCGGCTTTTAATCCCAAGTAAGCCAATCAGATTCATACTAAGTGATGAACATGGTATGTTAATGAGCATAATTATGCTAATGAACATTCCTTCAAGGAATCTTCATTCTTCATTCATTGCTCAGATAGTATCATCTGAGACCAATGGAAATTAGCCCCTCTGAGGCAGTCCCAAGTCTCAACAAGTTGGCTTTCAATACCACTTTTCCTGTAGATTCCCAGAGTTGCACCTGCCTGTGGTTATTGTTTCCCTTGGAGTTCTCTGCCATTTTCAGATTCTTAATTTTCTTTCTGACAGGGACTTCAGTCATGACTGGAAAAAAAAAAAAAAACCAAACAGCAAGAAGCCACCAAAAAAACAGAAAACCAAAATAAACCAATGACCCACAGAAAAGCCTATAATCATGTTTTATTTCAGAAGCCCTCTGTGTTTCTTTGCAAGAACCAATATCTTGATTCAGTGATGGTGGCACTAGTTCTGCAGACTGTCCCAGAGGGATCATCTTCTGAACAAGAAGGGGAAAGCACTAAAATAGCAGGAAGGCTGCCAGAGTCTGCCTGCACAGGGCTGGAGTGGTGTGCCTGTCCTTGGATTAGCCCTGGACTGATTGACCAGCAGATGCTGGATTGCAAAGCAAAAGGATTACCTGCTACAGATATTCTCTATCAAACAGCTCCTGCCTCACCTTCCTGATCCAACAGGATCACACCCATTCCTAAGCTTCTGCCTACCCTCTGGTGCACTACTGCACACCCAGGATCATGCACAAGGTTTTAGGGGCTACATACATTTGAATGTTATTCCATTCGTGTGCTGCTATTAATAGCAAAATTTATGTCAATGGATACAAAACATCGTCTCTGCAGTAAATTCAGGGCCATGCCACTTCAGCTCAGCTGCTGTGGCAGTACAGGGTTTAAAAAGATGCACCTAAGAGGGAGGTTTCTCCTGATGCAATACAGGAATATGTTCTCTGATTACTCTGTTTTCTCCACAGTAGATCTCTGCCTTAAGGTTTGGCTTCTTTACTCTCTGTAATCAGCACTGCCCCACCAGTGGGCTCTAAACATGCTTTATTAGCTTAATATGCCTGAACATTTGTGTGTAGGAAGGCTGAGAATGTCAGCCCAGGCTCAGCTGCTGTGAGAGCAGAACTCTGCAGCCCTGGCCCCTGGTTTAGGGGTGCACACACAGCATCTGATGGGAATCACAGAATCACCGGATAATTAAGGTTGGAAAAGATATCCAAGGCCAGCAAATCCCACCTTTCACTAAACACCATCACAAAGGGCCAAGTCCCCTCATTTCTTGACCACCTCTGGGGATGATGACTATTCCACTTTCCTGGACAGCCCATTCCAATGCTTAACCACTCCTTCAATGAAGAACATTTTTCTAATATCCAAGCTGAATTTCCCCTGGCACAGCTTGAGGCCATTTTCCTTTTTCCTGTGTTTAGTTGCCTGGGAGAAGAGCTGACTCCCACCTGACTCCACCCTCCTTTCAGAGAGTTGCAGAGAACAAAAAAGTCCCTCCTGAGCCTCCTTTTTCTCCAGGCTAAACAACCCCAGCTCCTTCAGCTGCTGCTCACAAGACTCATATTCCAGAAGTTACGGGTCTGGTCCTCTCCTCTCACCACTCTGTTGTTGCTTCACTCCATCAAAGCTGAGACACCTGGAGCTCTCTGCAGTGACCTGTGAGACCCCTCAGAGGCCACAGCACTGACTGATTTATGATGATTGACAACTGCCAGTGATTATGAAAATTGGTAGCAGTACAGCATGTATTACTCATGCCTGCAGAGCAGGGCACAGAGAAGTCATTTTTCTTTTTAGTATTCCTAAAGGTTTACTGTTCTTAGCTTTGTTCAAAGAACCTGAAGGCCCTGGGAAAGTGATGCAATTGTATAAACAGGTCAGACATCATGTCAGGCTGTTTTAAAAATGTCACTCTCTCAGTTGCCACAAGTTTCTGACTTAATATGTAAGAGAAAACAAATGAGTCTGAAAATCTGTTTAGTAGTTTAGAAAATGGGATCTGGGATTGCTTTAAACAAGGTCATAAAGACCTCTCAACCTTTCCCTTTTTTTTTTTTTTTTTTTGCAAATATATTGACTGGCTTGATGGTGCACTGCAGACAAATACCTACATGCTGCACATAATGAAACTGTGCTGTTACTTCATCTGGACAAACTCCCAGTGCAATTGCAGCCAAAGTAAAGCATCTCTGAGCCTGCGAAGAAGTGTCAAAACAAGAAATAGAACAGCACAGACCTGAGATGTTTTCCATTTGCAGACCTTCATATAGGTGTCTTTTTCTGTGGCCTTAGCCGTATATTGCAAAGCATAATTTGATGATAGACGTGAAACTGTGTATTAGTTTTTATTTTGACAAATTCATTAAACATCACATAGCTTGAAAAATGAACCAGGAGGTGCTAAGCCAGCCTGAGAAGATTGTACTTCATAAACTGAATTGCTCACATGGGCAACATTTTGGTGGAAGTTATAGATTTTCTAGCATATCCCTGATAGATAGCACTAATATAACTTCAATAAAAACTCTGGATATGTCAATATAAAATTTTTTGTAGCATAGAAAGATGTAAGATACTTCAGTTAATAAATTGGAAGACTCCCTATTCCTCACGGAATGCTAACTCACACATGGATTAGAGCAAGCATTGAAGCTATCCAAGGTGCAGCAGGCAGATCAGGTGGTTTATAAAAATTGCACTAAATTATCAATGTACTATAGGCAATAATTGGAATTTGAGATCTGGAACAAGCATTTCTGTACAATATTAGCATTCTTCTATTTTTAACCCTTCGATAGCACATGGTTTTTCAAAATTGACAGAAGAATGAAAAAGATAAACTGCCTCTGCTGCATACAATTGATGTTCTTTCTCTTTGTGTTCCCAACATACAGCTTTTCACTTCCCTAAGATTTACTGTCTCTTTTTTAATTTCCTACCATTTCCAAATTGATCTGAGGTATGAGGGGTGCAAACAGGTTTCTTGTTTTGGGAGAAAAAGAGACAAAGGACTTAGAGGGCTGCCAGAGCACCAGGTAAAGGTGCACATTTACACACCTAGAGCTGTACATGTGCATATAAAGAAACATAAACATAAATCATTAGTTTGTGCCAATGTTTAAATTCTACACCAATTTCTGCATCTTCCAAACCATGACCTACCCCAACAGGATGCACAAAAAGGGACTGGAAAGAGCTGCCTGGTTGCTCTTGCACATTCAATCACCAGTGATTTTAAATAGACTGGAGACAGAGAAATTCACAAGTGTTTGAATGATGACAGTTTTGAAAACTGAAATAAAAAGCACTTTAAAGGCTCAAAACACTGCAATGCATGCAACTGAGAGAAAGCAGTGCTCATTGCCAGCTTTCATATTCTTCAGTTGCAGATTCCTGTATTTAAATGTTAGCACCAGCACAGGGTATTCATTTATCTATCACAGGCACCTCTTTGTACTTCTACCTGGTACTTGCCTCTACTCCCACACAGTTACATGATGACATAACATGAAACATTTTTTCATTTGAATTACAACCAGAGGAAGACATATTTAAACTCCTCAGCTGAAGAAATCAACAAATTTTCAGTGATCTGAGACAGCTGTTCTGTGTTCAGTGCAGGTAGATGCTCCATATTCATATGACAATCAACAAGACAATAAATTTGGGAGCCTGCTAAATTATTATTATACTGACATGACTGAAAATTCAATATCTCTTTACTCTCAAAAGCTATGTTGCATAATCTAGGAAAACTATTTATTCTTTCAGTTAGGACAGTGGATGATTTTCTTCTTCCTGAAAAAAATACCCACAAAGTGCCCTTCCTTTTACTCTAAGTTGAAAAAATGCACATATTTAAAAACTTTTGGATTTGTTGATGGCCAAGTAGAAAAGAAGAGGAAGAAAGTTTTATATCCACAATATGTTTGAAGAATTTCCATTCCACAATATGGAAGATTTTCTCTTCTGTGTCCAAGTGCAGAAATTTTCTTAATTAATTCATTGGAATATAGGGCATAAATTCCCTTACTTTTTTTCTTGCAACAAACATATGATTAATCTAATATCCATGCTGCCTATTCTTCCTGAATGATGATTTCACTTCTGAAAAGTGATGAACTCAGCAGCCAAAAATCATCAGACGATACTATCACTACAGCAGGTTTTCAGAGAAATATCTGTGGTTAGAGCAGAATTCACATTTTGGGGATCAAATCCTGAATTTAAATTGACTTACTGAAGTACCTATAGACATTTTGCCTCCAAGAATGTTAGACTGGGAGAAATTCCATCCTGTACAGAAATAGTAACTTGCACCCTAAGTTAGTGGTGCAGAGTTCTTATCACAAGCAGGAAAAGCAAAACCATTTTAGTCTTAAAATCTTTAGTCCAATAAAGCAGGTTTTCACATGCTTTGTATGCTTCTTGTTTGTTTTCAAGAAAAGATGTCATTTGGAAGCTAAAAGCTCTTCTGAAGGTGAAGTACCCATCAAAATGAGGGTGCTACAGTCAGGAATGTTTCAAAGGAGATTTTGGTAGCAAAGTTGCTAAACCCTCTCTGCCGTTGGCCTTGGTTTGCCCCCCTGACCAGAGAGTGTCAGGTCCCTCTTTTCTTACCTCTGTCCTCTCTCTAACAGCAAAACCTCATTATTTGCCAGCCATAATACATACATCAGTTCTGCTGAGGTTAATAAAATTTGAACTGCTTAGAGATTTGACTAGAGCTCTCAAATCTCCTTTCCTTGCTGTGACACTCTGGCAGAGCCTCTCCCACAAGTCAGAGGAAGCAATTTTGGCAGGCTGCAGGGATGACCTGGACCTTGTCCACAACAGATGAGAAAATATGACATATTGCTCAAATGTCTGAAAGGTTTTCAAGGCTGGTGGAGAGGAAATACCAGTGGAAATGGGGAGATTGAAGGCTGGCAGAGGGTAGGTCCAAGAGACCAAGAATCACCATGAGTAGGGCTCACTGTACAGACATACTGGAAATTGCATTCCATAAGAACAGCAACTTAAAGTGAGATCTGTATTTTATATTAAAGATATGAAGATATTTGTACTACACAGATATATCTCACATGTGATGATAGGAGAAGCAGACACTCCTGTCTGTGAGGACTGCCATGGTGGCAAAGCTGCATCTCACACCACCGGCATGATTTTCTGGGCTACCTCTCACTAGGCTGAAACTTTGCCTCTTGTAATGTGAAGGAAGCTGGCACCAACTTAAAATTTAATTTCAAATTGATTCAAAAATAGTCCAATTCAGACTTTAAGAGCAATACTCTGAAATTAAATTTATTGGCCTGACTAGCAAAGACATAATATGATTTAAAACTTATACAAATTATTTTGGACATCGCAACAGTTAAAAATTTATGCAGACATAGAAAAGGAATAATGTTGCTGAATGTTTAATGCTATTCATTTCCCAGCACTGACTAGGAGTAAGCAGGAGTGACACATTCCTTTCTGGTGATGGGCTGTGAGAAGATCTCTCAGTTCTGGGGCTGCTCTCCCAACCCTTCTCATCAGCCTGAGTGTGGCTGCCCACTGGCATATGGTGCTCTTGGGTGGGAATGCAGTTGTGCAAAAGTGGAATAAAGTGGGGGATTATGTGGTGTATTTTCTTTAGCAGAAGTGGAAACTATATTGTACAAGACAGATAATGATCTCTGAACATATTCATTGCCTTAAAGTCTTTCCTTCTTGATTTTAGCTCTGCTGTGATTTCTTTCTTATCATATCTCCTCATCACGCTAAAAACATCTAAGAACAAAGCATTAAAAAAAATGAGGAAATTTTAGTTTTCATCTATACAAATTGCATTTTTTTGGGCCGGTGTGAATATCATCCCTGGATTGTTTTGCCACTGTGTCTTTACTTACACAGTATCTAATTAATTGAGGTCAGACACTGGGCAGGAATTGTTCCCTGGCAGGGTGGGCAGGCCCTGGCACAGGGTGCCCAGAGCAGCTGGGGCTGCCCCTGGATCCCTGGAGTGCCCAAGGCCAGGCTGGACATTGGGGCTGGGAGCAGCCTGGCACAGTGGGAGGGGTCCCTGCCCAGGGCAGGGGTGGGATGGGTTTTAAAGTCTCTTCCAACACAGATTATTCTATGACTGTTATTTAATTTTCAAAACCAGCGCAGAATAGACCTTAAACTTAAACCACATATATTATCATATATTTGAGATTTAGAGAAAAACAAAGCTGAATATATGAATAAGGACTCTGCTGATATGTTTTAAAGTTTATCCAGGCATTCTTCAAAATGATGGTCAGCATGTTGATTCTGAGTAAATGTGGCTGAAAATCAGATTTTCTCAATATACCACATCAGTATACACATCTGCTGATCAGTGTTAATTGGTCCTGTATTTTCCAATTTGTAATCTGTGTATGTTTTATGGGGATGTAAGTAGCAACACATTAACATATATAATGTCTCTTTGGAAAGCTTCTGCTGAGCAAGTGACCAATAAATTGCTGTTAATGTAAACATTAATCAAATTGAATGCCAGTATGGAAAAAGTATCCAGTTTAGAGGGAAAATCACCTTTGTACTGTGCATTTTGCTGTTGAACTGTAGCTAAATAAAACTATGATATTTTCTGAAATTCATTTACAAAAAAATATACTTGGTTTAGCATATTTTATGCCACCTTGAAGAGCTTATTACTTCACAATTGGTATAAATGCACACCAGTCTGTCTACTATCCTGAATTAAATGTACATCCATTGACTGAAGAAAAAAAAAAAAAAAGGAGGAAAAATTTGCATAAGTTAGTATGAAATTATTTAATCTGAGAAAGAAAAGGTCAGCATATAACGCCAGAAAGCAATGAGTATTTCAAATAAGTGTAATGACCTATATTTGGCCTAAACAAGCTATTGTCTGAGCATAAATGTTCATTATTGTGAACAAATGAGAGACTGCAGCTAGGGCATGTAAATGGTAATAAAGATATAACATGCAGTCTGTTGTCATGAACAGAGATAGCATTTAAATTATAGTGTTCCTGTGCAATTTAATAATACTTTTCTTGTTTCCCACCATTAAAAAATTCTCTTATTCTTATAGGACTTAACTTTCCTCATAAAAACCCCAGCCATTGAAAGAAGTGAGGCTAAACCAGAGTTTTTTGTGAACTTTCCAAGGTAGGATTACACAGATATAGAAAAAATGAACGTTTCCTCAGAAGAAATGTTTAAGTTTGGCTGAGAAAAGAAAGCATTGGTGAGCAAATCCCAGGGAGACCAATTGGAACACTGTGATTTCTCAGATCACAAATACAAATAAAACCTAAAATAAGAGAAAGCATTACATCAAATAAGGCCAAAGGAGTGAGATGACTTAAAACTTAGTAATTGATGAAACTGATGTTTTCTGGAGGCTGGCCTGAAACAGAGAGCAGACAGAGCTAAAGGACAAAGCAGGAATTTATTAAAAGGCCTCACTGGGCACACCTGGGCAGCACAAGAGTCCAGCCAGACCACACCCAAGATGCACCCAAAATGGGCACAGAATGGGTGACCAATCACGAGGTCTCACACTTTGATAAGTCCTGGTACATCAGCATATTAGAATCAATTGTCCAACCACAGCTTCAGGTTATGAAGCTCCATCCTCCTTGTTTCTTCTTCTCACTTCACTGTTGGTTTTGTTCTTGGGCCTGAAATTTGTCCTTGGTATCAAACTAGAGAAGGAATTGTTCTGTCTGCCTACCCTGTGAAGAGAGCTCAGTAACACTTAATATGAAACCTAAAACTACCCACCAAAATAGCACAGAATCAAAAAATATAAAAGCTAAAGCTTAAGGCATCAAAACTTACACATATTCCTTTCTTTAACGATATTGAGGAGTGTACACAGAAATGTGCTCAGTCCAAAACATCCTCCTCCCAAAAGTAACTGGAACAGAAATGCCTTTGAGCTTCCATGGGATGATGAGAAGGACACAGACCTGAAAGGAGAAGCAAAAATGCTGAGGAAACCTGGGGGAGCACGTTGAGGTGCCAGAGACAGCGAGCTGAGGGATGGAAGGAGGGGAGGAAGGAGGGATCTCCAACCAGGCTGCTGAGTCAGAGAGCAGCCGAGCATCACTCCCATCAGCAGGAGCTGCACAGCCACAGCACCCCAGAACAGCCTGGAGAACCAGGCTGAGAGGGGAGCAGAGACAGACAGCAAGGGAATTTATGCAAACTTTAGGCTGGAAGCAAAGCAGCAGAGCTGAGCTCTTCAAACAAAGGGAGACAACTTGTCTGAGACTGAAGCCCCGGTCTGCCAGGCCTAAGTAGTGACCAAGAGAAACACAGAATGGGACACCTGGGATTTGGCTGCTTTTTCTGTTCTTGTTTGCTTTCTAGATACTGAGCACTGGGAAGGCTGGAGAATAAGGATTGTTTTATGGTGTTACTTTTTTTTTTTTTTTTTTTTTCAGAAGGGCCATTGCTCAAACAGATCCTGTGTCACAGAGAGCATTCAAAGCTTTTGCAGGAGCACACAAAGATATGTGGGACTATTTTGCACTGCTAAGGAGGAAAGGAAATACTTTATAAATGTCAAAAAAGGATGTCTGCCTTTTGTAAAAAAAGTGGTGGCTCACTTCTTAACTGAGACCCTAAGGAGGCTGGTCTCCTGATCAAAATGGCCATTTGCTTTCTGTACTACTTCTCACTATTTCCTTTTAGACTTTTCTGAATTATTTATTTTGACAGATACTGGTTTAATTGCAATTATAACCACCATAGGAAAACTAAAACACAATGACCTTTTAAATTAGCATTATTTACTGAAAAGAAAGAGGAAACATTATTCCTCTCTGCAGCAAAGCCAGTAAAAGCTCAGGAGGTTTTGGTATTGCTTTTAGTACAATTGCAAAGATTTCATGAGAAGGGAAGTATAATTACCATCAAGTACAGCTTCGACCTTAAGAAATACCTCAAAGGACAATTAGGTTCAGTTCTGAAGGGTTTTGTCTTTAACTTTCATGCTGAATAAAACCATTTTCTTTCCATAGTCCAAACTTCATTATGTGCCAAGCATGAACATGGTATTTTTGGCTGCAGCAAAGCACCAGAAGATTCTGGCTGCTTTAGCATGTGCATAATCACTTTCAAACCATGCAACCTTTATAAGTTTTTTTCTACTGACTCCCTTCTAATGGATCTTTAAAGACATTTATGGTGTCATCCCTTAGTGTTACTAAAAAGAAACACTTTTTAAAAAAGTGCTTGCACACCTATCGTGGATGAATAAACCTTTCAGAGGTTATCAGAACAGTTATCTCTGTGGAAATTTAGTTGTTTTCATTAATACATGTTATACTTGCTGCCAGACATTAAAGTAATGGAGTTCTGATGAGGTAAAATTAGGCCTGAGCAAAGTAAAATTAAGCCTGAGCAGCAAATGTCAGTAAAACAACTAAACACTGAATCAGTACTGTGATATTTGACAATGTTTTATAAGCAAAACAGAGAAATCACTTCTTCAGACCTGTTACAGCAGGGATCAGATAGGCCTAGTTCAAATATCAGGAAAAAATCCCCCCTGGAAAATGTTGGTTTGGAAATTCTTTGGGGTTTGTTTTTGATTTGCTTTTTTAAAACAAACAAACAAACAACCTTTTTCACAGTATATTTTTTCCCTCAAAATCTTCCCCTCTGTCAATGAACAAAGCACATTTCTTCATTTCTTTAGAAATATTTTTTTCACTCTTTTCATTTTCTGAGTTCATTTTCTGAGACGATTGTCTAGAAAAAAACTCAGAGGATGGTCATTTTCCAAACAGAACCAAACCTGTTTTCATTGTACTGTGAATGAAGTCCTTGACCTACAGAACCTTTTTCATGTCTATGAAAATCTTCAACTTTTCTCATACTCAAAATACACAGTTTTCTTTTTGTCACCTTCAGAATCTGCCACAAGGCAAACGTTTATTATTCTTTGTTTTCTGACCTTTGTCCCATTTAGAAATTTTAACAGGTACTGAAATCTGGAATCTGCCAAAAAAAATTAAAAACAAGAACCTGAAATCTGGATCGAAAGACTTTCCTCAAAGAACATCACAAAAATATGTGGGTTTTTTCAGAAGGTAAATCAGCATTTTATTCACCAAAAATCAAGGCAGCAAATTCCTAATTCTCTTCAGCAGGAATGAGATTTCAGTGTATAAATATTTCTGCAAACCCAGGCCTTAGACAAATATGAATGATCCCATAATGTGAATGGTGATGTACTTTTTTCCTCTGTAATTTATTTTTTCCCTTGTTATCCTCTATTCTCTCCATGGTTTTACTAGTAATTCCTTTGCTAGTAAATTAACAGTTCACTCTTCTAATTCCTTGACTTCAGTGTGCTACAAGTCAGCCTAAGGATTAAAATTTTAGAACGGTAAAGGAGAGGAGGGTCTGGCAGAACCAGCTCTTGCTGTGCCCCTGGCACACAAATTTAGGGGGATTTATTCTGCACTAACCTCAGGCAAGTTCTTTGGGTTGGGAAGAGCTGGTTTAAGCTGAACTGATTGGAGTCCAGTTCAATTGTTCTGAGGTGACAAAGCAGTTTATTTGTCATGTTCCAGGCTGGAGGGACAGGAGGAACAAGGATGGGATGAGTGTTACAGGCTAGGACACCTATAAAAGTAGAGGCTAAAAAAAAACACTCTACAGCAAGACCTCTGGAAATTTAAATAACTGCTTATGAAAGCCATGTTTAAATGTCTAGAGCAACCACAACTGGTGTTTAACTCTTTAAGGATGAGAAAAGTTGTCTGAAACAGGAAGGTAAGGAGGGTTTAGGGCTTTTTTTCCCCTCCAAATATGGAATATGCTCAGGTGAAGCTGAAACTGAATTCCCAGCTAGAACTCTGTTGCAGATTGCAAAGCCACACAAATCAGAGGGAAGTGCTACCAGCAGCTGAGAATATCCCAACAAACTCCTTTAAAGCACAAAATAATTTCTCATGCTCTCCAGATCATTACTGTTTTGAAATTGCAAAGAGAGTTGAAGACAGTACAAGGATATTTTAGGTGTTCTTTACTCTCATCCGTGTCCACATTTTTACTTTTTGCAACTTTTCTTTATTCTTTTGCTATAAAAAAAGCTTCTTGGTGTTGAACATCTTCTTGACTTATAATCTTAACCAAATCTTTCTTTACATTGTGCCATTTCCATTTTTTTCATTATTTTTTACTATGAGTAACCTGTGTCAATCATTCCATGAAAAGGGTTGGTTTTTTTCTTTTCTCTAAAGAACTTAGACCTACTTTTTGGATCATTAAGAAGAGCATAACCTTCAAATGGGACATTAAAAACTGTAATCAGTGACATCACCATGACAACCGATTAGAAATGTCTAGAGAAGCCTCTGAAAACGTAATTTTTAATATAATACATTTAAATGGGTTCATCAGAACAAAGCACCCTAAGTAGATTTATTGTGCACTGAAGATCTAGAAATAATTTGGCTATGTAGCTAACACTAAAAATCTTGTCAATGTGACTTCAGTAGATTGGGGGTGGGCATTGAAATTCTCACTGTGATGTCAATGGTGAGGGGAGGAAGCATCAGAAAGAAAAACATTGTGTTCTTGCACCGACAGAAAAATCTTCACCTCTTTTATAAGTTTTTTAGTTTTGCTGCATCATGAGTTATTGTTTTGCAATGCATTCTTCTTTCTGTGTCATTTTCAAAGTCTACTAACATGTAGGTACATATTACACCAGGTAAGGGCCTCTAAAAATGAGGCATTGCTGAAATTCTTACTGTTTTCAGCCCTTGGTTATGATGATTTTTTGCCCATTGTCCTGCCTGCTCTAGCAAATGAAATTGGAAGCAGCAGAAACCTCATTATTGCGCACAGCAACAGTAAAATATAAATAAATTATGCCATAAAATGCCTACCTGCATATATGGTGTTACAAGGTTCCATAAATTATATGCTCAGTAGTTGAGGAAAAGGCACTCATGAGAGCAACCCCCAAACAAAATAATGCATTTCAATGTATTGCAAAAGCTTAAAAAGAGAATAAAAACCCATGCTTTTACAGATAATCTGTTTGGAGAGATTAGTTATACTTCACAAGAGTAAACTACCCAGCACACTTGCTATAAAACTCCTGCCTTGTCCTCCAAACAGCTAAAATAACATCAGAATTTCTTCTGGTGTCTTCCATTTTCCAACCTGTCGATTCAAGTTATGGCTTGTTCTTGTCTTTTATGGTCCTGTCTCCTGCTTCTGCCAGCAGGGTTTATGATGCCCTTTTCCACATGAGATCTCGAGTTAGTTATGTCTGTTGCAAGCAAGGAATAAAGCATTTCCAAAATCCTGTCTGGTGGTGGGTAGTGTGGTTTCCTGATTGAGGCAGGGGGGTGTTTGTAGCTTTCCCCAGAACACAGAGCTTTTCCTTACACTGATTTATCCTTTTCCTGGTGCAGGGAGTTCATGGTTGGGGCAGGATCTCCACTGCCCTAAACTGGCACTGCTCTGCCTACAGGATCTGGGGCTGTGATATTTCACATCAGCTGCAAATCTGCCTCATAAACCACACTGTCATAGCCTGAAAATTGTGGATCTAGGTGGCTTAGGAAGGAATTTTGCCTGGGATGGATAAAAGAGTCTATTGGCTTTGGGGTGCTCACCCTCAAAGTGTTTTAAAGCAGTTGCAGGGAAAGGTTTGAAGCTCCTACTGAAAATGAGGGGTTTTGAATTGATATCAGAACTAAGGCATTCCCAAATCACCAATACCTTCTGAAAACCCAGGCCATTATCCTTACAAAATGCTGGCTCTCTATTAAACTCCTTGTTATTCTTTTCCTAATGAGACACTTTACCAGCCTGTCATCACCCGCTGTGATTAATTCTCTACTTGTAAAATTTTAGCTCTCTCTCTGCTGCTGCTGTTAATGTGCTTTGTACCAAATAAAAATGAAGTTGATGTTTACAAATCCTGTCTGGGGGTTGCTTTAAAAAAGCTCTGCTTTGCCTTACATTAATGAGGCCAAGTGTACTGAGTTTTGTTCTAAATTGTTCTGGATAATTAAACACTGTAACAGACTAGCACGGAAGGTGTGAAACTCATCATTGCTTAAAGAGCTTTAAAATACAGTATCTATGAAAGTATATGCTTTATTATTACCTGCCTGTGGTTCACACACAAGATTGCATGCGTTCTTTTAATCTTAGCAGCACTAGTGAATCTGGGGATAAGCAGGAGAAAATATTTCTAAAAGGCAGGATCTAAGAGTCCTACAGTTATCTTGGATAAAAACTGACATGAAAAAGCTGAAATGAAGGAGATGTTTCTAGTACTGAGATAGATCTCAGTAGATTTTTTTTTTCTCATTGCTAAGTAGATCTTCTAGATCGTCTAGGACATTAATAGCCAGAATGAATGAAAAATAGTTCTGAATTACACTTTTACTGTTCCATAGTAATGTACTTGCAATTCAAAACTGGATGCCTGAGCATCCTCCTGTATTAAAAGGAACTTCAGAAGCTATTCTGCCTCACAATTTATAAGGTCTGAAGGAAGACAATATCTAATTCATCTAAAAAGCACAGTGGCAGTGTTCAGATTGCAGGCCTCTCAGGAACTAATGCGTTTAAAGAGCTTTTATGCTGGAGACAGCTTTCTCCCTTTTTCATACAAAATAAATTTAATTTAATTAAATAGGATGAAGCCATCTGCTTTCTTTAAGTCTTCTAATCTTAAAATCTTCTACTGCCTTGCAAATCTCAAATATCCCAACTTCAGACAGCAGATGGGTTTCACAAGAATGCAGATTTCTAATCATATTTTTTCTTCAGTTTACTCAGATACACATATTTACTAAAAGAATACACACAATTTTGTATTTTAGCACTGTGATTGTATGTGTTTGTGTCGACTGTTTCCCCACTGGTGGGTGGCTCTCCATGGGAAATCAAACTGAGCTCAGCAGAGGATTTCACAGGAGCTCATGAACAGTGGGATCCCTCTTTTCTTCCTTTCCTAAGATCAAGGCTGAAAATCCAGGGTGTGTCTGCATGGATGGGAACAGAAAAACACGAGTTCTCTGTCAGCTCCCAGCTCTGTGAATTCAAATAATTGCCACTCAAAATATCCTGTGGGTTTGTTAGTCCTCAGATTAACAGGCAACACCCTACCCAGTGCAGGTAAAGCTCTACAAGTGCAGACTCCTGAGTTCCACTGTGCACCCTGGCCACTCACTCTGAGCTTAAAATTACCATTTTGGGATTCCATCATTTGGAGGAATACCTGGAATGCATTTGAAGGTGCATCTTTATGTTCCATACATTACCAACTACATCCAGATCTGAAATGAGGACAGAGAAGCATGGTTATCAGCATAGCCCAGTGCCTGGGATGTTACCCAGTGTCAGTCACAGGGCTACTGAACTCACCTGCAGCTGTGCTGGGGACAGCTCTAGGGCACAGGCCCTGGTCTGACCATATTCCATGTGAAGTCAGTTAAAAGAGCCCATGAGAAGAGGAAGACATTCAAATGCCCATTGTTCAATTCCATTTGTTTATACTTTTGTCACTGCATTTTCATTAAAATTATTTAACTTTCCTTACTAGAAGCCTGCCACATTGATATAATGAATTATCAGTGTGAATCCTCCACCAGTTGCTTTTAAGATGCATTTAAAAAAAGAAGCCAAATGCATGTGTTGTTTTGCTATTTAACAAAACTAAAATTTTTAGTACAAGGGCATAGTTTAAGTAACTTGGTATAGTCAGACTGCTCCAAGCCTATAACAAATAAACAAATACTCTGAGGAAGCTCTGAACTCTGAGATTTTATCCCTTCCCATGCACTGAGAGGAATGCATTTTGTGCCCAAACAAGAGAGGAGCACAGCAGTCAGAGCTGCCTCTTCCTCGTGCTGCCTGTGAAACCCTGAAGGTTCAGCTCTGGCTGGGACTCCCTGTGGGATAGCTCCACGTTTGTGGCTCTCTCCAGGCAAAGCAGTAAACAGCATAAATGTTTGAAAAAGGGGGCACAGCAAATAGCAGCAGCACTGTAAACCATGATGACAATTTTGGAAACATAGATGACAGGCCTACGAAGTGCTTTTCTAAAGTTAAATTATTGCAAGTGGCTCCACTGTGTAACACATGAGAGAGACATGTATAAATGATATTAAAATATATTATTCCAGGATGCTATCCATTATTTCATAGCACTTATACATTATAATGTGCATTAGTTATCACTGTCCTACTCAACACTGCCCTAAGTAACTAAGGAGGAAAATGTGTGTTAAACATTTACTGATTACTAATATATTTGGTTTAAGTGGCCTTAAGTCAAAAGTGTTTTTCCAACTGACTTACAAGTGAATTCTACAGTGAAAGTGTGTTCTTTAATGAACAGATAGGATGAATTTCATGTAAATTTTACATATTTATATGTTTAGCAAAATGTATATATAGTTTGTGGTGAGGAATGGGAGCAACCATATAAATCATGTATGCCAAAACAAAGGGGCACTGCCCCTATACAGCATATTGAGATAATACATCCATATTTGAGGTACAGCTTTATTTTCCTCCCACAGTTGGGTTTCCTCTCATTTCCAAACAACAGACACTGTTAAAGTCAACAGTAAAAAAATTTCAAATTACCTAAGCCATAGCTGATTAGGATGTGTGATACCTTTAAAGGTATATTCAGTGTAAAAATATCTTCTCCCTTCTTACCAAAGATATACACTGGAGTAAAATATGTTAGCAAAGATATAAATGTCAGGAATGGCAATAGGACTTAGAGATAGATTACATATGTTGGAATTTTCAAGATATCCAAAATGGTTTGGGACCATCTCCAATGACAAGCAAAATGCAGAGTTTATCTGAGAAATGACAGGGACATTTGCTTTCCTGTGATGTACCTACAGGTTATGAGCTGAAAGTTGGATTTTTGCCTCCACAGAATCAAATCAGGGACCTGGTTAACAGTTACCCCATAGCTCCCACGTATTCCTGGGATGGAAAACTCTGCATGCAGGGAATTGCAATCTTGCCTTCTCTCTATCAGACTGTCCACATGGAATAATGAGATGCTGACATAATATTAGTTATGACAGATAAAATTAGTTTTGGTGTTATAGATTTGTAAATTTTGAAAAAGTTTTGTGTTTACTACAGCAATTTGGAGGGAGCTGATGCAACCAGGCCCAGGGGATTGTCCTGCTCTGCTCTGGGCTGGGGCAGCCTCCCCTCCAGTGCTGGGGCAGCTCTGGGCACCACGAAGTGAAAAAGAGCCAAAGCTGCTGGAGAGTTTCCAAAGGAGGAGCTGGGGCTGCACAGGGTGGGTGCAGGGACAGGAGCTGGGTCAGTGATCCCTGTGGGTCCCTTCCAACTCAGGATATTCTATATCCCAGCACATTTTGGATTGGCATCAAATTACCATCAGCAGTACTTTTTCACTGACTGCAGAACCCAACATTAAATTCTCCCCACACCCCCATGGGGAGCCTGCCTGGAGCTCCTGTAGAGCTGCCTGATAAAGCAGATGAAGCTCCAAAGAATTTGCTCTACAGCCACTTCAGACAAGCCAGCCTGTGGTGTTGAAGAATTTTTTTTCTATTGACCACACAAAGCCTTTCCATGTCTGTGCACACAGTAACACTCCTCCTACACAAGGAACTCCTGGGATGAGAGGAAAAAATTAATTTTCTGTTTTAGACCAAATATGGGGGGAGTTTTTTGCAGCGAAATTTCCTAAAATTCTCCATTTTCTTTGTCTGTATCTTCAAAATGATCTCTAGACAAAAGCACCCTTTGGAGAGCAGCATCTGTTCACCATACTAGTTCAGTTAAATATTGCCTGATAAGTAATGAAGCTCATATGTTTTCTACAGATTTGTCTTGAAGCAAACTTTGCTGCTACTTGTATTTGAATTTTCTAAGAGTATTTAGAGTTTTTCTAGGGAAGAATTCTAAAACCAAAAAGAAGACAGAAAATGGTCAATGGCACATTTCATTAGTCTGAAAGTCTTGCTGAAACCAAAATTCTAAAAGATATTCCCTTTTTTAAAATCTACTGATGGATAGCTAAATTAAGTGGCAATACTGCTTAGTATTTTGCACATAAAATATCAAAATATAAATAAATTTATTTTTAACATTGTATCTTCACAGTGCTTTGTTATCTTCAGGTTCTACTTGGGGAAGCTGAGGCAAGGAGAGATGCTTTTGCTAGGGGCCATTACACTTGGAGCCCTTTAGGCTTTTGCAGCCTCTGTGGTGACATGAGCAGGGGCAAAATTGAGATGAAAGACAGGTCCCTGCAGCTCATTCAACAGCATCAAATACCAGCAGCAGACTGCAGCTTTTCACATTCACAATCTTTAAGTATTCTCATTCACGTGCCTCACAGATCCCAGAAACTGTTTCTTTCTGATAGAAAGCTCCTGAAAACAAGACAGACCTCATACATGAAAAGGAACCTGTTAAAAAACATGAACAAGTTTCTCAAGTAAGTGGAGGGACTGCCTGGCTCAGGGGAAGGTGATTGAATTTCAGAAAGGTTTAAATCTAAGACACCTTCTGAATCCATGGCAGATTCCCCGTGAGTGAAAACCATTACCATGGTATTTGTGCTGAGGTATGTGAGATGAATTTGGTGTCTCAATCCAGAGTGTTTGGAGCAGTCACTCGGATCACAAAGTCACTGTGACATCTCTCAGTAACTGGCATTCTTATTGATGGAATCAACAGGATTTAATGGCCATGGAGACTGAACTATCTTTGCTCACACTCGAGGCATATAGATGAGGCAGAGTGGATGTTTGTGCTGTCACTGACTATTCTATCACAGCCCCAAGATAAACAGAGGGATTTCAGCTTTCGAGCCTGTCAATCTGGCATTTTTCACAAGAAGGAAACACACTAAAATAAAGAAGGGAGCAGTGCAGCTCCAAATGACACTAATATGATGAGTGGCTGGGAAGGCCATGCTTAATATCCCTCATCTTTGATAAAAATAAAAGGCACACACCAAGTTTTCCTTGTCCTAATTTTCAGCCTGTTTTAACAGAACTACCTGTATGTGGAGAGGAAGAAAAGACAGCACAGGTTGTTAGCACTGCATTGAAATTATAACTGACAGAAATGTAGAAACTCTGCATGCAGCAGTTCAAAACCAAAACACAACATGCATTTGTATTTCAAGTAGCTCAGGCACAACAAGAATCTAACCAGGATAAGTGAGGACTAAAAGCACTTCCATGGAGTGATGGCTTCAGTAAAATTAGTCATTATGGATAGGAAACACATTTTTTTTTAATTTTCCCATGACAACCAGATTTCTAACTGTTGACAAGTTCATCAGGACACTTGGTGAGGTTTATTATGACATTTCACAGTCCCTGTACTTTACAAGAAAAATTCAACTGGCTGGCAACATTTCGTGGAAAAATGAAGAAAAGAAAAAAGGGAAGAACTTTTATAGTAACAACTGCTGTGTGAATCTCAGAATGTGGGGACTCTTATTCTTCTGTTGCATAAGCATCTGAAAGTGAGGGCTGTACTTTGACAGGAGAAGAACTTAGGCAGCCTACTTTAATAATTCAAGTGGAAAGAGAAGATCATTCTTTTAGTGCCTGCTTTGCAGCAAGATTCTTCCTGAAGATTCTTCTTCTGGAAACAAAGAGGAGACTAACCACTGGAAAAGAGGCTTCTTTAAAAACTTTCAAGAAAATTTCCACAGTTCCAGCACTTGAACTGAGATACACAAGAGGAATTTCATAGGAAGTTATGGATGGAAGGGGAAAGATCTACTAATCACTTCATCTTCTTCACAGCTCATTGGGACAGTCAGCCTCAAAATGTATTTCTTTGCAATTCTGGTACAACCACTGAAAGCAATCATGCTGAAGTGTTTTAAGGGACTCTTTTCTTTCTGGCTTACTTAAACAACAACATACCAGAAATACTACAGGACAACATTTATCCAGACTGATAATACAACCCTTATTTTTGTTGGATGGTGGCAGCTTAAGAGAGGAAGTTTCTTTTCATAAGTGAAGAGATAAAACACCTTTGTAAAAGAGGCACTTGTGCACACATTGGCTTTTCTGTCTCATCATTTCCACTGCCTAGCATTTGATTCTTTTTTTGCTTTTCCTTGAACTTTTTTTTACATCTGCTTAAACTGCAACATTAATTTCAGATGCTGACTGTAACTTATCTCTAGGAAATACTAATTATAAAATAATCTTCTAAAATTTATTGGATTTTAATCAGAGAGCTGATACAATTAATAAAATCTACTCCTTTTCTGCATTTCTATTGGTTCCACAATAACCAACATAATTTCTAAGTAAGGAAAAACATTTTGCCCTTATTAAGCAGGAATTATAGGCACACCTGTGTGAGTTGCAGGATTAAATTCCACAGAGTTTTCATGGTGCTCCAAAGGATAAAAAGACATTAGTAGAAATCAATGGATACTACAGCATCAAATAATGCACCTTTAAAAAGGTCATTTTATAGTAGGAAGTAAAACCTGGATTTGATCACTTGGTTATCCTCTGATATATGTTCTCCTTCTGAAGCTCTTATCAGAGGAAAACAAGCAGAACCCAGCTCCTAGTTGTCACTGGCAGCAAGAAACTGCCCAGGTCAAAAAGCTCAGATTCAGGTACAAGTCCACTCCCTAAAGTCAAAGAAAATCAAAACGTTCATTGCAACTATGATTGCCTTGCTTGAGTCACACTAGAGAATAAAACTTTCCTTTGGTGGAGGTTACTGGATCAGGAGTTAGATATAGATATAGATAGATAGATAGATAGATAGATAGATAGATAGATAGATAGATA
>CM031867.1:3671927-3844456 GCA_018697195.1 Certhia americana | reverse complement strand
ATAGATAGATAGATAGATAGATAGATAGATAGATAGATAGATAGATAGATAGATAGATAGATAGATAGATAGATAGATATAGATAGATAGATAGATAGATAGATAGATATGTATATACTCATTGCTTCCTTGCCACTCACTGCTCATTGCTAGGGGGCAGCCATTGGCACAATTCTGTATTTTAAATGTTGCATCATACCAGTTTGTCTTCTCCCTAATAAATATCATCTCTCAATTGTTCCTTGAATCCAATGTAGAGTTTGAGACTGGATTGAGTGGTGCATTTAAAATACCAAGAATGTGACTTACAAATAATTCTTTCTGGTTTTCAGTGACAAATTAATCATATCTGAAGCAACAATGCAAAACCTGTATTTCAGCTGGCTGCCTTCATAAACTGCTATAGTAATTGCATGTAAGTAAATTAGGATTTCTGATGTAAATAGCACAAAAATATATACCATGCTTGTGCTGACAAAGTGCAGCCACAGAAAACAACATCCACCTTTCCAGATTGCCAGCATCAAAAACCTGATAACAATGTGTTTCCCTGCCTGGTTGCTCTCTGGAGATAAAATTAAGAAATTATTCTTGTAACACTGCAGAGGGTAGAAAATATTTCTGTTTCATGAGGAATATCTTTACATTCTCATCTGAATAAAGTAAAGAAACCCAAAACAGTGTACAGACATGTAGAACATGCATGAAAATGGAGGATAGACCTAAATTTAAACAGGACACAAAAAATGAACAGCACAGTCCTGTACAAAATATTGTACTCACAGAAAACTCTTCAAAAAGATCATATTGAGTTAAAAAAAAAAAAAAAAAAAAAAAAGACAAAAGAAGAAAAGGAGGCAGAGTTACCTAGCCTAAAAATCCCATCCTTTAATTTGCTATATTTTCATAACTCTAGTTCTTCAACTCTACACAAAAGCACACAAGTTTGTGCCAAATCAAGAGAACATTTAACATTCCAGAAACATCAGCTGTGCCTTGGTAATCTCTGGCCCAAGTTTCCCCTTAAAGGGTCATGGAATTAAAGGCTTTTATCTTAAGTTTATTGGCTCTTTAGTAACCCTTTTTGCTTTATTGGATTAAACTTGTATAAGTTTTCTGCTACAGCACTATGAGGCCATTAGATATGTGATGCCAAGAAATGGAAGTCATTCACCAAGAAATCCCACATCATCTGAATTTTTTTTGCCTAAATTTAGACACATGAGGTGTTATATCTATTCTCAATATACACAGAATATATTTCTTCACTATTTATCTGTGACATTATTTTGTTTATACCTTTGTCTGAGCTTCCAAGCTGGCTCAACAATATTCAAACACAATGCAAAATAAATAATAAATCACTTTCTATCACCTAGTCTCACTGACACTCTTAACTTTAGTATTCCATCTATATTTTCACCCTCTGTTTTTTTGTGTTCCCAGCAATTTTCTATCTGTAGCTCTACAAGCTCCCTTGTAAACTGCACAACAAACTCAGTGCTGCACAAGGACTGGTAGTGTTCTCTATTTTAGTGCACATTATTGGTACATTCTGTAGTAGCTGGGAAATTTACTTAGGCAATGAATTGTACCCATGCAGATTCAATGTTAAACTCTAAATTTAAATCACCAAAACCCTATAGGGTGCAGTTTCATGTCTATGCTTCCTATGTGGGAACCACAAAGAATATTCTGTCTGAAAATACCCAAAAGAGGTTCCTATTGAAATGAATGTGATCCTTCTGGGTACAGGCATTCCAGCTTTGTACTTCCTTGCCTTCATACTCCAGCCCATGGATGTGACCAATTAAGCACATAACAGGACCCAGTGCTTTCCCAATATAGTTATTCTATTTTATGGAGAGCCCATTAAGCACACAGACCCTGGCAGTCAGAGCCGACTGATATTAAATGAGTTTCTCAGGGACTCTGGGATTACAGATCAAGAACCTTCACTAAAGTACCTGATTTGCCACAGACAGTGTTGGAGCTGTGAGAAAAAAAAAAAAAAAAAAAAAAAAGCCATTGCCAAGTATTTGATGGAAGCAAAGCAAGCTCCAGGAGGGAAAGGGCTGGTTCATCACTACCATGGCCATTGCTTCAGGGA
The DNA here is from genome assembly GCA_018697195.1 of Certhia americana. Taxonomy (NCBI): domain Eukaryota; kingdom Metazoa; phylum Chordata; class Aves; order Passeriformes; family Certhiidae; genus Certhia; species Certhia americana. The sequence continues at coordinate 3,842,346 of CM031867.1, read as the reverse complement.
TCTTCATTCCCAGGCTCACCTTCACCCCCCAAACAAATCCATTCCCCAGGTACTTAAAGGAACTTCAGTAATCCACTGCCTGCACTATTATCCAATAATAATCATTACATCTTCCTCATAAAAAATTAAATATTAATTATATAGGGCAGTTTAAACTCACACTTGTCCCACTTGATTTTGATCTGGCCCCTCCCAACTGGGCAGTTTCACAGCCTGAGGAGAAATTGGTTCTTTCTATCCACATATAGGAAGGTGCCAACACAATTCCCTCACTACAGAAGAGGCATTACATCCATAGGTGATGGGATTCACACAGAATCATTATTTGCTTTCTGAGAACAGTGGCACCAGCACTGCTGGAATCTGTAACTCCCACACAGCAACCACTTCTCAATGTTCTCAGACCAGGAACCAAGGTTCAAATAAAGACAAAAAACACACCCCAAATGGATGTGAAATAATGCATAACTCCAAGGCTGAATCTGGACTGAATTTATCCACTTACTGAGGGCAGTGTGATGAAAAGCCAACCCCAAAGATGCATTGCAAGATTGTATGTGCTGCCCTCAGTTTTGTGCTAAACACATATCCCAGTAAATACAACCAGTTCTGCTTGCCTGTTTTGATGTAACAAAACACTGAAAATTAGAAAATTGGGCAAAAGAAAAAAAAAAAATTACAAGCCTTTCATTTGCATAAATTGGAAAATGATCTGAATTAAACAGACATGGTTTTTCTTTATAGTTGCTAACATTCTGCATGGCTTCAAACTTTCTGCTTGAAGTGGTTTATCATAAATAGACATTTCTGAAGGTCCCCCAAGGCAGACAAGTGCACTTCTAGAGAATTAGACACAGCTTTGTTTGAAAGCGGCCTAAATTTCTTTAATTTCAATGAGAGAAAAATTGTCAAGTAACATGTAACATCAGCTTTGCCCTGATCATCTCTGATGGAGTCTGTCAGTAATATCCATTCTTAGTTCAAAGCAAACTAATTTTATTTTCCACTTTCTGAATTGGAGTACCCATCTCAGTTTCAGTGCTTGCAGAGGGGATAAAATAGGTAACAAAGAAACCAGGTAAACTCTGTTTTTCCATAGGCAAACTCAGAGCGGAGCAAAATCCCTGTCAGTGTCTCTGCAGACACCCCTCTCCAGCACAAACACAAATTGCAGCCTCCAAGGCTAAATGTTAGCAGATTTCCTCAGCTACAATTCTGTCTCCTCTGACCTCCTCATTCACTGCTCCTGACAGAGTGCAAGGACTAGATTTCAAGCCTTTGTTTAATTAATTACCACTGCAAGAGATGGATGTAAAGATTTCTAACTGATTGTGAGGATACTTGAAGGCAGCCCCCAGTGAAGCTCCTGCTCTCACACCAGGATATAATGGAGTGGCTGCGGTGATATCAGCAAAGCACTCAAGAAATTCATCACTGTAACACAGGTCAGGCAGTGGTCCCTGGGCCCTGGGAGATGTTGACCTATTCAGAGAAAGGTCAGTTTGCTGCAGAAGAGAGTTTATAAGTAGAAAAGAGCCCAACATATACTGATGCTGAAGGCTTTTGATCTGGCCAGGAGCATTTTGCACACACTTGAACGAACACAGGTATATGCTAAAGTATAAAAGCTGATTTTGTGTGAGGTTTTACAACTTCAGACACTTACATTTTAAAGAATTTAATTTAGCTTTCTCTTCGCTACCCTTGAGCAATAATTTCATCAGTGCTGTAAAGAAGAAATTTCTGCCCCTCAACACCTGCATGTTCTTACCTCAGTCAGTGGTTTACAGAGTTTCAGTAAATTTTGCAAGCATGATATGGGCTCTTACCATTAACCTTGGTTCTGAAAAAAGCCCCAAAACCCACAACATTCACCCAGAAAAAAATACTGTGAAGAGAAACCAGAAAAACTATAATGCTTCTTGACTCCTCCACACAAACCCCTGTGCACCCAGAATTATCCAAGGCCCTGAGCTCTGTTGCTCTCAGCCTTGCAGCAATTTCATATGCAAAATAAGTCACTGAGGTTCTTTCTGCTTTGGCTAAACCATTGTGAAATTTGGATATTTCCTCCACATTTTTATGAAGCTGAAATGAACAGGCTGACAGCATAACTCACACTGTATTGATTCCATGCCAGTGCTCGTTAATGGAGAAGCTGATTCTCACTGAGTGTATGACCTAGTGATATCCCAAGGCAGTTTTTGTCTCAAATACCTCCAAACACACTGAATTATTTAGAGCAGAAAAACGTTACAAATGCTTGGTACATCTGCACATCTGTACCTGAATGTACAGGTATAAATATCCACCAACACCTCTGTGAACACACACACACTGAAATTTGGCTGAATGCACCAGCACCATCACATTGCTGGAATAAAACCTCAGGTCCTTCAGCCTCTCACAAAATGTCACCTGCAGGTTCTCCGGGGAAAAATAATTTAATCTGTAATTTACTTAACTGTAATGGATTTATCTGATTTGTCTTAATGACAAGTCTGGTCATTGTCAATCTATTGATCTAAAGTTGCAATTCACTGATCCTTTTTGTGTCATTTCCTGCTTTGGAAAGAGTCTGTGGTGATATAGAGCATTTGTCTGTGGATAAACATTCTATTTTATACAAAGTATGAAACCCAAGTCTTCCTTAGATATTCAAACAAAGTTTTAAAAGCATCAGGCATGACATTTTGTATAAATATTTTCCAACTGCCCCATGGATTTTGGCACGCACGTGTTCCAACATTAAGAAATGATAAGAGACTTAAGAACAGATATACTGTGAGAAGATATCTTCTTAAATTCTTTATTCAATCAGCTGTGAAACAGTATAATATCTTAAAAGGACACATTTGGTAGCATGAAAGACAAGTGCAGTGAGGCTTGAGCTTGCTAAATTCATTGCATTCTTCAACCTTAGGGCTGCAAATAGATTTTTTTAACCTCTTAAGAGGGTGGCAGGTATTCTGCAAGCAGAATTGTGAAGCAGTTTAAATCATCTCTATTTGTTAGCTGGTTTAGTGACTGCTAAAATGGGTGGGTTAAGTTTCTTAGAGGCTTTTTGCTTTTTTGATTTCACTCAGTAACTTCTAGGCTAATAACTTGCATTGCCAAGCTCCACACAATGAATCCACTGCTCCAAATGGATTTGAAGACACAGCTTTTGGAGACCTGGGGACTTGACTTTTGAAGCAGAGCTTGCAGGGTAGGTTAAAATGTGTCTGTGGTAAAATACAGACATAACTTTTGCTCTGCCAACTGCAGGCCTGCCAAACTACTTTGAAATTATTTGCGTAGTCTCTGGTAAATCACTGCAGTTGTCTCACAACTCCATCCCAGGCTGCTATGATACTAGAATGCCTTTTGCCTCTCTTCTATTTTCCTGATCTCTTTGAACAAGGAGGACTGGAAGAATTATTCATTCAGCCTCCCAGGTTTGTAATAATTACATTTGTGAAATGAGCTTCATTTACTTGGGAAATTGCATGAACCTGTTGAGCATTTCAACCTGGCAACATCTTACTTTTCAAAATTTACTGAAATTTGCTGAAGTCCTAAATTTTGCCTGCATTTTTAATTGGTTGCATATCACTTGTCTTCCTTTGAAACTTGCACCCAGTACACAGACAGATGGGTGCACCGAAGCATGATATTAATCAAAAAGAAATCCAAAAATATGCTGCAGCATACGAGCATCTCAGGCCATCCACAGAGCTGAGTGTGCTTTGCCAGTCTAGGCAGAGAGTTTGGAATCCCCTTGGTTCTGCACAGAAAACTACACCCATTTTCATGCAGATAAACAACTTTACATGATATTTACCGACAAGGAAGCATCCTTCATGTAGCCTGCTAATGTGGCTGGTTCTGCTGCTGGGGCTGCTGCCCCCATCTGCTCGTTTGCCACTGACATGCCAAACCCTCTGCTAACAGCAGGCAGAAGGGGAGCACAGTCCCAAGCCTCACATGGGAAGAGGAACAAACTTGTCACTGCATAAGGGCTGGAAGAATTCAAAAGGTCACTATCTGACACTCCCAACCAATCTTTGGCACTGGTAATACAATGGGGTTTCTAAAGAAGCACATAATACATAGCTTGGGATGTATTCACTGTTGTATTATGCTGTACATAATATTTTCAAAATGTATTTCAAAGTCCTTGGCAATGCTTAGAGTGTAATTCTCCCTGTAGTTTCTTTCTTCATCCTATCAGAAAGGAATTACAAAGCACATCCTGAATGTGCACAGGTGTGCTTTAGGATTCACACACCTTTTAAGCCAACTGAATTGCACGGATGCACACACACAGAGACACGTTTTTTCTATGCAGTAAACACAAATGAAATCCAAATTGGCATGAGCCAATCAGTGTGGTATAAAAATGCAATTATTCACAGAGTGTAATGTGTGTATTAACAGGAGGGTAAGGCTGTATCTTTCCTTGTGGATGTTTCCTTCAAGAGACCAACCCCATCAGACACAGATGAAGGAGAAATGTTATTCCCTGTGAAAGCAGATGTTCCTGATCAGCCAGACCTTTCTAGGCGAGAAAAGAAAGTTCAGTTCTTTGCTTTACTGAGACCAACCTTATACAACTGTCTCCTATGCCTGGTTTTAGTTTGAACCCATTTTTTCAAAGCATTTCTAAAGCCACAGATATTTCAAGAGACCTTTTTTTCTGATGACCATGGGGGGATGCTCAGGCAAACAACTGCATTTGGTTGTATCTATTAAAAAACCATCTCTCTTGACCCCTGCAATTTGGGGCCCACCTCCCTCTGCATACTGAGAGAAGCAGGTCCTGTGCTTTGAATCTTTGTGTAAGAAACATTAATTATGGAAATTAACTCTTGAAACCCACAGCATCCTTTCCATTCATTCTACTGGGCTCTGGAACCAGCTCAGGGAGCAAAATGTCTGTAGTGTGGGCAGGGACTGATGGGAGAACAGGACTGTGCCAAACATAATCCAAAAACGTTATGCATTTCTGTAACCAGATGGTTACCCAGCAGCTTAACACGGAAAGTGAAATCCTTTCTTATTATTACTCACCACACAGAGACAGATAAAGATAACAGGCCTGGTAGTGCCATGCTAAAAACTCAATATGAGCTCCTTCCCACACTGCACTTTTATGACTCTTTTCAAGTTCCTCTCTTCTCTTCAAAACAAAAGCATTCTTAAAGTTTGATGTTCCAGCATCCTATTTGTGTTTCAGTGTATTATTATACATGACCAAGGATTTTAAATGTGCATTTTTCTGACAAGTATGAATTGTGATAAGTTTTAGCATTCACATCTTACAATCTAGCTTCAAGCTCTTCTCACACTTGATTTGTATCTCGTGTCTTAGTGGATAACAAAAAAGCACTTTTATATGAGCTATGGATTTTATGCAGATTCTTTTTTAACACTGAACCCTATATTCAAAATCAAGATTACATATAAACAGTACATGCCAAGAAAGCCAAATCAATACCCAAATAATAACTAAAATGTGTTATACTTTCAAGACTATAAGATAAATTAATATAAAGAGCATTACGAATCCTTTGAAGCACAACAAAAGGAGACATGGTTAAAATTTTAACAAGTTAGAATCATTAACTAAACAAATCCTGACAGCCTAGCTTTGCACTTCCAGTCACACATGCTCAGAACAAAGGCTTGATATGTGAGGCAACTTTAATAGGTCCCTCTGCATACGACTAATTTTTCCTCAAACAGTCATTTTTTATTTCATATTTTACTCTGGATCCTGAAATGTCACATTTTATTAATCTGTGTCACTCATGTGGATTGTTAAAAGAACAGACTGGCACTGGAGGAAGTGCCTCTCATCATTACCATACGTATGTGGGATGACAAATGAATGTGCTAAAATTCGGAGTAACAATTATTAAAAGTAGAACAAGCAAGAAGAGAATATAACCTGTTTTCCTTTAACCACATTCCAAGGTGCACTTAGAGAAGTGGCAATGGCAGGAATCGGTCCAGAAAAATCCTGGATTGCATTTGCTCCCTCAATAAAACACAAAAGGGACAAATTCAGTGGCCCTTGCAGTAGCTGTGGCAGAGCTGAGTCCATCTCAGCAAAGAACCAAAGATGATTAAACTGGGCATTTATTTTTATTTCTCTTAGGTCATCTTCCCTGTTTGTGTGGAAGCATTTCCCAGTATTCACAGAATTAGCCAAAAGCAGAAATAACACATTTTGAATAACCTGACTCTCCCCTCAGACCATACTGACTGTAAATACACATGCAGAATTCAACATAACTGTACTGTACCTTAATTTGGGACAGGAAGCGACCTGAGAAAGGTGTTAAGGTTTTTGAGAACAGAAATCTCTTCTAAATGCAGAATTTCAATGGTGTATCCGTTCTCGTAATAGCAGAGAGCAATTGTAAATAATTTCTTTTAACAAAACCATGAAGGAGTGGGAAGAAGAAGCCGTAGAGAAAAATAAATATAGAAATGTGAGAAATTAAATATACAAAAACTTAATTGAAAGTTGTGTAGAAGATGATATCTCCAATTCCAAAACATTTGCCTGAGGAACAGGCAGTACAAACACAGTTACACAGCCTGTCCCAAAGAGGAAATAAAACCAAACAAACTACTGAAATAATTATCACAGCTCAGTTGTTTACCAACCTGCTCCAAACAAACCAAAATATTATCACAAAAATAAAATAAACACACTGCACTGACAGAACCACTGGGTGACAGGGGGAGGGCACCTAAGGTTATAGAATACTTAACAGTTTACACTCATTAGGTGTAAATATATTTATATTTCTAATTGATACCACAAATTAGTTTCCCAGTAATGATCTCACTTTACTGCCTACATCCACACTGCAGCTTTCCTGCCTGTGCTTCACAGAATTATCTCTTCCTAAGTCCCAGCTTTACTTAGTGAATTGTGAGGACCAGATTAAGTCTGAGGAGTAGCTGGATTGAGTAAAACAAAAATCCTCTTCCTCATACAGAATGCAAAGTTGCAGATGGACACTGAAAATGCCACTGAGAGCTTTCCTTGGAATTGATTGAAATTAGGAGTCTCTCCAACTTTCCAATGGTTTCCTAATGAAGTGCTCTATGAATTGTGGCCCTAAATATAAATGTTTAGACGCTGAACATTTCAAGATAGCAATGTAGCAGAAAAATGGTGTAATTATTTCTATAAAGATACTTTGCTGTATATTGTGACACAGCTACCATAGAGCATAAATGGCATTTGACCCTAACTCTATTATATGGGCTTCACTGATATCTGGGCATCTGTCTGAGGAGAAAATATAACAGATGGATACAGGCAGAGATGGAAATCTACAAAAAATAAGCAGACAGTGTTTGTCTTGGTATCATCACATGAGGATTAAACAATTTAGGCTTAAAAGATGAACACATAATTTCACCACCATGCCTGTTTTACTGGCCATCACACCAGGCAGAAAGAGTGACTGCCATACAGATGTCAGTGTCAGAGCTAAAATCCTGTTCTCATCTTCCTCTGAAGAAGGCTGAAAGGAAAAAAAGGCAGACTTTTAAGCCAACCTAAGACTTGATTTTCTTTTTTTTCCTGTCAAAAAATCTTACTGCAGTACTTGAAGTCTATTCAAAACAGAGTGGTTTCCCATCTAGCTTTGTGGGGCAGAGTCTAAGATTAAATTGAAGGTTACATAAAACAGGCAAACCCACGACTGTTCCTGGCCTTGGCAGAGCAATTTGGCAATTATTCAGCTATATCTGCATTCATATCACACCCTGGAATACCCCAGTGCTTACCTGCAAGAGGTTCTGATTAGTGACAGATTGTTTCCAGCCTCCTAGCAAGGAGCTTTGTGAGGAAAGCTCTGTTTCTCCCACACACACCTATGGTTACAGAGACAGGAATTTAGAAAATATCTTTCTTACCTTCCTCTGGCTCTCCACACGGCAAGCAAGACTTCCCAGAGAGGAGGAGCAAAGAAAATAATTAGATATCCAAAATACCACTGATTTCTATCCTCACAGTCTGGGTGCCCAACAAGGAGAGTTGTCCCTGTATCTTGAAACGTTTTTACTGAGAAGTTTTGGACAAATCAAACAGTGCACTTATGCTTAAACAACCCTTTCAAATGGACCATTAAGCCATCAATCTCATCTGGGAAGATAATTTCCCTGCCTCAAATCTGGCAAACAGTCTAATGCTGAGATTGTGAGCCGGACATAAAAACCAGGCCTCTCAGAAATGAGATATTACAAGTATAAAGGCTGTTAGACTGATCAACAGCAAATCCCTTGAGACCCATGGCTTCTAAACTAGAACTGGAGTCATTTTAAGTTCAAGTTGTATTTGGAACTAGCAGACTTCAGTCTGTCCCACTTCGTGTTTATTCCTATGCCAGGCCTGAAGATAGGAGGATGACATTTGAACCAGGCTCTATTGCTTGCATAGTAATCTTCTATTTATTAAGAAATATAATTAAAAAAAAAAAAAAAAAAACAAACAGATATTTTCTGCAAAAAGTTCGATTTTAAATTGAAGTTTAATCTTCCTGCTCCCACCTTTGAGGATCTACATAACTCTGCTCCTCATTTCTCATTTGATTTAGTCTCTTCTGTCATTACATTTCACCCCTATCACCCCAAAAGCAATTTAACATAATCAAGTTTTCAGCTATCCCAAAGCCACATCCTCAGTTCCCACCCCCTTCTTCAACAAAATATATTTTATTTTAAAAGCTCATTTATTCACACTGCTGTCCCTTCCACATTCAACCTGAAGGCTCAGGAAGTTGCATTCCCTCTCCAGATCTACTACACAATTTGTTTGGAGTCCTCCATTTCATCTATTTATCTAATTTTTCTAGATTTCATTAAGCCAGGATTTGCTTTCACACCTAAACAGCCAGGTTGCTTTGATCATAGTAAAATTTCCTTAGGGAAGCAATTCCTGCTTCCACTTACTCTTATATCTTGCCTTTACAAACAACAAGATACATTGGGGCTTGAGATAAATGATTGAGTGGCTCATATTTTATAAAAGTCAGTTTACTTAACACTAATAGTGAAGAGGTGTTGACAATTTAGGCAACAATTTATAGGAGTGGAATGAAATCACTATGATTTATTCTGGTGCTCTTCTGTGCCTATAATTCTGGAAGTTACAGGTAAGAAGGATGTACCAGAGGAAAGGAAAATACAAGCTGGATGTGTCAGCATTTCCGGGACTAAAATATTGCTTGCAGATATATCTGGAGATAATAATGCACTGCTGGGATTGAAAGAGTCCCACAGACACTGCCAAACACACGTTGGCAGAACTTCCCTGCAGAAAGTTCAGGCTCAGGGATTCACCCCAATCTGCAATAGTTCACTTTCTCAGGAGTGCCTGGAACATCAGCTCTGGCTGAGTTTAAGGAACTCCATAGTACAGATTCTTCATGTTTTAATCAAAACCTAATGTTCACCATTTTACTCAGAATGAGCCACTGCCCTTCCACTGTTTGGTGAAAAATGTTTTCAAATTGTTGTACCAGATAACTGAGAGTGATTACATTTACACCAATTTCTTTATTCCATTTTCTCACCGTAGGCATCTCTGTGCCCTGCAGCTTCAAGAGGCAAACAGAAAAAAGCTTTGCAACCTCTCTGACAAAGAATATTTTTGGCAAACACACTGCAGTAACATGAAGTGTCAGGAAATCAAAGACTTCCTGAACAGTTCAGCAAACATATCTAAAGAAATCCAAAGAACTGAGTACAAATCCTTTACAAGATGGGAAGACCCTTCTTTAAAAACCTGCAGTCTGAATAAAGTCTCCTGCTTATACTGAATACCCTTCCTGGTAAGTATAAAAAGCAGAATGAGAAATAAAAAGTGTTGAAGTTAAAAATAATTTTGTCTCATCTGTGATGATATTTTTATGTATAATTAATATTTGAACATATAGAAGGTTGTTAAAAGGCTTAACTACTTTATATGTATATTTAAGAAACAGAAACGCTCCTTCATGGCCTAGGCAGAGGTGTAATAGGAAAAATGTAAATCAAATGAGTACCTCAATATTAAGATTCCTCTAGGAATTCATATAATTATATGGAATTCCTAAACCTCACTAACCCCAACATCTCTAAGAGATATCCACAATCTCCTCAAAACCTCTCTGATTCAACCGTATATTAAGTGGTACCTGATCTGGTTTGGGTTAACTGGGATTTTAGTGTGACACTAAAACCACTGGGTGCTAGCACTTGATTCTTTTAAATGCTTTCTATTCTAAACCTGAAAATGAGTTACCACTATCCATCGACAAGCTGTGAATTCTGGCTATGTGCTCAGTGTCAAGTACTCTTTTTCATTAAATTACTACACAAAAAAGTGAATCCCTGACCTTGGCCAGGGATGAGTTCTCCCTCCACACCCAGCATATCCTCCTTTCTACAGTTTCTTCTCAGAAACCTCTTCTCACTGACAAGATTTAAACTTTTGTAAGTTTTGGAGGCCCATTTTCACCTTTCATTCCCCATAATGGTTATTTCCTGGGTGAGATGAGATTTTTCCCAAAAAGCTTAGCATCCTTTAAGACCTCAGAAAAACGTTTGGTGTGTTGTTTTCAATTTCTCTGCAAATGCCAGGTTTTAGAAAGGCTGATTTTAGGAATGGGGAGTCAATCCAAGCTCACTCCCTTGAGAGCTGAGAGTGTATATCTACAGTGGAAATTACTTCAGGAAGCAAATTTACATAACTCACTCCACTTTGATGCAGTTGATAGAACTTTTCCTGGACTTTCACTACTGTTCTTGAACCTCCAGTCACTGACATATTTTAACCTTAGGAGAACTGAAGTGCTTCTTCTTATGGGCTAAGACAGCTATTCTTTTCTACTTTTTAGTAAGTAAAACTGTATTTAAACTACAATATCTGAAGCAAGCCTACTCATTTGACAACAACTTGAAAGTCACAAAAGACTCAGGACAACAAAATTATTAAACTAATGATAAAAAATATCACTTAATTTTGAGCAATTACCAGTCAGTGACAGATAAAACCTCCCAGTACCTCATCTATTAAAGAATGTGCCAACTAAATATACCCCAAAAACTCCCCATCAGTGTATTCAGGGAGAAGAGCTGCCACCATCTCATTTTGCAAGTGCAGGGGCACAGCCCGAGCTCTTTCTAATTACACATCACTCAGCGAGCTCGTGCACAGCCCAGCGTGTTCCTGGGTGACAGCAGTAAACAAGGGCTGATGGAAACTGCTAATTTAGAAATTAGGCACCAAAAATAGAATCTTAATCTGCCACTCCAGCGAGTCTGACAGCAGAAGGGATCTATTAATCTGAAGTTTCCCAGAGAAGCCAATCTGGTCTCGAGCAGGGGTTATGGATGAGGATCTCAATGCTCCACCATTCCATGGTCCTCTGGGAATATCCTGCTCTTTATTCTGCTTCAACTAGCTTGAGAAACAAAACTGTCCCTTCAATCTGATGCATTTAAGCTGAATGTTACTTCTCTTTTGGTGCAAATCTGTTTGTTGTCTGTCTGTTAAGTCAGTAGTAGGTACTTTCATCACTAATGATAGAAGCACCTTCATATGGACTTCGTGCAGCCCGAGCTCAGCAACAGAACAAAACCCAAAACTGTCCTTTCACTGCCAATATTTAACATTGAAAGAGTTCTATAACTTTGGATTTCTGCAGTGTAATAGTTTTGAGAAGAGTAGGCCTGCACAAAGAATTACCTTCCTGCTGCAGTGATTCTGGAATTACTGTAGTAATTCCAGACAACAAATTAAGAGAATACCAGGAATGAATGCTCCTAAAGCAGATGTATTGGTTTGCTTAAACATGTCCTTGTTTGGTGAGGTGATGCTGCATTTCAGTAACAGTGAATTCTTATTCCAAGGGAAAACAAATAAGCAGACATCTTCTTTGGGCAAAACTGAGAACACATGCCTACAGTAAGCAATCAGCAACATTTAATTGTATGAATTTTATTGTTAAATTAATATTAAAATAATTAATGTTGAAGACTGGTCAATAAAAGTAACAAGTTCCTCTGCTGTCAATTAATATGCCAGCATGTATAGTCCAGGTATTAAAAAAAATGTGTACTATATGTGTGTGCATAATTGTTATATATAAAAAATGGGGGGTTAATATACAAATATATTTAAGAATCTATATAACAGTGAAGGGTATTTTAAAGTGATGATTCCATTATATTTCTTCCTGCCTTTCTGAGGAAGCATGAAGGACCAGTCTTCTTCCTCACCTGGGGAAGAATAACTCTTCTCTTACTCAGCTGCAGTTTCATATTTTCTCCTCTCCAGCGTGAAAACCTTGCACAGAAATAATTCTTTGTGATGTCTGCGAGAGACAGCTTCCTGAGACACAGAAAATTGATTCACAAGAAGATGCATTCATACCAGACCTGTAACAATCCCTTTTTTCTGCACACCCTGAGCCCCAAACCGTGGCTCCTGCAGACACCCAGGGCAGGGGTGAAGCCCATCCCACACTCTCTGCCCCTCCAGCTCAGCCACACAGGCTCATAAAAGTTAGAACAGGCTAACAGCCCAACACCACACACAGTGTTTTCCTTTCAACCCTCTGCAAGTTTAGCCTAAATTCAATATGTTTCCACTGTAGGCTATGTTTACTGAAATAAAGCTACATTCAACTATGGGCAACCTGTCTTTGAACATATGCTGTAGGCAGCAATCTAGCAGAGAAATGGGCGACAAGCTGTGAGACTAAACTTTTATCATTGGCTCCATAAATCAAGATGAAAGCTATAGACTTCCTCCTGTGGACCTCATACAGCCTTGAGAAAGAAAGTTAAAATATTTAGATTGAAAGAACAAAATAATATAAAGAGAAGAGAAAAAAACAACTCAAAGCAAAAAATTAGTTGAAGTATTTGTCCAGTACTACATAGAGGTCCAATTCCCAAGAAAGCACATTTTAATATATATTTTTAAAAGATATATTTGACATCAATTACTAATTAGTAAGATTAATGATGTCTGGACCATTCAAAAGTGTTTTCTTCAGTCCCATTCATGTTGTTAGCACAGAATTCCCACTAACCCAACTGTACAGAAACTTGTACCAGCACAGCTTTAGTGCAGCAAGTAAGAGAATATTCTTGGTAATTATCACCTGTCAGCTAATTAAGCACATTACAGCATATCTTATAGGCAGATAGCAGCACCTGAAGTCCCATAAACAATAAATCCATATAGATTCCATTAAGTTTCCAACATATATAAAATTACTGTAGAGAATGGGGTTTGCAGTGATGTTTTTGCACTAATAATGAATACAAACCCACTGTCCTCTGTGATCTCTGGGGAGGATTTCAAAATTCCTCAATATCTGGTTAAAAGAGATTTTGCAATTCTATTGAGCCCCCATCTGCAGAGCTGGGCCAGCCCTGGAACAGCACAGGAGGGACCTGGAGCTGCTGCAGAGAGCACAGAGGAGGCTCCAGCAGGAGCAGAGGAATGGAGCAGCTCTGCTGGCAGCAAAGGCTGGCACAGCTGGCATTGTTCACCTGCACAGCAGAAGCTCTGGGCTGAGCTCAGGGTGGCCTTGCAGGGCCTGAAGGAGCTGCAGGAAAGCTGGAGAGAGACAATTGCCAAGGGCTGCAGGGACAGCACCCAGGGAATGGCTGCCAGTGCCAGAGGGCAGGGCTGGCTGGGACATTGGGCAGGAATTGTTCCCTGTGAGGGTGGGCAGGCCCTGGCACAGGGTGCCCAGAGCAGCTGGGGCTGCCCCTGGATCCCTGGAGTGCCCAAGGCCAGGCTGGACATTGGGGCTGGGAGCAGCCTGGCACAGTGGGAGGGGTTCCTGCCATGGCAGGGGTGGAATAAAGTGATCTTTAAGGTCCCTTCCAATCCAAACCATTCTATGATTCTATACATTTTCCCCTACCACTTAAGATATCCCTTCCTGTGAGGCATTACTTCCTTGACATCAGAAGGATAAAAGAAATAACCTCACACCAAGCACTAGCATCACATCTAGAAGCAGCCTGCAAAGGTAGGGGTTAGACTTCAAAATAAATAAATACATAAATAAATAATTCATCCCTAGGACAGAGATGAGATGAGAAATCCATAGAGAAAGCTCACCTCTGATAACTCCTCTTGCCCTGCATGCTCCAGTCCCATTGATCTCACCAGGGGATCCTCTCAAAGTGATAGCTGCTTATTAGAGCTGAGCTTCCATGTGCACATCTAAGAGGGAAATTTTGTCCTTCAGACAGACCTATGATCAAGACATAGATTTAGACAAAAAGGAAACAGGATTATGTGAACCACTACTGTATTTGCACAAGCAAAGTGGGTAACAAGACAGGCAAGGTGAGTGCCTTGAAATGACTTTTACATCTCTGCACACCAAAACTGGGCACACAAATGTAAAAAACCATTCCTGTTGTACCAAAGGCAAGCACCAAATTATGAAGTTCATTACTCCAAGCAGTAGAAAGAGAAATTATTACAACAATTTTGCCCTTATTTTTATCTGCTAGCTGTCATGTCCTCTTTTAGTCTCACCCTAATATTATACAGGTTCCATCTTTTTATTTAATCCTCCCAGTCTTGGAAATAATGAATGACAAAAAGTCAACAGGAACCTTCATACTTACCACATTGTCTTGTAAAGGCATCAAATAAAAAGGAGCTGTAATATCTTTCTGACTTCCATTCCTGCCAACATGGCTCTGATAGAACACACATTTCAGCGACCTCCTGTATATTTCTTTGCTTTTTGAGCTTTCTCATTCAGAACTACTTAACTTAACTATCTCAGACTAATAATAAAGTGCCCAAGAGCTAAGTACAAAATATCACAATATTAATATTTCTGCCCTTTCAGAGCATTATGTAAGATTTTTTTTTTTTTTTGTCTCCTGATATGGCATTTGATATGGCCAGGACACACCAAAACTATTCCTATTATAGAAAAAGGCAAATTTTCCTTATTTTATTTAAAGCCAAGACATTTTCCACATTCTAATTAATATGCACGCACATTGTATCCTCTCTGACACAAATCTATGCAAGATGCTATTTACAGTCTGTCTTTTTACCTACCTACAAATTCTTCTATCAGCAGATAAAAGAGATTTATTGTCATATTCCCATTTTATCTTCTAACATTTGCCTAGTGGGAAAGCATAAAGGAGACAGGTGACCCCCTCTTTGGCGGTTTGGATCAGTGCTTAGTAATTCCCTGAGACAAATCCTACTTAACCAGCAACAATTCTTGTTTCTTTTCTTATTAGATCTAAATATTTGACACCATGTTTAGTGCTATAGAAGGTGGAATTACCTGTCAAAAAATTTAGGAAAAAAACTCAAGAATTTCTAATATTCACTCCAGATATTTGAGTTTAATTAAAAACCTTTGTATTGAAATAAAATAGACAGATGTCTTGCTAATTCTGGTGTGCCAGGGCCTGGTGTGTTGCTGAGGTAAGGAACGCAGAGATTCCAGGTGCTGGACATTTGTGTGAATAAGGATTGTGTGCAGAACCAGAATATTTAACACTCCAGCATTAGTGGAGGATTTCCAGCTTCAATCTTCAGACAGTTGGACTTTGTGGGAATTTGGAATTCTGAGAAATATTTCTTTGTATGTTTAAGGGATGAAAAACCTCTGACAAACACTGGTTTTAACCTTTGTTCATGGGAAAAGGGCTTTTTAAGCTCTGGAATGAAGCAGAGTTTTCAAGAATGTGTATTAGATAGTAGCATAGTGTGTAGTTTATCACAGGGTGAGAATTTTAGATATATGGGATTTTTAGGATGGTAAGCAGGGAAGACAAGATGGGGGAGTCTCGTGGTTTCTGGGCTTCTTTCTTCTTCATCTCTTCCATTTTCTGCTGTGAAGGTGGCACTTTCTGGTTGGCTTGGAGTGGAGACTGACTTTCTAACATGAATAATAGTTATTGGAGATTTTGTATAAATATTGCTTATGTGGGTTTTGATATAAAAATACACACCACCCTGTGTGTGGGGGATTGTGCTTGGGGTTTTATGCCTTGGACTGACCTGCAGAGAAGAATTCTGTGGGTCAGGGAGAAAAAATATTATAGATAAGAAAGTATAAACAATCAATGAAAGAACAGAAGAGACAGCTCACAACCAGTTCTTCAATCTCTGGCTGGGGAGGAAAAGACTTTTTTACACTCTCAGGTTTCTTGGTGCAGCCATGAAAAATAGAGAGAAAAAATATTTTTATAAAATCCAAGAGGACTGGATTTATAAAATCCAAGAGGATTTCCATCCACACAATGGGATGCAGTGAGAGAACTCTCTGTTCCACAGCCCCTGTGCCTCCCCACGTTGTGGTGGTGTGGTTCTGTCACACGGTGAGCAGTGTCACAGGTTTGGAGAAAAGTGACAGTGCCTGAGAGTGCTCCCCAGCACTTCTCAATTTGTCACTGGGATACAGCCTCTGCCTCACCTCAGAGAAGGACTTTGGAGGAAACTTCATGAGAAACCAAAGGACACCAAGATAAGCGCAGGAGTGAGGTCACAAAGCTGTAAGGATTCCCTGCTGCTCCTCTTTCATCACCACCAACCTGTACCCTTGGCAGGTACAGCTCTATCCTATCTTTGCCAGCTGACAGTAGGGAAAAAAAAGATAGACCTTATCTCCTACCGATGTTCCCCAGCTGTCATCCAGCTGGAAAAATCCTGCCTTCACAAAATAACTCCAGTAAAACACTGTTTTTGGTGGCTTTGATAAAATGCCTGTGCTGTCTGTGCTTCTCCTCGGGCCACTGCCTGTGGGAGATGGAAATGCAGGGCTCTGCTGGCCTTGTGCTCCCAGAACAGCTCCAGATCTATTGCTTCAGTGGAGGAATGAATCTGAAGAGAGGAACAAATTGTGGCCGTGGCCTGACTGGGAGTCACTGTCCCAGGGGGAAGGGAGGTGGTGTCACTGCACAAACAGAGCAGTGAACAGGCACAGGGAAGGCCAAATGATCCAGGCTAAACCAGCCCAAATCCTACAGCAGATCCGGCACCTCTGGTTTTCAAAGCAGATCTCAGTAAATCTCTGGGAGAGCACTGCACACACAAACAGTAAATCTCCACTAGAGCCACACACAGGAAGATGTAAATAGTAAATCATATAGTAAAATGTCATCATGGAGCATTTTGGAGAAGGGTTTTTTAGCTTTTAGTGCTGGAAATCAAAAACTCCAGCCCTTTGTGTTCCAAGGAAAAGAACTAAAAGCAGATTTAAATGCAGATAAAGCAAAGGTAACACCTGCTGTTACATCCTCAATTACTTGAGAGAAAGGTGATGCCTATATTAGAGACAAGGAAACATTGACTGTACAGCTCTTCTAACTGCTACAAATGCACAAGAATTACACAATACAGCCAACTGCAGCAGCAGGAGGGGAAAAGCTACTATTTTATTTAATAAAAAGCCTTAATGTTTATTAAAATTATACAGATCTGTATTTTAATCATTTATTATTTCATTCAAGTTGTCATCTTCCTGGACTTGCAATTTTACATTTCTCTAACCCATTTGAAATGGATGAATTAGGAAGCAAGGTGAGATAAAAAACCCGAAAGCAGTAGCATGATTCATCTGAACCAAGCTCTCCTATCCTCCACTCTGGTTTATAACTCCAGATGCATTGACCACCTGGCCTCCTCATTCCTCTGCTTTGGCCCTAACAGGATATATCAATATTTTGCTTGTGATTCTATTAAAACTTGATGTTTGAATGTTGTCCTCCTTGGATGAGATACATTCTTAAAGCTACATAATGCATTTAACAAATCACATTACTTGGCTGAAGTTATGTTATTCGGGAGGATAATTAATTTTATACCATTCCTACCTGCAAAAAGCTAGAGAGGGCAATCTAGGGAGTGACAGGGCAAGGGGGAATGGCTGCCAGTGCCAGAGGGCAGGGCTGGCTGGGACATTGGGCAGGAATTGTTCCCTGGCAGGGTGGGCAGGCCCTGGCACACGGTGCCCAGAGCAGCTGGGGCTGTCCCTGGATCCCTGGAGTGCCCAAGGCCAGGCTGGACATTGGGGCTGGGAGCAGCCTGGCACAGTGGGAGGGGTCCCTGCCCAGGGCAGGGGTGGAATAAAATGATCTTGAAAGTCCCTCCCAACCCAACCCACTCTGGGTCTGTGATGCTGGTGAAAGCAGGGGCCATACTGAGGTGTTTTCATCACCCATTATCTCCATCAACACCTGCACCATCCACTGGGAATTATTCTCTCTACTCCACTCCTGGCTCTCTCACCCCACCTGAAATGTAGGACATAACACACGTATTCTTTCAGGATAATTTCTACTCTAAAAGACATTGTTTTATTTGTGACTGTAATTTTGAACAATTATAGTAATTCTTGTGTATTATGATACATCCAGCTACTGGATGCCATGTTGTGCTTGATCTGAATTTTTATATGTCTCCTCCAACAGCTTTTTTGAATTGTAACCTTTGTGACACTTTAAGGGTATGGCTTAATCATGCCATGACCACTTCATCAGAGACCTGCATCACCTGGGCCCATGAGGAAGGTATTAAAGTGGAGTAGGAGTTATTAAAACCTGCTTCCAACAGCTCTTCCTGCTCCCTCCTCCAGCCAGTGCCATCTCTCTTCCCATGGACTCAGTCCTTGGTGTCTCAGCACTGCTGGGGACAGGTCAGCCAGACTTTCTGATGTCATCTGTCCCATCCTGATGCAACCCACAAAGGGAGTTTAATTCTCTTGCTGTTTTGATGACATTTGAATCTTTACTCTGGCAGCCATTAAACCCAGTAAGAAGCAGTCAGTGTGTTTATAAAACATTGGTATACACAAAATCACCAAGACAAAGGCAGCCTCTCCTCTGAACATGGCACTGAAAGTGACAAATCTCTTTAAAAATTAAACTCTTTTCTCCACACAATCCAGACAGAAAACTCACATCAACAATAAACACTTTAGATTCAAATGTCGAGCCACCATGAATAATCCAGTGTGCACTGCAAAAATGAAACCAGGAGAGCAGAAAACAGACCTTCAAAGTACTGTAAGGAGGAAAAGTTTTGGGGTTTTTAAGAATAGAAAAGCAGGTGTGTTAACCACACTCCCTAGGGATGGCAAGAAACTCGAGTGATGCAGGGAGACCCCTCCTACTTGTCATATAATTGAAGTACAGATACAAAAACTCTTGAGAATCCAGGCAATGGGCACAACCATCACCCACCCCATCCTACCAGTTTGCTGTTCTCCTCCTCCTCTCCTGCCCAGTATTCAGGGGAAGAAACAATTCACTTAAAATGCAGAATGTAAACAGTTTTGTTCACTCTAAGTGGACACCTAAAATGTGCCAAAGAGCTTCCCAAGACAAACACATCCTTCCCCACAAACCACCAAGCCCTGGGCTGTGGAAAATGCTTTTTGAGTGCATTCTGTCCTACTCTCCTCAGGCCCAAGAAGCTTCCCACGAAAATTCCATGCAGTTATTACATCCCATCTCAGAAGAAAAGCCAACTTATCTGCAGGCAATCTTGAGAGAGTTATTTCATTATATTCCTATTTATGCATTTTCAAACTCCATGCAGTGCACAGGTCAGGCTCAGCAAAGTCTTGGCTGCAGAGTAACAGCAGCAGGACCCTCACTGGGATTCTAATTGCTGGCAGAACTCCTCATCTCTCTTTCATATGAGCAATGTGGGGATATTTCCTTAGTTAAATGCTGCTTTGCCTTTTGATCCTGTTCCTGCTGATGTTGCTGAGTGATAATGATCTGTGCATCTGGACTATTGATAGATATAAAAATTAATAGTACAGTTAAAGCTAGTTGGGAACTTTTATTTACTTTGACCTAAATCAGCAGAACAATGGAAATTTCAATGTGACTGAAAGGCAAGAAATTTAAAGGCAGTTTTAAAATTTACCTACGGTTAAAATTTCAAGCCTCAAAAATGTATTGAAACAAACAGACAGATAAGATTTAAAATAATACCAGACATACAACTCACTTCTGATAAGAGCTTTTCCAATTATACCCACTATGGTGCTGCTACAAACATTTTCTGTAGCAGCATGACTGTCTCTCCCTTTGTACAAAGCAAATACTTGGATTTTTGCTGAATTTGACTTACATCAGTACTAAAACCAACATAAAAAGCTACTGCACAGGTCATTGTTTTTTGCAATTAATTTTCTCCATTCACTCAGATAATCACTAAATTAATTACTAGCAGGAATTTAAATAAAACACTAAATTTGGGCCACTGTAGAGAATATGAGAAGGGACAACCTCTAAGACACACAAGCTGTACATAAGATGAGACAGAAAAAAGTGTCATGGAGGTCATTTTCACATTTGATTATGCATTTTATTATGGTCTATATGCATCTAGAAAGTTTTCCCATCAAGATTCAATCCTGTCAGTCCCAGCCATGCCCTTGCACCAGCCCCCAAGATAAACAGAGGCTTAGGAAGGGCTTATATTATATTAGAGGACATACTAGATCATCACATGACTATTTATCTGCAAATCAATTGCAATAAACTCAATAAATGTAATTACAGCAAATCCTGCAATATCTATCTCCTCACAGTGCAGTATTATTTTGCAATCAAAAAAAGTCCTGGTAAAATCAGGTTTGTACAAGTATAATCTGCACTGACAGAATGGTTCAAATGGTACAAGCGTAAAACCCTTGGGAGAAATGAATACTGACCTAAAGAATTTAATGTTGGTAAAAGAAGGTGGTCCTTGCAGGAGGAGAGTTTATGACTACCAAGTAAGCAAATAACGGATAACAATCTTATTATTTCAGTTTCACACTTACCTCTGTAAGTGTATTTTCTATTTTCCATTTTTTTCTACTGGAAAGCAGAAAGGTAATGATTTTCTTTCAACATGTGTCAATTTTAAATACAACTCAATGAAAACAGAAAAAAACAGTATTTAAAACACATATAATCACCTCATTTTATTAAGTGAAATGTTCCATTGCTTAAAAGTTTGATGGTATTATCTACCAAGACTGATGTTATTACAACAGATTATTCTTTCCAGTGAGACTGCAGACAGAAAAGTGAGGCTGTAGAGGCATAATATTACATTTAATCAAATGGCTTAGAAATAATACTTCTATTATATTAGCATTTGAACAACTTTCAATGAACCAACGGGCAGTTGTGTCTTCATCTTTTATTTCTAATCAGCTAATAAATCTACAGATTGCCAAAGCCATGCCCAGATGTTGGTGTGCATTCTCATTGCTCATCATCTGACTGCAGCCATGTGCACTCCACTTAATAACTTCTGCACACAATGTCTAATAGGAAACAAGAGCAATTTTAAAAAAAATTAAAAAATTTAAAAATTAAGTTCCTCCACTTAGTCCATCAAGCTGCCACCCCATTATTTTGTTTATTGACTGAGCATTTTGGTTTAGAGCCTCTTGCAGAATAAATCACAGTGGGTGAATTAGAAATGAAAGCACAGGGGCCTGTTAGGGTTTCTGAGGGATGGGGAAAGGCATTGCTCCCAAAGTCCAGAACAAACAATACAGGAAATTAGCACATGCAGTTTAAATCTAAAAAGAAAAGTGTTGTTAGGCAAAGAAAAAGTCAAGTTTAAGACTAATTTTTTGGGATATTTTAGGGACAAATAGAGAAGGGAAATTAAAATGATGCCAGAAACAGAACAGAACTAATACACCAAAAACAATAGGATTAAAAAAAAAAAAAAAGTTCTTAGGAAGAGTTTAGCAGTTCAAACCAAAAGAATGCTTATTGAATGTTTATTCTAGGAAGAGTTAAGCAGAGCCTTAATTATGTGACTTTGAAGATGGAGGCTTCTTTTTTTTTTTTTTTTTTTTTTTTTTGGTTTTTTTTGTTGAATTTGTTTGGTGAGTTTGAGGTTCTTTTTGTTGTTGGGAGGGTTGCTTTTTTTGTATGGATTTTCTTTTTGGCTTTTCCCCCCACCAACTGGTTTCATGAAGCTCTTTCCTGGAGGGACAAAAAAAAACATCCCAAATTCACTTCTACATGTCCCTCACAACTGAGCAAGTCTCTGCTGTACCCCCTAAAGTCATGTCTTTTCCAGGCTGAAAAATCCCGTTTCATTTAATGTCCCAAATACAGAACATGTCCCATATTTGATTATCCCTGCTGTGCTTTGTGGGAAAACTGAAACTCTTTGGATAAACAGATGTAAAATCCCTGGAATAACACTCTGTCTGTCAATTGAGTGTACCTTAAATGTGACCTGAGATGTTTTAGGCCAAATGAGCTGGGTGTGAAGAACAGTGAAGTCACAACCACCTGGACAGGACAAATGAAATTGTGCTCAGTGTGGTCCAGCCTGGCTCCCTCCAAGTTTTCCAGAGCACAAAGCAAGCTCTCCAGCCCACCCAGAATGTCAAACTACTGCTATCAAACTGTGCAGGAGATAAATCCTCCCAGCTAAGCACAGAAATAAATGACATATCAGAACTGTTAAGCTCCACAGCTGTGAGAGTGGTGCTTTAAAAATGAAGCACATAAACCAGACTGGAGAGGTGTTTGATAATGATCCCACAGTCACAGTCCAAAAGGCTGCCTGCTCAACAGAACCTTCTGGGCACTTGCACAATGCTTTCCCCAGATTTAGGGGCCCTGTTAGGCTCAGGATTACAGCTGCTCAGGCCAGGACATATGGAGAAAGTACAGCAGCTTAAGAACCTTTTATGTTAAAGCTGAAGGCTGCCAGCAATAGACAAATATTAAAGTAGAAATTAACCTGAAATTTTAATTTCAGATTTAAGCACCTGAACCCTGCTAGTGTCTGGTGAAAAGCCACCCGTGCTAGTTTGTAATCATCACTGCTCTACTGGGCTGACCTGAGCATTCAAATCATGGGAATCTATTTGGGAGGATGATTGATTTCAGTCTTTTAAATAGACCCCTCATCTACATTGGAATTGAAAGGAAAAAGAAAGAAAAGCTTGCTGGTGAGCTGCCTATTCAGCTCCCCATGCTTATTTTTTTTTCCTGAAAGGGCAGATAATTGAAAATTGCAATTTATCTGTCTTGGAAAAAAAACCCAAAAACCAAACAAAACCAGAAAAAAGCAGGAGCTGTGATACAGACTTACTAATAGCACAGTCCAGACACGTAGTTACACTGTGCTTACCTCATCTGCATTGTTTTCATTTACTTAATTTCAATTAGATTGCAAATTATACAGGGATTAAGGTGTTTCTGCTGTGTGACCTATTCAATTTTGCAGTCAATTGATTTCTACTTATTTAGTAAGTGTTTGGACATTAGCTGCCATGGCAGCTAGATTTACACTTGAAGTCAACTCTCCAGCATGGCAAGATGCTCGGAAGTTTTGTTCCGCATGAACATGATGGAGGAGACAATAAGGTGCAGGAAAGGACCTGGATGAAGATCACCTATAACAAGATTTAAGTCATGAATGCAATAATAAGGCAAAAGCAAACACTGAATGTATAGTAGGGCATGTTAATAAAGCACTTTGCAAAACTCAGTGTTATCCTTCCAATCCCTCAGGGTCTTGAGATAAAGATTTCGTTTCTGCATCCTCCATAAAGATCTTTCCATAAAAATCACTTCCAGCATCCTTCCTCAAAAATATTGATGGGAAAACACTAATGAGGTAGAGATTCAAAGAGAATAGAGAAATGTGTTAACTGCTCAAGCAAAGGGGAGGAGAAAGGGGAAAGGCTGACCCAGAGTTGTTCAAGCTGGAGAAGAAAATTCCAGGGGAAAGGGAGATGGGAGGACATGACAACATATAGTATTCTTCGCATATAGTGTTCTGCTGCAGGAAAGAACAGTGATTACTTGTGTCTCTGGTCAATATAGCAGCCAAGAGGATTAAGCTGCAGCAAGGAAGAGCTGGGTTAGACATCAAGAATAATGTTCAAGTTACTGAAGTACTGAAGGAGTTCACTGAAGCACTTTAGTTTCTGTCAGTAGATCTTTAGCAGTTGGACATGCAGCTGTCAGAAATGACAGAGAGTTCATCTGGATTTTCACAAGGGCAGAAATAATGAATGGCTTTCTGAGGTTTTTTCTGATCATATGAGGACCTGCATGTTATTAACCTCCTGCTGTACATTCCTGAAAATGCTAAGGGCAAGTTCTCTCCTAGGCAGGGGGATTTTAAGATAAGGACCTACAATGATTCCTACATTTTCAGACTAGATGTAGTGAAAAGAGGGTCCCTGCTGGCAAGCCAGGGACCTTGATTTGTTATAGAGATGTCACAAGTGAGTGGGACACTGGGATGGTACAGTCAGTAAGAACTCCCCTTCTCCCTGCATCTTATCATGCTGAAAGGCCAAGTTTCTGCTGACTTTTCACTTCATCACCGATGAGAAGCTGAAAATGGCATTGGCATAATTAATAAAGAAGTTAAGAGGCATTGTGGCCATTGTGATGAAGTGTTTGGAGCATTCAGCGGGACACCGGTGTCAAGTGCAGATGTGTGAAGGGAGAAGGTGTTTCCAGATCTGGTGTCAGATTTGAGTGTTGTGCAGAAGGAACATGGCCAGAGGAAGAGCAGCTGTGCCCTTACACAGGAGCATTTACACCCAGGTCTCACTCAGAGAGCAAGATCAGCTTTACTTCAGCTGCTGCCACATTGCTCAGAGCTTGTAAGGGGAAGAAAACCTGGCAGCCCATCCCCTCCTGTGCCTCTGCAATTGCAGTTTTCAGGATGCAGGAAGTTGGGTGACACCAGCTGCATTCCCTGTGTGCCTGTCATGGGTGTCAGTGCAAAATGTCACCCAAACTCTGCATTCTATCACCATTTGATCAAACTGGGGTGTGTGGGGTGCTGGAATTGTCTGTCCATGGCCAGCTGTCAATAAACCTGCTGGGGCAGTTTTCTGATCTCTTCCACAACCCAGCCTCCCTTCAGGCAGAGATCTTCTGCTGATGGGCCAGGGAGTGTCACTGAGAGAATTCCATCATCCCACTGGGAAATGCTCCAGCCAGGGGCAGGAGCCAAGGATTCCTACCTGGATACAAGTCTGGGAGTTGGAACACCAAGGCAGCCTTTGCACTGGATTCTCAGAGGCAGACCAGGCCCATCTCTCCCCACTGGACCTTCAGTGACAAACTCCACTTTTCTGCAGGAGCATCACTTCAGCAGAGCCACATCTGCCACTGGGACTGCAGCCACCATGGGATGGCACTGCCACCAACACCCTGACCCACAGGGGGACAGCTGGGATCCTGACTCTGGCACTGGGGTTGTTTGTTTATTTTTATTTTTCTCCTTTGTAATACTGCATGTGTTTTTGTTTTATTGTTTATTTTAGTTCCCCTAATAAAGACCTGTTATTCCTATTCCCATATCTTTGCCTTGGAGCCCCTTAATTTCAAAGTTATAATAATTGGGAGGGAGGGGGTTTGCATTCTCCATTCCAAGGGAGGCTCCTGCTTTCCTCAGCTCACACCTGTGTTCAAACCACGACAGTGTCCCCTGGCAGCAGTGGCTGCAGAGAGGAGCATTTGTCATGGACACACAACCCCCAGGACAGCCAGGACCGGCAGGATAGGGGAATGCTGCTAGCACTGCCTCAAACATTTGAAATGCAACACAGGTAGAACGTGCCAGATCTTCTCAAAAAGTGTATTGCAAATTTACTTTTTTTTCCCCTTTTGCCTAAATAGAATTTTTTTCTATTTCATGAGGACTTCAATCCTCCCCTTACCCAGCCCAACTGTCCAAGTCAGGGCCTGTTGTGGCATCCTTTGCCTAAAGCCATCAGGGAAACCCTCGCTGGTGACTGCAAGAGGCATTTTTTAAGTTAACATTTGTGCTTGCTGAACATGTCTGATACTAACTCAATTTGCATTGCTCTTGTTTAGCCTTGCTGTTTAGGGGGTTGTTCTAACCTGCTCTGTGGATTGAGGGGACATGTTTTCCACGAAGTATTCCAAGGAAAAAAAAATGATTCCAATTAGTATTCTAGGCCACAGCTTTAGTTATATTTATTTTTTTGCTTATTGAGTTTGCAAAGCATAGAAATAGCAATCCTCCACTGTTTCCATCATGTTTACTTTCTTGTTATATGTGTTTGCTCTGTTTTAGGGTTTTTCCTTTTGATTCTTATTTTATTTTTGAGAGACAGGGTACAGTTTCTGAAAAGAAGAAAAACAAACAGGGGCACAGATATTGCTCTGAAGATTAACAGATAATAAAGACTATGTTTGTGTGAAGGACATGTTTTTATGTGCCTCATCCTAAAAAACACTGCTGTCAATATGAATGCATTCGGCTTATCCATGGAAATCAGTACTTAACAGGAAAGGGATCTGAAAGGGAGCAGATGATTCCACTGTTCTTGTTAAGTGCCTTAAATGTGATCTAAAGGAATTATGAGCAATTTACTCATGCAATACCAGAATGTAGCAATAGTGCTACTAAGTGAGTATTTATGAAGAAAAACAAAGCAGAATGATTTAACAGGAAGGCCTTTGAGAAGAGCATTGAGAGGAAAAGCATAGCATAAATCAAGAAGTTCCCATATAACAAGCAGCAAAGACAGAAAACAAGGCAGTGAAGAAATGAAAGTAAAAACATTCAAGAAATATATTCAAATATTCAAGTTGATACCCTTTTCTCCCCCAAGCCTTGTTCCATGATGAATATCCCCACAATCCTTCCAGCTAGGAAATCACTCTTTGGATGCAGACCAGGAGGTGCAATGAGTCAAACAGAAACAGTCAGGAAAGAGAAAATAAATACTGAAAAATACAGTGGCTTTGCATAATGCATATCCACAGTCAGCAATGTGGTGATTGATTTCTGACCCAAAAGGTAAATATAAATAAATAAAGATCTAAAATAGTTTCTCTTACTCAAAGACAAGTTAAATATAAATAGAACAAATACATTATTATTACTACTCTGAATCTGAGTACCAGAAATGACACAGTATAACTTCAGTGAGTTTTTCCCATTAGAAATAGAACTTGGAAATAGCAATGAACCACAAAACCCTGGGTGTCCTGGGCCTGTGCCCAAGAGCAGCAATATTCATTAGTGCCCAGGGATGCAGGTTCTTTGGATGAGGCACATCACCCAGCCACTCCCACACCCAGCTGCCTCTCCACACAAGGCATCCCTGAGCATCTGTGCAGGAGAGGCACAGGGGTCCTGTGCTGAGACAAAGCACACTTTTAGGGGTTACCCTGTAGAAAGCCATGCTCTGGCTCTGAGCAGGAAGGAAGGGCTTTAACCTCCTAAAGCCTCTCAGAGTCACTCAGAGGCAAGCTCCTTACTTAAAGTGTTTGCTTGACCACAGCCAGGAAATTCTATGCAAGACTGGGGTCTTAGAGACTGCTTTGGTTTCATACCTTCCACTGAGCCCTGGCTTTGTCACCTGAGGATTCCCTGTGCCAGCAGGAAGCCTGGCTGCCTCTCCAGTGCAACTGGGGTTTAACTGCAGCATGAGAACTCAGAGGCCTTCTCCAACCTAGGTGATTCAATGGTTCTGCCCAAGTTTAGGCTTACAGGGTTGGAGGTAGCTTGAGCTTAACATCACTAAGTCCAACAATCAGCCCAGCCCCACTGCTGTGTTCACCACTGAACCATTCCTCAGGTATCTACTTGCTTTGTGACACTGCCAAGGATGAGGACTCCAAACCTCCCTGGGTAGCCCATTACCAATGTTTGAAAACCCTCTCCATGAATTTTTTTTTCCCTAATGTCCAATCTGTTTCTCCCGGCCCAGCCTGAGGCCGTTCCCTCTGCTCCTGTCCCTGTGCCCTGGCAGCACAGCCCGACCCTCCCGGCTGTCCCCTCCTGGCAGGGACTTGTGCAGAGCCACAAGGGCCCCCCTGAGCCTCCTTTGCTCCAGGCTGAGCCCTTCCAGCCCCCTCAGCCCCTCCTGGGGCTACAGACCCTTCCCCAGCCCCATTCCCTGCCCTGGGCACCCTCCAGCCCCTGCAGGGCTCTCTGGCCAAGAGGGAGCCAGAGCTGGACACAACCCTCAGAGTCCCAGAATATTCTGTGTTGGAAGGGACTCTCAAGGATCTCGGAACAGTGAAAGATTCTTAGCACTGGCAAGAATAGAAAATAGAGATGGAAGTCAATAGGAAATGAAAGCAGAAGTGTAGAAGTGATTCACAAAGCATGTGTCAATGTGCAGATGGGGCACAGCACCTCCACACAGGTCACCTCCTTGGAAATCAGTGCCACGGCAGTGACATGGACAGGGATGTTAGACCCAGCTTTCATTTCAGAAGTGTGAGTGAGAGATGGGCTCCAGCAGCTCTGCAGAAACCGGTGGTGGTGGCTGTGCCCCCTCCCTCAGAGCCCTCAGGCCATTCTGGGCTCACACTGGCCCTGCCATGGGCACATTCCTGCTCCTCCTGCTCTTTGGAGGCTGTTTTTCCATCGTGCACAGAGCAGACAAGCTGCCGCTAGCAGGCTCTAACCTTCCACTCAAAACCATTTAACTGGTTAAACTGGAGTTTTCTGCCCTCACAGCTGGAGGAATCACACCTGGATGAAAGCAAACAGTTAAACAGTCCCTGGAGAGCTCTGAGCATTTCCAAAGGCAGGAACCAGGAATTCCCTGTGAGCCCTTCAGTCCCCAGCCATCCCAGTGGGACAGTCCCAGCCTGCAGGCAGTGTGGCTCTCTGGATTCAGACAACACATGAATTTCAAACACCAATCCTCCCAAGTTCACACAATTTCCCAGCACTTTTATCAGCTTGGTTCATGCTTTATGCAAGGGTTTTTACTGCTAACACTATCCCACCTTTCATGATGTGTCATTTGGTTTGCACATCACATTTGTCATGTGATTTCTTATATTCCAAGTAAAACATGGCAAAAAAAAAATGACATCTTTCCACATTTTATTTTCATTTCATAATTTCTATTAATAAAACTGTATGGATATAACTCATTTGGCCTTTCACCAAGAATATGTGTAGCCTCCTACTAAGAAAACACCCCAAAAACTTTCCAAAATCACAGGAATGTTTCAAAGTATAAAGGAGACTGAACAAATTTTAAAAAGCCACATTAGCTTTATGCAAAACATAGGTTAGATGCTCAGATCTGACAATATATATCTAACATGAAGCACCTAATGCATGAAAAAAATCAACATATCATCCTATTTTGCCCACATGAACATTTCATAACTAAAGCTGGTTTGATAAATATTAATGTTCAATTTTCTTTCACTTACTAAAATGTCAGAAATCCACAAGATAGTAATTTTGTGTAAAGAGCAAGATAATATTCCCACATACAGGGAAATCTAGAAATTATATTGAGTGAGGCTTCTTTAAACAAAAAAGATTAATTTAAAATATTGTAATTTCTGATTTATTTGTTAGTTTTGCACTGAAAGGATTAATAAATCTTCCAAAATCTTAAGTTGTGTAAGTATAATATCAGGCTAAAATATCAAATAAGTAATCTTAATAATGATAATATATCCCCATCCTGTAAGACAAGGATTTTTCTTTCCATGTAGTGGATCCATCCCTTTTACTTGGAAATTCCCTTATCAAAAGGAAAATTTCCCAACTGTGGATTCTGCCTCCCAGGTTTGTTTTTTTAAAGCCCAGCTGCCAGAAACTCTGAATGATAGGTTCATGTGAAGGCAGCTTCGCTTGGATCATTGTTTTTTCCACAACTCTCATCCTCACACACTGTTGAAAGGAAGCAGCATGAAGCTGCTAATATTATTTTCCAAAGTAAAGATCTGTGTGAATACCAAGAGCTGACCCTTGGGGCCTCTCTCCTCCCCACCAGCTCATGTTGCTCCTCAGAGCCATTATTTGGGTTGCTGCCCCTAAGCCAGGGTGTGGATTTTTAAGCCACATAAAAATATCATGTTCTTCAGGAGTGACTGCAGAACACTCAGACAGGCTTCAGCTCTGCAGCCACCTAAATGATCTAGCACTTAGCAGTTTTATTTTTCTTGTTTAACAAAAGTGATCCCTGGCTGGTGTAGCATGAATAACCTTCCTCAGGATGGTTTAAAGCCCCACTGTAATAAAGTATGTATCCTACTGCAATGATTACAATGTCATCTACTCTATTTCTGCATGAACAGCCTAAATTGTAAGTTATTACAGCATTCCTTGCAATGTGCTGGGTTGGTTTTTTTTTGTTTTTTTTTTTTTTAACTAAGAACACTCACATGCTCAGGAGGTAGACACAGGAAAAGTCTGCAGAGTAGAGGTCATTTAGGACAAACCCAGGTGCCAACTGCAGTTTTAGCATTTCAATATCTCCATCTTTGTGTACAGTCTCCTGCTCCAAAAGGTTTGGAGACAACAATTAACTGCTTTTGTGGGTTTTCTGTTGCAGTTTTTATATTTTTAATATCCTAAGCCAAGGCCAGAAGTTGGAATTTGATGGTTCTTGTGGGTCCCTTCCAACTCAGGATATTCTATGATTCTGTGATTTACATTCTGAATTTAAACTTAACATGTAATATTGTGCATTCACTTCAAAAGGCAATTTCAAATGAAAAATCATAGAATCGCAGAATAATAGAAAGGTTTGGGCTGGAAAGGGACATAAAAGCCCGTCTTATTCCATCCCCCTGCCCTGGGCAGGGACCCCTCCCACTGTGCCAGGTTGCTCCCAGCCCCAATGTCCAGCCTGGCCTTGGGCACTCCAGGGATCCAGGGGCAGCCCCAGCTGCTCTGGGCACCCTGTGCCAGGGAGGAATCCAGTGCTTTAATCTAATTTTTTTTAGAAATGGGGTTTTATAAAATACTGGAATAATCTTCTTCTGGAAGCCATTCTTTCAAAAATTCTCAACCAGCACCCACAGCAATATTTTCATGGCTATGTCCAAAAGCCAAAGGTTTTGCTGCAAACAGAATTCTGTGAGAGGGCCACTGCCCTCAGCACAGTCCACACACATTCACTGAGGTTCTCCTCAGTGCTGTATTCTGCCTGCATCCCTGCCAGGTCAGTCCTAGTCACTAAATGCCCAAGAATTACATGGTTCCCTGCTGTGCAACCTTTTCAAAGCTCAGTGCCTAACGACAGTGGAATTTTTCAGTTTATGTCCACAGCATTCTGTGATGTGCAAACATTCCTGGAAGTGAGGAGATGCACTTGATGAATGCAATCTCTTACAGAACATGCTGATGAAAATCAACCTCCAAACCATAATTTAATAACTAAAACTGTTCAGAATTAGAGAATATCAAGCTACAGAGAATGATGCTCACTGTTGGTTTAAAAACAGTATCTCCTTAGTCCAGATCTCTTTGGATATTCAATGCCCAGTTTTAGACCAGGCCTGCACATCTCTCTTTGCACAGAACTCCTTATTTAGGCTTAGACATATTTAGATACCAACATCTGGATAGGAGAGAAGTAGTATTGGGCAAATCCTTTGATCTAGCACACATATTAAATGTATCTAAACAGCATGTTTGTTAAAAGAAGACAGCATTTTGTGCAGCTCAAAGTATTCTTACATGATTTAACATTTGTAAGCTTCCCATTCTGCAATTTCACTTCTAGGACAATGTCTCTGATAAGGCCATGCCAATGCTCACAGCTCAATGTGTTAAGTATAGGAAATTTCTTCTGATAGGGAGAAACTTTGGGGAGCGATCACATCATTATTTTTGCTATACTAGTATTTTCACAATTGGCAGGTGAGCCATGTATTCCCTCAAAGCCTCTGCTGCCCGTTGGGCACAAGCTAAGCACTAAAATTGTATCTCTAAGATAACTGAGATGCAGCACTCAGACACAGAATAACCATTATTCCATGCTGTTCTAGACCAATTGTTTCCTGAAGGACTCCAAGGTGAAAGGACCACAATGACATAATGGCCTTCAATTGACAGTGCTCTAAACATTCAACAATTTTTATGTTGCTGCATTTTTCAGCAGCGGTAAGAAGCATTAATAAAAAAATATTAAATTCTAGGTCAGTGTTCTGGTATTTCTTGGAAAGACTGAAAACCTTGCAGACATTTCAGCAGTTAAAATGCAGCAGTTGCTCTATTAAAATTTGGTTTTGAGGGTCAGTCACATTATCATGAAAGAGGTGAGATCTGCAAAATGCTTTTCACAGTCAATGCAGGGAGAGGATCATTAGCTGTGGCCTGGCTGTGTCTCTGCCACAGGGGGAATGGGACCCATGTGGAAATCACCCTTCACTTTGCAGTGGTTTTCCCTTAAGTTTTCAGTGGTTCCATGGAAATTACCTGGTAAGAGATCATGTGACTAGCACTCATAAATGAGGCTTGAGAAAAAAAACACCCAGAGCATGCTAAGGTGACAATACAGAAAGTGTGAGACAGAAATCTGTTTGGAAAACTCTCTGCACGAGGAAACACTTCAGTCCTTTTCTCAAGTTAAATCACCAAGTTTGTCTGAATAACAACCATATATTGAGAAGGAAATGTTAAACCCAGAAGGCAACTATGAATACAATTGTCTAAATAGGAATGTCAAGTCTAGTTAGTCCAGAGTTTGTGGGAAAACTTATTTTTGGTTTCCCTTTACTATGAAAAGTGAAACATTAGCTGACAAGAAAGAGTGTGAAATGAAACAAAGCAATGATACAGTGCTGTGTGATTTAATTCCAGACAGCCTCCAGCTCAACCCCCAGGAGCATTTGCCCAAAATGCTTATTCCTCATGGAGACAGAGTGGGAATCTCTCTAAACCATCTCAAAAGTGTGCCCTGCCCTCATCCAGGATGAGAAATCATGGAATTTGCACAAATTGGCAGTGCTGTAGAATGATGGAATCAGCCTCAGCCCTACTGCAAGCAATTTCTATAACAGGGACCTCACCACAGACACCATCAGGTGTTGATGTAGAGTGGTTACAGAAGGAAACCACAAATTCCAGGGAAAGACAGAAAACACCACTTCAGGGTCCTGCTTACGTGTCAAATCCAACCTGACCAAACCATGGCCTAGAGCAGAAACGATTCAAACGCTAATTTTGTAACCTTTAGGGCAAAAATAATTTATGAAGAGTTTCTAGTCATAGAATCATAGGATGTTTTGGAAGGAGACCTTGAAGATCATCTAGTTCCAACCCCCCTGTAGTGGGCAGGGACACCCTCAGCTAGATTCAACATTTGATAAGCAGTAAATGAATGAGACACCTGCCCAAGAGCTGGTATCTGTCTGTTGCTCCAAAGGAGAGGCTGTCATGGGTTGCAGTGCAAAATGTCACCAAAACTCTGTATTCTATCACCATCTGATCCAACTGGGGTGTGTGGGGTGCTGGAATTGTCTGTCCATGGCCAACTGCCAATAAACCTGCTGGGAGAGTTTTCTGATCTCTTCCACAACCCAGTCCATATCTTCACCTGAGAGCCCCTGAATTTCAAAGTTATAATAATTTGGAAGGAGGGGGTTTAAATTCTCTATTCTAAGGGAGGCTCCTGCCTTCCTTAGCACACACCTGGAGTTCATATCATGACAGAGGCTTTAACTAGATCAGCTCTTAAACATTCACTGATTAGACTGAAGAATTCAGAACTGTCAAAAAAAACCCAAACCATGAAGAAATCATTGTCTAACTGAGAGCAGCCCAGGAGCCAGCTCAGCCAAGGAGGGGAGGAAGCAGAGATTTTTGAGTTGTTAAGCACAGAAAACACCACGCTGCCAGAACTGCTGGTAACTCTCACAAAGGGCTGTGCTTGTGATGTGCCTGCCCAGGCAGGAGCCCTCCACTCTCAGCCTTCCCAAACACTGGGGCAGAAATTCAGACAGGGAATGCAGAGTCCCCAGGAAGGTGTGGCTGGGCAGAGAGAACTGCCTTGTGTGTCCAAACCAGGAGGAAACACTCTGACAAAGCAGAGACTAGAAAGATTAGGAAGATGAAGCATCACTTTGGTTCAAATCCCAAACAGTTCTGTGAGAACAGGCTAGGTCCTTATCAGGATACACTGCATCTCCTGAGTGCAGGCAGGGGAGGAAAGGACAGGGGAATGGAGAGCTGGAGCAGCACTGATGAAAAAGAAAAGCTACAGCTATCCAAAGCAGGATTGCTGAAAATATTCTTTAGAGAATTAAAATCCAAACAGAAATTTGCAAAGGCGATAAAAAAGCATACAAGTGAGGATTTATAAAAGGGAATAATACAAGCAAATTTCAGTGCAATGCTACCTACAACCAACAAAGAACATGGAAGTCAAAAAGGAATACAAATATTGCACAGATTTACCTCCCATCCAACAAGTAAAAAGAGAGAGTTATAATTAGCAGCCAACCCAACTTCAATTGCTTGACAGATTCTGAAAAGAAATTATTAAATAATCAATTAATAATCACCTACAGGATAATAAAGTGATGGAAATAGGCAACACAGATTTTTCAGCAGCAACCAATTAAATTTCCTTCCTTTGCTGGTAACTGGTGTAACTGATAAGGCAGAAGCAGCAGATGTAATACAGCCCCATTTCTATAAAGCTTTAAATACTGCTAGGCATGGAATCTCCATTGGCAATCTAGGGAAATATTACCTGGATGAAAAAACCCCTCGAGCTAAATCCTTAATTAATTCAAAAGATATGTTCAAGGAGCAATTACCAGTATTCTTATTTTGAACTGAAAGAGGCATTAAGAAGAAAATTCACAGGAGTCCACTCAAGCAATATCTAAATTATCCTCCAGTGAAGAGGGCCAGGGAAAAAGCACAGAGGAAAGAAGGCAGGAGGACATACAAGCATGGATCTTTGTGATCCAAAACGATCTTTACAAGCTGGAAACAAAGTCAGTAAAAACCTCTGGGATGAATTTGGTAAAGGCAGATTCAAGTCATTGTATATGGGAGTAAGTCATGAAATGGACCAAGAACAACTAAGAAAAGGGTCAGATGGCAAAACTGAGGACAAGAAGAGAGGACGCAGAATTGAACCAGCAGTAAAGCACCCCAAGCTCATTCTTGAGGCACAAACAGGACTGCAAAACACGGGCAAACATTCCTGACAAATGTGAGCATGAGCCAGGTTCTGAGATCCCAAAATAGATGATGCCAAATTTCAGGCTCTACAAGAGGGAAACAATAAAGACAATAGATTTTAGAACATGACAGATAAAGAGGAGCTGAAGGAACTTGATTCATTTGATTTACAAAAGAAAACATTAAAGCGAGATTCATGAGAGACTTACAATGCAAAAATCTGCAAAATGACAGTCATCCTAAGCAGGGCAGGAAAAAATAAATGACAGGCATTATAATTTGGTTCAAAGATTTACTTTAGATATTAGGAAAAGTTTTTTGACTAAAAGAGGTGCTAAGTCTTCAGAGATTTCTAGAAAGGCTGCAGCAACCCTTTTGATTTTTTGTTGCTTATAAACACACTAGACAAACAGCTATTTTAGTGCATGATTTCTTACAGACATCTTAGCCTTAGTTTTCTAGAGTTAATGGATAATTTTTCTACAGCCAGAAAGTCTAAGCAAACTGAAGAAATTATTTCTAAATACAGAAGGAAAAATTAGTCTTTACAATTTTAGTGAAAGTCACTAAAATCGTAGAGTAAAACAGATATTCAATTCTAAATGTGATTGAAACTCATTAGAGGTGGCAAATGCTATTACACTGCATATTTTTATTGATTTTGCTTTATTTAGAGAAAACTTTTTTTCCCAATAATAATTTACTACTGATCAGGTTATGTAATGGTAAGGACAGCTGAGCTTATGTTGCTCACTTGGGTTCACCCCTTATATTCAAAGCCTGATTCTAACTGTAATGAAGAAAAATGTGAGAACTTATGTCTGACAAAGTACTTCTAAAACCTCCTTCAGATGGACAAAATGAGCCCCTTTGACATCCAGGACAAGAACTTAATGAACTGTAAATCATCACATATGGTGACAGAATCCCTGCTGTGTGAGAGAGTAGAGAGGGACAGAAAAATGCATGGGAGAAAACCATTTATTTCCAGTCACTTCATGGAATGGCTGTAATTCAACCACTGAATCCAATCTAAGTGCCTGCTGCAGGAGCAGAAATTTCCACCTTACAAGTACAATTGATCATTTATACCCGTTTTGATCAGCAGAGAAAGAGATCCAATGATTGTTTTGCACAAAGAAATGATTTACCACCCAATCCAAATCCTGTCCTTTCCTAAACACCAAGGAGTTGGGTCAGGCCCAGTGTCAGGAGGATTTTCAGCCCTGTGGGGAGGGTACTCAGAGTATCTCTCACACTGAACCCATCCCCACTGGCTGATTTATTCCTGGTGGCCAAGAAATCACACTGCTCCTCTATTTACAGTGCCTGGGGTTTTATCTGTTGGGGTTTAATTGAGGTGTTTAATTAATACCTTTTTTTTTGTTAAGATAATTAGTGCTTCTTGGAAATACGAATAAGCCACCAAGCAGATGATATGAACTTCAAGTAGTATGAGAGGTGGAATATTAGCATGAGGACAGAAATAACCTCAAGCTCTGTATAACAGAGAATTGACTGCTTAGTTTAAACTGGGCCTTTCCTCCTCTCTATTTTGCAGACTATCAACAGGAATTTTTAGCCTTTAGGAACACACAAGCAATGAAACTTGGATTTTTTTCAGTCAAAAATTGCTCCAGTGTTGTTATTACCTGATAAAATGCTGACCAATTTTTGTGCTGCTGCGGTATCCCACTGACAAAGCTGAATGCTTTCATACAAAACCAGAAACAAAACAAATTCTCTTTCTTTTCTGGCTCATGGACCAGCAGGCACACAGCAAATAAGTAACATAATGAACAAGTGATGTCGTCATCCTACTTATTGATAATTATCTTTTACATATCTGAGTAACCTTATGTTTCTGAAGGTGTAGGGATACCCTGGAGGAATAACAGCAAGAATTAACACTCTAGTGCACATGCTAATTAGGATTTAATTAGGGAATTTAAAAAATGCAGAGTGCATGTTTTCGGCAAGTGCAAATTACCAACTTATTGCTTATAGGGTTGGGGTTTTTTATTGCAAATATTATAATTGTCACTTTACGTAAAATTCAAGAAATTTAAATTCTATTGCAGTTTTAAGGAAGAAATAATTTTTCCTCTGGCACATTTTCATCCATTATAATTCTTGTAACATTCTATCCCAATTTATAATTTTTTCTACATTACTAATTCAGCGTGAAAGATATTAAATTGCTTTTCTTTATGCTATTACAATGTACACAGGATGTTCCCTATAAATTGCACTATAACATTTTCCTTCAGCCTTTGCTGTTCCTCTGAATAACAGTTATAACCTGTGGGTCAATAAAACTATTCCTACAAAAAAGCAGAAGGGTGCAGGCCTTTCTGGGTTTATTTTTTTCCAGGAAAAGAAGCAAAATGAAAATGCCAAGCTCTATTTTAACACACTTCCTGCTCCCACCTTTCTCTCTCAAGCAGATGTTGCGCTTCATTCAGAGGCTGGAGGGATCCCAACATCAACAGTCTGGGAATTTTGACCCTGATCTAAAACCATGTGGTGCTAACAGAAATTCTTCCACTCCTTTCCCTGCATTTGGCCATTCTCTCTGTCTGCTCACTGGAAAACCCACACAGCAGACAAATAAACATGGAAAAGAAGAAAATTTTAAAGGTCTCTCTAGCTGGACTCTGAGAGAAACTTCTGGCTAGGGACTCCCTAATGAAAGAGAATTAACAAGATGATTAAAGTGTTAGGAAAACTCATTTTGCATCAGTGTTTTAATTCTTTCAAAACAGACCCTCTAAACAAAAGGTAATCTTGTCAAATACCTTTTCCCCTGAATTATTAATGCTAATTGCTGTTCTTCATTGGTTTCTCTTCAAAATCAAGACTTTTCCAATGTGCTTCCTTTGCTGTTTCTGGATGTTTTTTTCAGCCCCAGTGCTCAGTGAACCCTCAGCCTGTGGTATATGATTTGTGTCATGGGGAGCACAGCACAGGAGCACCCCCTGAGAATTGCCACATTCCCACTTTAATTCCTCCAATTAGACTCCAGCACAGTTAACATCCTTGCAAATGACTCATCCTCTCACTCACTGTGGGTATGGCTGAATGGGGAGAAAGCAAATAATGGCTTTATATGAAATAATGACTTTATAGGAATCTCTGGGATTGAACACCAGTGAGGACACTGATGGCACAGCCTGGCAGAGCCACCAGGACACCATGGCAGGATTGCTCAGGACACCTGTGGGCCACAGGTCCAAAGCTCATTTGAGTCAGCAGAGTCACCACCAACACTGAGGAACAGTTTAGGGCTTGGAGTGGCCACATTTCTTCTCTTTGTTTTCATAGGCTGCATTTTTTATTAATTTGCTGAACCAAGATTTGAAAAAAATTAAAATTAAATGAAGGCCAAGGAAAAAACCCAACCAACCAACCACAGGCCAAACAAGTGGAAGATACTTCAATAAGGCAGCCCTGACACTGCATTTAGTCATCTGAGTGACTTTTTGTTCTGATATTTAGACAGGTAATTTCTGTTCTGCATCACTGAAGTCATCAGGTTGTTACTGGTAGGGTGGGGAGAGAGCACCTGAATGCACAAGCACTCAGCACAACTGGATCAGCCAGAAAGGAAACACCTACAATTAACTGGGAGATGCTGATGACATATCTTTGTGGTAAAAAATAATTCATCTAACTTCAGATACAAATTCTTTTTCTTAAAAAACTCAACCAAGAAAGCAAGCAGACAAACAATAACAAAAAAACCAAACAAAAAAAAAAAAAAACCAAAAAAACCCAACCAACCAAAAAAACCCCACAAACATATAACCAAAATAAACCAGATAACCCCCCCAAATCCTCAATTCCTCCTTTGTCATAAAAATGGTTGATGTACTCTAAAGTGATCTGAATATTCACTTCTCTTCCTTCAGTGCTCGTACTGAGGCTCATTAGGAACAATCAAAACATTCCAGAAAACACATCAGAAGGGAAGATTTCTGACCTTTGGTAGTCACCAGGTCCAAGAATAAAATTCACTGTTTCTGAGGATCATGCCCCATGTAAAAAGTAAGCGAAGCATAATCTTAAACACTGTGATTTTTTTCTCAGAGAAGTTTTGAAAATAATTAGGAAAAAAAAAAAAAAAAAAAAAAAAAAAAGCTTAAGGAACTGTCTGGCAGTATGGACGTGCTATCAGAGGACAGCTCAGCAAAAAACTGGGACTTCAGACTTTGTTTAGTATTCCCTTTGCTTTCATTCAGCATTCAGGTTCACCCTCACTCAGATGAGATTATAACATAATAATAGACAAGAGCTAATAAATTTGTGCTCTCAGTACATCACTCAGCTGTCTCTGATATCACAATATTTAAAGGATCTATCACAGCATGAAGCATTTCAGCTAAATCTTTGTAACAATTGCAAATTAAGTCGTTTAAAAACAGTTTTATAACCCACTTCCTTCCAAACACTTTTCCTTGCCAATAGCTGGACTGAATTTCAAGACAACATATAGGAATGTGATACAAACAGCAGAAAAAACCCAAAGTTTTTATCAAAACATTGTTCCAGGAAAGGCTTTACATGAGATTAAATTTAGCAGATGTTTGTAGCTAATTAGTAGGTCATGAAGTTTCATGAAATGTTTTAAACCACATGCAGTTGTTTTGTAGATAATTACTAGGTCACTTAAAGAAATATTTACTTTTTGTCTGCTCACCAGTAAAACAGGTGTTTTGATTAGCACTTCAAAACAAGATCAGGGATAGGCTTAATCTTGTAGAAATTGAGTTTATCCTGCTGAAATACCAAAATGCTATCAGTTGAAATATTGAAATATAAGATGCAGCTTTCTGCAGAAATGCTGTAAAACATATGAAAGCATCAGGCCAAGAACTTTAAAAGCTGGTAACCCACCCTGCTGTATTTCCAGTGACATCCCAATGGAGCAGAGCATTGGGTGTATCCATGTTACAGTTTCATCTGCAGCCAAAGCAGAGGAGGGCAAGAAGACCAGAAAATAAGCAGGGCCTCAATTTCTTCCTGCAGCAACTCATCTCTCTCCAGCAACTCCTCCAGGAAGCCTGGCAAGAGCAGGTTTGGGTTTAATTTGTAGGCTGTAGCAGAAAGATGGCATTTCTTGTCAGGACCAGAGGCTTTTTCTCTCCACCTCCAAGGAGGAAAATCAGGGATTTGGCTGGGGGAGAAACTCAGGCACATTCCAGGCAGAGCCCTGCTGGGGATGACCAAGAGAATGCAGTGAAAACAGATTTATTGACAAATCTCTAACTCACACTGGGATAACCCAGCAATAGCTGCAGTAACTGCAGCCCAACAAAAGCAGGGCTGTCCCAAGAGCCCAGCCTGGACAAAGAGAGGGAATCCAAGGAAAACCCTCATGCTCTGCAGGGCTCTTTGTGCCCAATGCCTGCATCCAGAGCCTGATCCAAATGCAGGGCATCTGCTGGGAACAGTACAGAAAAACTAACAGAAATAATGGCATCACCATTAAGGGGTTTTGTGCAAAGTTCTGCCTTGGAGCATTCCTGGAGAATTTCAGCTGCTTAGGGCAAGTCTGCAGCCTGGAGCCTGGCAGAGATACCAAAGGTATTTTACATACAATGGAACTGTAGGCACTGGATTTTGGTTTTCCTCACTGCAGCTGCAGAGACACATTTTGTGTTCTGGAGGTGAGGCTGTTGAAATAAGATATATTTGGCTCAACAAGGCTGTTGTTGTACCATCCAAGACCATCCAAGTCATCTCCCCATGGCATCTCTAAGTCATATTAAAATCTGGAATCTGCCTTAGACAGCACCAAGGCGCAGGAATAACTGCTAAGGGACACCACGAGCTCTGGCAATTTGTGTTGACATTTGTCTTTATCCCACAGCATATTTAACATAGATTAACCCCTAGCCTAATCACTTCAGCCCACTCTGTTATCTCAAATCCTGCAAACAGTTGCAGTGACTGATTTCACAGAATTTCAACAAAGACTTCAGTGGAATTTAAGGTTTTATATATCTTAAATTACAATTTGATTCTGCAAAAGAAGCTTCATGGTTGTTTTGGGATTTTTTTTTTTTAATGCAGTAGGGAATTTTCCACAAGCAATTTTTTTTTTTTTTTGCACAAACAATGTAAAAATGAGGAATTGAAAAATTGAAATATAGAAGATACAAAATTCCTGATTCCATCAAAAAAAGGAAGCCCTGTTTCACTAACTTCAGGTGGAGGGGGCTCATTCCCAAACTGTACAGGAGTGGAACTGGAGCACTGGAAATGAAGGAGCTTCCGTGCTGGCAGGAAGAGGAAACACTGCAGTGAAATTAAGTTTAACTTCTACAAAAGAAGTAGCAAGAGCTTAGTCAAGAATTTAACGGTTTTTTCTTTCTTCTTATACAGGAGACTACAGAGAATGCTACATACAAAAATCAATCCACTGTTAGCAACAACCCTTCTCTGCCTCTTATCTTTACTTTTCCCATCCCATTTTCTTGAAATAAGCTGAATAAACATCAGGTTGCACTCCTGTTACTTTTTTTTTAAGCAAGAAATTTCCCTTTAACCAGACAGACAGTATTCAGATGCTTTTCTTAAACAAAGTATGTGAATTCTAACTAAATAAAAAATAAAAATTAATTCTAACTCCTCCTAGGCAATAGACCCATTTTTTTTAAGCAATTAAAAATCAAAACATAGGACAGAGTGTTTAAATATAGAGTTTGTAAAGCCAGAAAGAGGCAACATTTATGCTGTCATTCCTAATTGTCTCTTACCAACCTAACAGGGCATATAGTGATGAGAAAATGATGAAGGAAACTCCAAGAGCTGAGACCAATGCTGGAGCACCCCCAGGTGCTCCATGGAACAAGAAGGCAAAAGGAGTTTTCACACTGACCTGGGAGCATCTGGGCTTCTGTGAGGAGGATGGAAGTTTGTTCACATCTTACTGTAGAGATTCCCAGACACTCTTGGGGAGACATTGTTCTAGGGTAGTTTGCTGCAGACAAAACTCTGCTGTGTTCTCTTCCAGCAGCCTAGGGTTTCTTAGAACAGGACAGGGAGCCCTCTCTGTGCCTTCAGACATAGGTGTCCTTACCAAGAAATGGGTGATTGAAGATCAGAGAGGCTGCTGACAGACAGAAACCAGTGAAAGGCTCCTGCCCCAGCTCACCCCTCCCAGCTGGAGTACAGACGGACAAAAGAGAACATTTTCTACTTTAACCACATGCCTCAAACAGCCCAAGTTTGAGTCCCAGTAAAGTTAAGGCAAACTCCTTATTCACAGTGCATCCCAATGAGACCTCCCATCCATTTCCAATAATTTATGCAGGAAGCCTTTTAAATCAATCCTTTTCCTCATCATAGCCTTCTCCATCTCCTTTTTCTTCCTTCCTGACTCTGCAATTAAGTCACAAAGCTGAACATAGGATATATATCAACATCCTGGCTTTCTAAAACATAAAGTCTTCTTGGATGGATCAGGATGTTTTCATGTGGAACGTGGCTTTGGCTAAAGGTGAGGGAGCAGCACATGGTGCTTCCCTTGGTGGGTTTGGATCCATTATTGTAACCCAGGCAGTGGATGCTGATGGACAGCTCACAACAGCTCCATACAGGATTTCATTTTGTCCACAGACTCAAAAGAAAGAGACTGTCAGAGTTGCTGGGAGCTCACAGGAGAACAAAACAGAGCTCTGTCACTAAACATGCAGCAGCAGAAAGTATAGGCACATGCTCTAATGCTCATTTGGTTGAAATTCTTATTTTATGATGTGTCTGTGGTGTGACAGAGAGCAGAATGTGCCTTACAGCTCCTGCATAGCCTGATTTGTGTGCATTGATGACACAAACCCCATTGGCACAGTGCAACCCTCCTGATACTGATTAAACATACAAATACACATTGTGGCAGCCAAGCTGCACAAGATTCCACACATTGGCACTTCAGGTAACACCTTTTGGATTTAACTTCCTTCCAGGTACATCTATCCTGGTCTAACATCTTCATCATAAGATCACACATTTAGTGAGATAATATCTCACTAAAATAATTCTACTGCTATTATTATTATTATTATTGTTGTTAAAAACAGCCATGATAGTAAAAAGACTAAATCTAAATTCAACCATGTTTCTTTCAGACCACTTAACTTTACACCTACTTGTAACTTTTCAAATAAAAGCCTGAAAAAATTGTTCCTTCCTATGACTACTTCTTTAAACAAGTTAACTTAGAAGGAAGGTCATTTCATTTGAGTGCATTTCAGCTTGTTATGTGTCTGAGCAGCAGATTGCACCACACAAACACTGACCAGTGAATAAAAAAAATGAATAGTACAGGGCACAAGCCTTCAGGATCTGCAAATTAAATATTTATTTGCAATATTTAGAATCATACAATATCTTGAGCTGGAAGGGAGCCACAAGGAAACATCCAGTGCAGCTCCTGGCCCTACACAGACACCCCAACAATCCCACCCTGTGCATCCCTGGGAGCTCCTGGAGCTGGGGCAGCCTCAGGGCTGTGCCCATCCCTGGGGAGCCTGGGCAGTGCCAGCACACTCTGGGGGAGCAGAACCTTTCCATTTCCCAGCCTAACCCTTGTGACTTTAGACCTTTACTGCAGTTCAGACTCCTATTCCTCTTCCCTAGTTTAAACACGTTTCAAAACCTATACCAGTATCACTGGAAACCCACCTTGGGTGCAGCTGTGTACCCTTTTGAGCTCTCCTGCTCATGAGCATCTTGGGGTTTAAAAATATTGTTTTGATTGTTTTTTCACGGTGCAGTGAGAAACCCAAGAATGTAAAAGTCTTTTTTTCCCAGCCAGAGATTCAAGAAATGGTCATGAGCCGTCTCTTCTGTATTTTCATAAGTTGTTTATTCTTTCTTATCTCCCCATTCTTTCCCTGACAAACAAAAGTCTGCTCTGCAGGTCAGTCCAGGCACAAATCCCCCGCCCTCAGGGTGGTGTGTTCTTTTATACCAAAACCCACATCTACAGTATTTATAAAAACTTACCAATATCTATCATTCATGTTAGAAAGTTAACCTTTACTCTAAACCAATTAGAAGTGCCACCCTCACAGCAGAAGATGGAGCAGGTGAA
The DNA here is from genome assembly GCA_018697195.1 of Certhia americana. NCBI lineage: Eukaryota > Metazoa > Chordata > Aves > Passeriformes > Certhiidae > Certhia > Certhia americana. The sequence goes on along the minus strand of CM031867.1, from coordinate 3,798,301 downwards.
GAAGAAAGAAGTATGAAATCCACATGAAATCTCCATATTTTCTTCTTCTGCTTACCATTCTAGAAACCCCAGAAATCTAAAAGTCTCACCCTGTGATAAACTACACACTATGCTACTATCTAATACACATTCTCGAAAGTTCTGCCACATCCCAGAGCCTAAAAAGCCCTTTTCATGAAAAAAGGTGTTCATGAACAGTGTTTGCCAGAGGTTTTAAAATCCCTTAAAACATGCGAAGAAATATTTCTCAGAATTGCAGACTCCAACATGAGCACACATTACAAACATTCTCTCCTCCACCACTGGAGCTCTGTGAGCTCCACTCCCCCTCGGGGGAGTTTCACAGGGTCCCCCCAGCCTTCCCCAGGCTGCAGGGCTGAGCTGGGGAGGGCACAGCCAGCCCCAGCCTGTGCCAGAGCAGCTGGAAGCCTTCCTGGGGCTGGCACTCTGCTTTTGAAAGGGACAGGACATCTCCTGGCAATCACATGCATCTCAGGAGTTCTGCAGGAGACCAGTAATGTATTCCTGAAGGTCTTTAACTCCTGCCTCTCTTTATCTCTCTCTGTTGTGGGAATTAGGAATTCTGAGAAATGTTTCTTTGCATGTTTAAGGGATGAAAAATCTCTGACAAACAATGTTTTTAACCTTTGTTCATGAAAAGGGCTTTTGGGGCTCTAGGATGAAGCAGAACTTTCAAGAATGTGATTAGATAGTAGCATAGTGTGTAGTTTATCACAGGGTGAGAAATTTAGATTTATGGGGTTTCTAGAATGGTAAACAGGTGAAGGCAAGATGGAGGAGTCTTGTGGTTTTCAGGCTTCCTCCTTCTTCTTCGTCTGCTTCATCTTCTGCTGTGATGATGGCACTTCTAATTGATTTAGAGTCTAACATGGATAATAGTTATTGGAAAATTATTATAAATAAAGTAGATGTAGTTTTTTATACAAAAAGTACACACTGCCCTGAAGGCGGGGAGAGTGCCTGAAACTGAGCTGCAGAGCAGACTTCTGTGGGTCAGGGAAAGAATGTAGAGATAAGAAAGAATAAACAATCATGAAAAAACAGAAGAGACAGCTCTCGACCATTTCTTCAATCTCTGGCTGGGGAGGAAAAAGACTTTCACGTTCTTGGATTTCTTGGTGCACTGTGACAAAACACATCAAAAATAATTATTTCTATTAAATCTGAGACTCTATCTCTGTTTCAAAAACACTTGTGAAACATTCCCTCACATTTTTAAGTCTATTTATATTAAGCCTGACTGATGGAGATCCAATTCCTGGGGTCCACTGCACATGGAATAATATACAAACAAACACACAAATTTCTCCTTTCTATTGTAGTATTAAGTAAATCTGTGCAAAACTTTGAGCTCTTTTTCCCTTATTGCCTCCTTTGAAGGCATTTAGCCAGTGACCAAGCTGACTGTGCTTGTGCTGATATGCTAACATGGGTCTGGTAAATGCAGGCAGATTTCCTTCGCTACAAGCAGGTTTGTAACTCCAGGAACTTGTTTATTATTTCCAAATGAATGGTGATAAAGATTCTATAAAAGAGAAGGAATCTTTCTTTCTGAAAGAAAAGAGATGACAAGTTACTAGGTCAAGAGAAAGGTGAATGATCTGAAAGACTCATAAAAAATAAAAATACTTTGCAAGCTCCTAATGGCATTTCTTCCAGTACACCAGGGAGCAACAAATGCCACTGTAAAGGGATGTAAAGGGGGAGATGGGGATGGGGGAATTTCTGTTGCAGGAGAAAAAAAACAGAAATCCAGTCCTGCAAGAACATCTCAGAAATCCACAGTGTTGCTGGGCAAACAAATCAGAAGATTGAGAAGATGTTTTTGGGGACATTGGAGAATTGAAGAATCGATCAGGACATTAAAAATTCTGCTAATGAAGAAAATTACAGAAATCAAATTAATATTTAGTTTCTTACTGTATTCCAAATTGAAATCTACAGACTGGGTGATTCTGAATCTAAATATTATGGTCCAGGAGCTGGAAGTGATCATTCAGCATCCTTTCATCTCGGCTGCTGCCCTTTCCTGGAAAAGTTGACAGGCTCAGAAGTCTGGACAGGGACTGTGGCCACATTTTTATTCAGTATTATGGTGCATTGCCATCTATGAAGAGCAGATAAACTTGTGAGCACATATCTCTCTGTACAGTGTGGTTCAGCACAGGATCAGCAGTAGCTGCTACTGCAACTGCAATTCCAAGCTGGGGCTCAAACCTTCAAAGCTTCTGAAAACTTATAATTGCCTAAAAGAAATGGCATTATTTCCTCCAGACCAACTTCTTCACCGTTGTCCCATGACCAGCTGTGGTTGTTTGGCAAGTGGCAGAACATTCTAATACTAGAGGCAGACTTCTTAAAATGACTTTGTGCTGCCTGAAGAATTGGTTGACTCAGGTGTTTGAGGGAACAGAAATATTCTTGTCTCTCAGAAAAACAAAAAAAAAAACCAAAAAACCTCAGGTTTTGTAAGAACAAATAGTAGATCATCCCTTTAATTTGCATCACACTCTTCCTGTAGTTGCTATTCTCTGCTCTTTCTTCTGCTAGTGAATTGTTTTAATTGTTAGAGCAACAAAGAACAGCAAAGCTTCCCAGTCAGAGTTCTCCAAAGTCAATGGTAGCAATCAAACTTGTCCCTGGAATTTAGGGGGCTTTTTTAATTAAAGTTTATTTGCTAGAATTAATTTGTACTCAGTAATTCCAGCTGAAAGGGCCATCCACAAACCTGTTCATCTATTCCTCCCAGGTCCTTTAGCAGTTTTCAGAAGTCTTTCAGATTACACAGAGACTTAAAAGGGATAAGTCATAAACCAAAAAGTTTCTTACAGTAGTTTCTGCTTTCAGTTGTATTCATATTTAACTGAGCTGTTCTTGTCTGATTTGGCTCCACTTAGGAGCTAAAATGCGAATTTCACCATGGATCCAGGTAGATGAAGGCCTCCTCAATTTGTAAACTAAGAATTAACACAGTTTGCTTTAACACTGTAAAATCTTGAAAACAAACAGATCATGAGCAGTACCAGCTCGCCTCATTTGAAGTGACACATTCACACCTTTGCTGATAGCATCCTTTGGCTGCAGAGAGCTTCTGCAAGGTTGGGCTAACAATGCAGCAGAGTCTGTGTTTACATGCTGAGAGCTGGGTGCTGAAAGCAGAACTGTCAGTTTCTTGGGTAAATCCAGAATATAACGGCACCTTGTATATTCCAGCTTCTTTTTCACATTTTTTTTTTTTCCTTCTAGAGGTTGTTTGGGGTTTTTTGTTTGTTGGTTTTAGTGGGGGGTTATAAGTCTCTGTTGTTTCTGATACCAAAACAATGGCCATTTGAAGAGTTTCTGAGGATTCCATTGAATTAACTGTGACATAGACCAGGCAGAAGTGGTCTGACCAAAGCTCTGCCTGCAGCCAGGCAGGGGAAAATGTGACACAAATTCTACTGGTTTCCTCAACAAACAGGATAAAGCTAATTCTGTAACATCCTGGATTTCAGTCTAAGCCATTTCAGATTCAGGTGTATATCTGTGTTAGACGTTTGAACATACCCCAACAGAACCCAAGTTTAGAACTTTTCAGAATCACCATACTAATCATAAAATGCATATATACTAGAGAAAAGGGAAGAGAGCAGTTATTATATACTGGGGTTTTCATTAAGCTTTATCATAAAGTCATTAATATCCTCAAAAGCAAAATTAATGATGAGGGGTTTTTTTCAAATTTGCCAAGAAACACTTTAGCACAACCACTCTCAGACAGAGATCTGTAATTTCAAATAAAAATATCATTCCCTATTACCCCAACCTCCTAGCATTAATTTGAGGTTACCTCTAAGCCACAGCAACTTGGCCTCTCTACACAAAGCCCTGTTATTTCCAGCAAGGCTGCAGATCTTTGGTTCATACCCCCACAACCAACAAAGCAGCATTTTTTCTTTTTTCAGTGAATATTACAGAAAAAAACCCTTAAATTATCAGCATCTTGCCAAATCCCAAAAGGCAAAGTTGTACAAACCCATATTTGAAGAGCAAAACCACTGTGTCCTCATCTTGAGTCATACAAATTACTGCTTTTAAAACGATCTACTTGCTGAAAAGGAATGTGCAGAAATGTCCCTGCATCTTTCAGTTAATTTAATTTGTTTTCCTTTTCTTTTCTTTTTTTTTTTTTTTTGACCTTCAAGAGCCATCACAGGAACAAGCACAGAACAGAGAACACTAATTAGGACACTCCAAGCACTCCTAATAAGTCTTAATAAGCAGTCTGCTGTACTGTATGAATCAGCACCGCTGTATGAGGAACTCCTGCAGTTTTCAGGCAATATTCCTCCACAGTCTGTGCAATTCTCTGCCAACAAAAAACTCACCACCCACCACCACCTCTGCCAAAACTCAACACACAGTTACTTTGCTTCTAGTCACCTAAAATGAGATGAATGAGTACTCACTTCAGCTTATTTTTTACTTATTAAGAGTTTATCCAATTTTAATGTAGCCTAAATCAACAATTATGGGACCTTTGTTGCTGTTTGCTTTTAGTGCTTCAGGCACTTTCAGGATTTACTGTTCACATCTGAAAAAACTGCAAAGGTGCTTTGGGTAATTTTTCCTCTGGAAATGTACATTTACAATTAAAATTAATTGCAATTACTAAGCACCAACACTTTGCCTCAATTATCTGAGCACTCACATTAGAAAAGAGAAACTTTAAAATATTTATTTGCAAGAATTAGAGAACATTACTTTGGGCCTTAGTGAAGTCTAAAATGCCCATTGAATGCCTGAGTGAGCTTTGGAATACTCAAATTCCCATTAAAGCTAAAGTATTGACCACAGCACACACATTTCTTTTTCTGAACTCACCTACAAGTCTAAATCAATTCCTCAGTTGTCTGATACTTTTGAAGCTTGTCTGAAGCATTTGGCTTTTTGAAAATATCATGGTACAAAGAAGCAATGAGCATCAATCCCTTCAATAAAAGTATTTCCCTCTTTAGCCCTTTCTTAGAAACACAAGAATCATTTAGGTTGGAAAGAATCTTTCAAATAATAGAGTCCCACCATTATCTTGATTCATAATAATTTTTTTTAAGAGGAATAAACCAGAAAAATACACCAAAATATCCCCATCACGTGAGGTTCTATGTAGCACATACAACTTTACCACCTCATTGCATTGAAAAAGCTTTTCTAAAAATCATTGGGGTCCAATTCTGTGAAATCCCATTACATTTCTCAATTATTTGCAGAAGTCTTCTGCATGATATCCAAACTTGTGCATGCTGTTCATTAGCAAACACATAATTTGATGCTAACTGTGTATTCTGAAATGTCCAGGCTAAAAGCTCTTGAAATATTTCCAATAGCTTTTGCAAAGTGGCCATTCTTGATCTTCAGCCTGGACTGAATCAAACTGCTGGAGCTTGACAGTAATCTCAATTTATATAACTGTAATCTGTAATCTCACTGTAATCTCACTTTACTGTAGTCACACTTTTATAAAAATATACTGCTCCAGTGAGGTAGACATAGGGTAAGTAAAGTAAATACATAAATAAATAACTTTCCTACCAATTTGTTAATTTTGTCTGTGCCCATTTCTGCTGTCTCAAATGAAGAGCAGAATTCAATTAATCTACAGAGTCTTCAAGAAGCAAGAAATATCTCTATTTTTTTTTATTCTAGCAATACTTTAATTGTAATCACCTTTAATTAATTTAGACATTTCTCAGCAAAACATTATATTCTATTGACCAAACAAAGTGAATCAACCTAAATCATTAGTTTATTAATTTCACATCTCCTGATGAAGGCAACTTATTTCTCTACTTCAGAAATTCCAAATAACTAACCTTTTTCTTCTTACTGAAATAACTAGATCCATACAAACACTACCACCACCAATACTGTGAAGTTCTTTTATATTCAAATTGAGTCATTAAAAAGCATGGTGTAGAATTAATTGATATTAAATTGAAAAAAAAATTGCTACAACTCACCTTAAAACTATTTGGTAATGGTGAGGTAAGAGGTTAAATTGTATTTAAAAATCATATTCTTAAATCATCATGAATCAGTCTGGCAGTTAAACAGTTAACAGTTTAATCCTCTTGGTTGACAGACTTAAGAAACATTATATATTATTAATATGGCTGGCTAATTTCTAATTAGGAACCCATCAACAGTTCTAACAAGAGATTTTGATGGATTTGCAGTCAACTTGGCAAAAAAAAAAAAAAAAAATTAATAAATTACTAGGTGACCTCTTGCATGGGATTCTTCCATCTGTCCATTATCATTTCATACCAGTCAAATCTGGAGTGAAAATAGAAAAAATGTGGGTGTGTTCTCACCTAATTTCATCAGTGCACAATGGCCTCTTACCTTCTTCTGTGGACTTCCCTTGGGGGACCATGGGAGTTTATCTTAAATCAAACTGTTTTTCTTAATTAAGAATTAAACCCCCAAGTTATTTCCTGACTTTCTCATTCTGCTAAGTCTGAATGTGCACCCTGAGAGAAATGCAGGCACTAAATCATATCTACATGGCCCATTTGCAAAATGAAGAATAATAATTGACATTAGCAGGATCTGAGCTCTGAACTCAAGACAGCTCCACTGGCCCTGCAAGGAAGTTCCCAGGAATCCAAAGCTTTGCACAAGGGGCTGTGGGCTCTGCATGGGCACACAAATGGACAGGAGAAGTGAAGAAGCTGCTCAAGGCTCACTGAGATGTCCAATTACAGCATCACTCCTCCCCAGAGGGGGAACAGCGAGTTAAACTCTACTTAGCAGCTTTTGCTTTTGTTGCTTTAGGCTCGTAAAAGTCAGATTAGTATGGAAGAGTTTTGAATAAACTTTATTGGAGTCATTCCTGACACCAACTCAACTCACAACTTCAGCCCAGGTGGGAGCTCCTCTTCTGGAGAAGGGGTAACTGCAGAAGTGCAGCATCTGAAAGAGAAAAGTTATAAATGTTATAAGGTTCAGTTTGCCCTGCACTAAAGGGACAGCAGACCATCAAGGAAAAGGAAATATGAAAACTAAAAAAGTACCATGTCATGGGCTGCAGTGCAAAATGTCACCAAAACTGTGTATTCTATCACCATCTGATCAAACTGGGGTGTGTGGGGTGCTGGAATTGTCTGTCCATGGCCAACTGTCAATAAACCTGCTGGGACAGTTTTCTGATCTCTTCCACAACCCAGCCTCCCTCCAGGCAGAGATCTTCTGCTGATGGGCCAGGGAGTGTCACTGAGAGAATTCCATCATCCCACTGGGAAATGCTCCAGCCAGGGGCAGGAGCCAAGGATTCCTACCTGGATACAAATCTGGGAGTTGGAACACCAAGGCAGCCTTTGCACTGGATTCTCAGAGGCAGACCAGGCCCATCTCTCCCCACTGGACCTTCAGTGAAAGAACTCCACTTTTCTGCAGGAGCATCACTTCAGCAGAGCCACATCTGCCACTGGGACTGCAGCCACCATGGGATGGCACTGCCACCAACACCCTGACACACAGGGGGACAGCTGGGATTCTGACTCTGGCACTGGAGTTTGTTTGTTTGTTTATTTGTTTGTCTTACTGCATGTGTTTTGGTTTTATTGTTCATTTTAGTTCCCCTAATAAAGACCTGTTATTCCTATTCCCATATCTTTGCCTTGGAGCCCCTTAATTTCAAAGTTATAATAATTGGGAGGGAGGGGGTTTGCATTCTCCATTTCAAGGGAGGCTCCTGCTTTCCTCAGCACACACCTGTGTTCAAACCATGACACACACAAATGCCTTCTGTGTAATACCTGGAAAGACTCTGGAATAAATAGGACAAAGAGATGCTCTACCATGTCCATGTCCTGCTGGAGCAGACTGTCTCAAATGTTGCGGGCTCATTTCTAAGGAAAACTGGAAAACTTTGAAAAGCTGCCCATCAATGAACTGCTGCTTCTTTATAGATCTTATTTCAGATGGTTTGGCTCCTGAGAACACCAAGGAGCAGTTCCTATCATTTCACTGGGGGCTGACATGAAATTCTGTTCCAGAATTTCCTAGAACAGGATGCAACAGACTGAGCAGCATCTTGCATCCCAAAATTCATAAAGTACACGTCAAACACACAGACAAGACACGGTGGGAAGAGTAAAGCCAACCTGGCCCAGAACAGCTGCCTACAAACATTGATCTGGTGCTTTTTGTCTCAGACCTGTGGATATTGACTGGAACAAAATGGACTGAGTGGCAGCACAGCTTTCAGCTGGGTCAGAGGTGGTTTGGAGATAATAATTGGATGCCAAGTCACAGAAGAGAACAGGTTATAATCAAAGGAGAAAATTTCTCATGATATTCCAGTTCTGAAGTAAAGCAAAAAGCTCATGCATTATCCTGTGCTTGCAAACTATAAACTCTGTGAACCTGTAATTCCACTCTGTCAAAGTAGCAAAGGAAAGGTCTCTTATTGCTGTGGTGGTTTTTTGATATTTATTCCGCCCACCCACTCTGGTATATACAAATCCCCTCTTCTTCCCTTTCTTTCAAAATACCAAAATCAGGTGGGGTTTTTTTTTTTTTTTCCTTGTTTGTTTGTTGTTGGGATTTTTTCAAGAGTGATGAAATCTGAGTTAGATTTTTAAAATATTAAAAATTTCACACCCCAAGCAAAAAAAAACCAAACCAAAAAAACAACCAACCAACAAAAAAACCGCACCCTAAAATGTCCCCAAGTACTAACATAATAATATTAATTTATCATATAATCTGACATTCTTCTAGTTTTCATTAATAGCAAGAATTTGGGGGTTATCCACTATTCCTATAGTGAAGATTTCAAGACAAACATACATAATAAATGCTGAAGATGGCTCCAACAGGTTAGCCAGTGAGTTGTCCCTAAAATCCTCTGCCACTAAAATGAAACTCTGTAGCCAGCCATGTTTCTAGAACATTTTGTAACACATTGTGTTTTATTATTGATTCCTTTAAAGATCTCAGACTGCCAATGGCAAGGCCAAAAGCAGCCATTTATGATTAAGTTTCAAAACCCTGTAGAAGTATAGATTATACACAAATGTATAACTTGTATACATTTAGATCTCCCTTGAAAAAGATGAGGAAATGTTAAATGTTTGTAAGAAAGAGGCACAGTGGAAGAGCCAAACCAGGGCTGTAAATCAAATTTCTGTGTTTCAGTGTCTGGCTCTCTTGAAACATTTCCACAACATTTCACTACTTGGCTTCTAAGTTACTACTGCAGTTTAGTTTTTTACTGCAGGGCTGCCTGGATTTCAGTGTTTGATGTCCACTGGCATTTGAAAATTTGGTCAGTGGCTTGTACCAGCACTAGAAAATTGCAATTAAATCTTTGTGTGCCTTTCTACCGTCTATATTTTATACCTTCTATATTTGTGCCTTCTATATTTTCTGTGAAATGAATACACTATGCAGTTTAATAAATTATTCTTGCTATCTAATCAATAGACATCACCTGCCATGGATAGCAGGTTTATCTACTGTCCCCGGCCAGAAAGACCCTCCCTCCCTTTCTCTTGAAATAAAGGTTTTTTCTGCTGCAATTTCAATCAAAACTTGATTTTAAGTTTCATATTGAATTAGTTTGATATGTCTATTTTTAATTCCAATCAGTGCTTGCCATAGATTCTTAATTATTGATCAGTTAAATCATGATATAATTTATTTTTCTTTAACTTATGAGCAATGGCTGTTTTCTGCCTGATTCTGAAACCACGCTTTTCTCCAATGACTTGGGCTCTTGTTTTCTCTTCCCATACCTCCCTTTAATCCCTTGCATGGGCAACATCCCCATATTTTTGTTTTTCTAGTTCACAGGAGAAGCTGATGCACTTCAGTCTCAAGGAATGGTCCTGTATTGAGGAAATAATACTAAATTCTGCTTTCCTTCCTTCAATATATCTGAGTGCTCTATCTCACTGCTGTAGAAGATACTTTAGCTTCAGTCAAGGTATGCAAGCACACGTGGTGTGAGGTCACATGTGACAACTTCCTTTTCCAGTGTCTTTGCTGAGTAATTGTAGGAAAATACAACATGCTCTTAAATACTGCAGAAAAATAAATGACTAAAAGCCATTCACTTTCAGGATATATTCCTAAATAACTAAAGACCAGATAACTTTTTTTCCTAAGAAACTATTGTAGAGGTCCCCAGGTAAAAACAGTAATGGAAGGAAAAAAGCCCTCAAAGCTGGCAAGCTGAGTAGCATGAAGTTTGCTCCTTGAGAAAAATCAATTGCTAAAAAGGAAAGAAAGCTGAAAGGAGAGCAGGCTGATGAGAGAAAAGAAAATTAGGATCTCATTGTTATGCAATAATGTTCTCACTGACAGCTCTTTTCTAAAGATCCTAAAGACAGGTTAGATAATTATATTTTGAAAACAGGTTTTTCCCCTTTTACCTCAGATTACCTAAAGTCAAATAACTCACTCTGATTTACAAATCTATATTGTACTTCAAGTTTAAGTATGAAGGAGGAACCACCTAGAAATCCACTTACAAACTGATAGCTCTCCCTCTGAAACTGAAGTTCCAATATCCAACCCCACATCCCAGAGGTATTTTGGATATATCCAGTCTGAAAGCCAGTGGCCTTACAGAATCCTCAGTATCCTGCATACCACTATAAAAGCTAAATGCATAGTTAGGTACATTAATATCTGGGTATGCACAGCTTTTCAAAAGCTTTTCAAAACCTTTTCAAAAGACACAGAAAATTAATAATCCATCAAAATTGGAATTTTACCAGAGCATTAAAGGTAAAAACAATATTGTTGCTGATCACCAAGAAATAAGAACAGCATATAAATATTTGCTTGATTTTAGTTCTCCTTAAAAGAACAAAGGAATACTAGATAATGATTCAACTCCCACATAAAAATATGAGCCTTTGCCTCACATTTATGAGGAATATTTCTATATTTCTCAAATGGCAATTACAGCCTCAAGTAAAGTTTCACATATTCTTGCATTGTGGCCTTCCAGTACCTGAAGCAGCAAGAAATGTGGAGAGAGATAATTCACAAAGGCCTGAAGTGACATGGCAAGGGAGGAGGTTTCAAACTGGCGGGGCTGGCTGGGACATTGGGCAGGAATTGTTCCCTGTGAGGGTGGGCAGGCCCTGGCACAGGGTGCCCAGAGCAGCTGGGGCTGCCCCTGGATCCCTGGAGTGCCCAAGGCCAGGCTGGACATTGGGGCTGGGAGCAGCCTGGCACAGTGGGAGGGGTCCCTGTCCATGGCAGGGGTAGAAAAAGATTTTGAGGGTCCCTTCCTGATGCCTTCTGGATGCTGGTCTGAAACAGAGAGCAGACAGAGCTAAAGGACAAAGCAGGGATTTATTAAAAGGCCTCACTGGGCACACCTGGGCAGCACAGGAGTCCAGTCAGACCACACCCAAGATGCACCCAAAATGGGCACAGAATGGGTGACTGATCATGAGGTCTCACACTTTTATAAGTTCTGGTCCATCAGCACATTAGAATCAATGTTCCAACCACAGCTCCAGGTTATGAAGCTCCATCCTCCTTGTTTCTTCTGTTCACTTCACCGTTGTTTTCACTCTTGGGCCTGAAATTTGTCCTTGGTGTCAAACTAGAGAAGGAATTGTTTTGTCTATCCACTCTGTGAAGAGAGCTCAGTGGCACTGAATATGAATATTCATATGAATATGAAACCTAAAACTACCCACCAAAACAGCACAGAATCTAGAAAATATAAAAGCTAAAACTTAAGGCATCATTCCAACCCCACCCATCCTGTGTTTCTATGAACATTAAGCAGCTTTCTGCTTTCTCTGATGGACATTAGCTACAAAATGCATTTATGCTTCCAAAGTCACAGGCACACGAAGGAGGAAAGAAACTGCAGCAAACTGTCCCTACATTCAATTTCCTTCAATTGCAGTGCGTTTGCAAGAGAGGGTTGTGGTTAGTCAGGCTCCAGTGTTAGCTTTATTTCACTTACTGTATGCTGTAGGATTTACCAGATACAGGGAGAAATCAAGTTTAAAACTTCCTCATGCTAGGGGGAGCATAAAAGTAGAAGAAGACACAAATAATGATCTTAACCTTCATTTCTCTGCATGGGCTTCTTTCTGGTTCTTGCCCCTTTGCATTTTTATGCCCACACATACACATGTCTAATCCAAATACATATAAACATGCAGGGGTTTTATATGTAGATAAACAATCAAATGTAATACAGCAGCTGCACATGCATGAGATGGAAAGATTGCTGCTACCACCCTGGCAACCATGACTAGGATAAAGCTAAAACTCCAGAAGCAATGCAGGAAAACTGCCACAGTTCATGGAAAGGACATTTCAGAGCTATGGCTGAGCACCAAGATGAAACAGAAGAGCAGCTCTTCACTTTCCAGGGATTGTTTTGCAGTGGAGCTTTCATCTTCAGTGTGTCAGTCATGGTTCACATCAGGGTTGTGGCATAAATCACTGCCTGGAATAGGAAATGTTTTAGAGACCCTACAAGAAGAGCCCCTCTGGCCCACCTACAGCCTCTGTGGGCCCTAAAACATCAGGTCCTTGGGGACCTGATCCTGTGCAAAGAACCTGTGATGGACCATCAAGAGTGGTGTGGGTAGGAAGGCAAGCTGAGGGAAATGCTGCATGGAGCCATGCAGGGAGTCTGGGAGTGCACAGCTGGCTGGGACAGTGCTGGAGAGCTGCTGGGGAACAAGGGCCAAAGCTGAGAGAACTCTCTTTACCCTGCCTGAAGCACCCCAGGAGGAAGCTGCTCCTAAAGTGAAGCTTTTAATTGAACAGACAGACACAACAATCAAAAAAAGGCCAAAAATCAAGCAGTGGCAGGCACAGTTCCTGTTGTTCTCCTGGTGGTTACAGCTGCAGCAGTGTATCTTGCTGGGAGACAGAGTCCAACAGCCACCACTCATCTCACAGGGACTTCAGGGGGACTCCTGGGCTTCCCCACAAGCCCCCACAGATCTAATCATCCTGACAGGCTGGAAGAAGAGAGGAGAAATTACTTTCAGACAAGGTTATTTACTTTTCTCTCTTAGGTTTATCTTTTCTTCCTACCACACTTTTCACATTTGCAAAAATATCAGGAAGGATCACTTGGGGCAGGCACCAGAAACTTGTTTCTTTTCATTCACATGGCTCTTCTCAGCCCTTCATCTCTGAGAAAACAAAGATCTGATAGAAGTTGAGTGCTAGAGTATCTATAAAACTTGGGGAAAATATTTTCTGTGACTGAAGATCGTGTTTATTCCTTTAATGATACACTTAGTCACAAGGGCTTTTCAAACATGTATGAAACCTAAAACAATAATAAGCATCTAAAAAGATGCCCTAGTTATAAAGGCTGAGCACACAAAGCTCTCAAGCTAAATATCCAATCACTTGTTTGGGGTATAAGGACTTTCAAACAGAATTTTTGCTGGTTCTTGTTCTCATTAACACTGAGTGATAGCAGCTCCATGGCATAAGAGGTAACTAGTGAAAAATATAAAGACAGTTGTAGAGATGAAGAGAAAAACTGTGATAGTGGGTCTGGTATTACACATACAAATATGAAATATGGTCATCCAAATGCCACCAATTTTGTGATAATGCTCTTGAACAGAATAACAAATCATGTTTCTCATTAGTGGTTTGATAATCCTTTTTCTTTAGAGTTTTCCACTTTCTCTTGTGCTTCATTTTTCTGCTCTAACTCCAATGGCTTAACAGGTCTTAGATGAAAAGTGCATTTCATTAACTGACTGAAACAGGCACCAGCATTTCTCTGTCACCTTAAATAAACCCAGAAAATCTTGAAGATTCTGAAGCAGAACACACTAACTCTTTAAGAGATGAAACAGACCAGTACAGGGGTCCAGCTTAAACAGAACAAATCCAGCCAGGTCCTCTGGAATTTTGTTTTCAAACACAGTCAGCAGAGACTATGCCTTCCCATCACAAACTGCAGCAGCTTTGAGATATCTATCCTTATCACCCTTCTCCTGCTTGGATCTGTGGAGACTCACAGCAGCAACACTTCCAGTTCTTGCCTTATTTCTACAGGTCCCCAAACTTGCCTTCATTGACACAGTTCAATTGACACCAGACATTTTTTTTGAAGCTTGGAAATGTGATTTTCACAATCTTTCCAAACTGCTTCCTGCTTTTCTCTGCATAAAGCCAGGAATAGTCCTCTGCCATGCCAAAGGAAAGGAGAATCACACCCACAGGAACATCAGTCCTCCCTCCTTCCATCTCCCTGTTCTCTTGCTCAGATCTGGGATCAGTCTAGTAACAGCAGTGTCACACCTGAATCTTTTTCTACTCATGATGAAACTGTCATTGCTGGCCTCTGTATCTCTCTAGAGGAAGAAAATAGAATTTATAATAATATCATACTTGTTCCTCTCCAGCCACAGCACATCTCTGAACTTCTACATGCATTAATCTGCTTCTTGATGAACATTTTAGTATTTACTCTTGGCTTAGGATTTAGATTGGGTGGCAAACAGAGCTGAGGTAAAGAAGTTCTCTGCTTGGATGGTCCATGAGTTTCAGCCAGCCTGTTTTGACATGGGTGGGATGCACCCAGAGCCAGCATCACCTTAAATCCCTGGTGCTTGTTAAAGATTTATGATTCAGCAGAAGCCTCCTGGTGCCTCGCACTCAGGGCAGCAGGAGAATGCAGTCTCCAGTACCCAGCATAGAACTTACACAGATAATTGGATTATACTGGGTCCAACACAAGGAGCCACCACTCCAGCAAAATCTAAGCCTTTAAAGTGCACTGAGCCTATTTATAATTTCTGTGTCTTAAAAAGCTGCAACTGCCCTATTATTAGCAAAACCAGATTCTGAACAACTGAGCAGAATTTTAAGGAAAATGCAACCTTTTGTTACACGTTGGTGTTCAGGTGCCCTGAATATCAAACCTGCATCACTCACTCTGTTGTACAAGCACAAACATTTGCAGCTTTAGGTACTTTCAGGCTATGTGGATCTCCCTTGTTTAATTGCTTTAGAACACACATCAAACATGATTGAATGAGAAAGATAAGCCTTTCCTTTTTGAGGAAAGATTTGTTCTAAATTCTATTGAACAGGAAACTAAACCAATATGAAATGTTTCCCTTCACATCCTGATCAAGCTATCAGCAACAGTGAGTGAACAGTCTGTGCTTTATCACCTGTTTTATTGTCTGTTTATGTGCAAGCACCATTGTTATCGACTGGGCACATTCCTCAAGTCTCTGAAACATCACAGTCCCTCAGCCATTTGATCTACAGGCATAATTATGATAAAATATGAGAGGGTTGATATACTTCTCAGAGAGGGAACATGAAGGGAAAAAATGTGGAAAATGATAAAATAACAGTTTTCTATATATATCTTTATTCTTTAATCCTACCAAGTAAATAACTATTATGTTCCATTTACTGAGAGTAGAGTTACAATTTGTACACATACACAGCAAGCTCTAACAGAAAATAGATTTTTTTAGCACTTGAAATTGAAATAGAGACATTTTGTATATGTGTCTAAACAAGCCCCATTACATACCTTTAATGTATCTGAGCTGAACAATATTAATTGCCATAAAAAGTAAATTTTTTCCACTCTGAACAATATCAGGTAAAATATTTGCTAAGCAGATGAAGAGGTAGAGAAAGTCTCTGTTACACTTGTATGACAAAAGGAAGAGACATTTCTTCATGCATTTTCCCAAAGGAATAAGGCTCATACACAATAATTTAGAGAAGCAAAAATTGCAGAAGAATTTCTTATGAGAGGCTACATCTAAAATCCACTAAACAAAATGGAAATTCCTCCACTGAGATCACAGGGCTCTAAATCTAACACAATATATAGAAAACCCCCAATATATTTAACTTCAGTTCTCTGTAACAAGTATACAGAAAAACCTCTTTTAATGATCAGAAGCATTTATGTCTACTTCTAGTAATAACCATGCTGGAAATATGTTCTTTTTTTGGACACACTGTACTGCAACTAGATAGAGGCAGAAAGAAGAACAGTCACTTTCCTGAATTGCTACAGAAGTGTTCAGGGTATCAGCTCTAGCAAGTGTCTCAGAGCTATCACCTGTGCTTGTCTTAACAACAGAGAGTGAAAATGCAGCAAACTAAACCTGAGGCAGTCAGGACTCACAAAAAAAATCTTAGGATAGGGAAAAAAAAAAAAAAAAAAAAAAAAAAAAAAAACCAAACCAAAAAAAAACCCCACAAAATAACCCAAAAAGAAAAACTTAAGGAATCTGTAATAAAATAGAACATTTTTATTTGTTTCTGGGATTACACACAATATTGTTCTCCCTTCTTACCGCTAATAATGAATCCAAATATAGAGTTTATTTGGAAAAGTGTATGCAACCCTTCTGCCTTTACATGAACAGAAATTCTTCCTGAGTTAAAGGAATGGGATTCTCTGCACAGAAACTGATTATCTGGAAGTGCACAATTCCTCTGCAGCTTTTCCTTCTGATATCAGGTTCACTTGTCTCAAGCAAAAGGACTATGTAGTTTTCACAGTTCACTTTTAAACTTCCATCAAGATATGAATAGTATTGAATGTATTTGATTCCACTCATGAAAAATACAATTGGATTCTTACATGGGGATGTTTAGCAAAGAGAAGTTTTTGGGGTCCAAATTAAACTAAAGTGCTATTGATCTGTGAGCAGCACCAAAAAAGAAACACTTCTACCCTTCACTCTTTAAAGAGAGCACATCTGCCCAGGCAAAAATCTTGTAACAAATTTAATTCTGAGCACATGTACTGCATGAAAAATAAATAAAGGTAGAAGCATGTACAAGAAGGGAGGTCACTTCAAACATCTGGTGTTCTGTCTCTAAAGTTCTGTGGTACTGAGTTCTAGCTGCTATGAACAGTAAGACAAATTAAGAAAGAGATATGAAAAATGCAGCTAGTTAAAGAAATGACATTTATTTAATGGAATTTCTTCCTTCTAATGACACTGATCACTGTAACCTAATTAGACCAACACATTTTGTATTTTTTATGTATACATGCACACGCTCACACATCTATATCTGCATATATATTTATATGAAAATAAGCTTAATACTCTTAGATTGTTCACTAGTCAAGTTATTAAACTGTGCTTGCTTAAACAACACCATTATCTTCTACTTTCTACATATTGTTTGCATTGGGGAAATCCCTTTCTTTAGGTAAGCATTTCATGATTTCTCCACATCTTATGGGACTGCCTCAGGCTTTGCAGTACAGTGAGGTTCTATTCCCCACACAAATGCTTCCTCAGTGTAGGAGAGCAGGGATAAGGATGGATTCCTCTGCAGGCACTTCCAATCTTCCTGCTTGTTTCATTGCACAAGGAACACTGAATAGAAAAAGAGTTCCCTTTCCCCAAAGGGAAACCAGTGTCTGGCCCCTCCTCAGACTAACACATGAAATGAGGAATAGCCCACAGAGGATCAGCTCTGGAGTTTGAACTTTGTTTCAGGAGGACGAAGGCATTGCCAGAGCTTCAGCTGCCCATCACAGTCACATCAATCTCTGCAGAGCAGGGTTCCCTCCTCGTGATCTGACAACAATCAGAACTCCAACACTAATCACCAGCTTGCTCTTGACTCCTTGAGCATGAAATGTTACAGTGTACTGTTTGTCTTGGGAATAGGAATCATAAAATGACTTACTGGATAATTATGGCTTGAGAAGAAATGTGTTAAAAGCACAAGCTGTTTAAAGACAAAACCCCTACTTGAATTCACAGATAACTTATTTACTGTAAATGTTTGTGCTCTAATCAGCAAGTACTTTAGAAATCATCGTGGGTACGCTGAAAATGTTTTACCCAAGAGATGGAATTCTCTTGGGACACCTCAAGACTGTGGAATAAATCTTATAAACTAAGAACTGTCATAAATATTTGCACATTTCACCAAGTTATTCAGGTGACATCTGTTAATCCCACCACAAGCAGCAAGTGTGGGGCTGTGTAAACATCTGTGCTCCTTCCTTCCCATCCTGCCATTAGGACTATCTCTGTGCAGTTATGCCTATTATTGTTTCACCAGTTACTTTGGTTTTGCACAAACACATCCCATAGGAAACAACAACTCAAAACAAGGAAATTTGCTTTAACCCACTCCTAAAGAATAAACTCCATGGCAGCTATGAGCTGTGGGGTTTAGTGCACCTGCAAAGCAGAAGATGGATACCAGGCAGGGCTGAAGAGGCAACAGCTCATCCAGCCCCACCCCTGCCCTGTGCAGGGACCCCTCCCACTGTGCCAGGCTGCTCCCAGCCCCAATGTCCAGCCTGGCCTTGGGCACTCCAGGGATCCAGGGGCAGCCCCAGCTGCTCTGGGCACACTGTGCCAGGGCCTGCCCACCCTGCCAGGGAACAATTCCTGCCCAATATCCAATCCAACCCTACCCTCTGCCAGCTTGAATGCATCAAAGACGGAAGAAAGAAAAAGTATTTTATAAGTAGGAGGGTAACACTTATTTACTGCTTTTAACATGTCCAGCAGTTCATAATGCATTTATTCATTTTGGGATATTCAAATACATGACACTAAAACTTGCAAGCCATTTTTTCACGACAAAGCTTTTCATAAGAAAATTTCACTGCGTTTTTAGTGATATTATTCAAGACCAAAGTATTTCTTTTAGTAAATTACACGTATTTTTCTTGTGGCTATCCAAAACACAGTGTTCCTTCAGAATGAGACTTTTTTAAAAATAAAAGTTAAAAAGTCTGACAAAATTTTTTAAAAATAATTTAAATTAAGTATATTCGTGGAAAAACAGTTGTATTTCCAAAGAACACTGGCAGCACTCCTTCTGTACCTCCCCTGCACATAAAATTTTTCTGTGAATAAGAAAATATTCAGCTTTTGATTTCATGACCAGCAACCATCTTTTTAAGTAGATTTATTGAATTATCTCCATCATAAAATACATGTCTGAATTCCAACATAGCATCAAATTTCAGAGCTTAATAGAAATTATTGTTAAAGTTTTCATTTTGCAAATTTAGTGGGGGGGTTCAAAAGAGAGTCACACTTTTTTAAAACTGTGACAGTGTCACATCATAAAAGGGGGGAAAATTATTTTACTCATTGGGTTAAATATTGATTGTATGTTTGCAATCCCTGCTGCCCAAAGCACCGTGAGAGCTTTCTGATAAATATCTACATATTTTGTAAACACAGCAAATATCCAGCATACAACAACAAAATATGTACCTAGAGAGAAACCCAGCAGGACTCCAATTTTCAGAGCTGTCCTGCAATTAAACTTTTAGTCTTTACATCAATAATGGCACTGAATATTGAGCTAGATTCCCATGCAATAATTAGCTTTAAAAAAAAAAAAAAAGACAAATGTTTCTAAATGTCTTCTAGCCTGCACACTGTGCAATCCTGGGAGATGGTATTTAGTACATGAACACAGCACATTCCCAGCTCCCTCCCTCCTCCAGTGAGGGATGCCATGGACCTTTCTTGGCAGAGTGATTGCTGCTAGCTCTCTCCTCCATTAGGGAGATGGGCTGTTCAGCTGTGCTGGAGTGGCCAGGCTCCTGGCAGTGAGTGATGACCAGTCCAGATGTTTTATGCATCTGTCTTAATGAACAGCCAAGACAGGGAGATAACGACTTTTAAGGAGGATGCCAAATAACAATTTGTTCGTTTGATGCTACACATTTCTGGTGCTTTTACTTATGATGGGACACCTTTTACATTTCTGAGCAATGCCTTGCAGAAGCAAACAGTGGAGGTGGAGTGAAAGAGGTAGAGCAATAGCAGAGATAAAGTGAAATAAGACACCAGCTTTAACACCGCCAGAGAACAAAGGGCTGATGTGTTGAGTAGGCAGGTTACAGAGAAAAGTCCCTGTCCAAGATAATTACATTTTGCACATCAGCTTTGGTCTGAATAAAATAGTCCTGGGTTTGCTTATATATCATGACTCCAAGATTTTGAAACAAGTGAAAGGATGAAGGAAATCAGCAGTGCTGTCATTTTCTTCCCTGACACTAATGCAAGAGAAAAAGAGAACATGTTTATATGGTGTGACTGACACAAGACTTCAGCTTTAAGGGAGCATAACCATTTATCCTTGTTTACAGCAAAAGAGAAGGATAAGGAACTGCTCTGTGATAGCAGAGGCAGAGCTTTCATTATCAAACAGGGTTTACCCAGAAACTGAAGCATGTGTATTTTAGAAACAAACAAAAAACAAGACTGGGAAAAATACTTTAGAAAACTGAGAGAAGAGATCCACTCATCTCCAAAGGCACCACGGTGTAACAGTAACTCTGGTTATGCCATACACACTCCAAAGACACACGAGTAATTTAAGGAGCAGGGTTTCAATCAGTGGTTTCACTCTTTGCATTCTAAAGAGATAATGAGAGAAAAGTTTATCTGCTTCTTGATGCTTCTCTGAAAGTCAAAAAATGAACTCCTGATAAATAAAGGTCCTCTTACAGATCACAAATCTAAATTCAGGTCCAGGTAGCCACAACAATTTGTCCCCCAGAAAGACCTTGTTTTACATTTCCAGTTTTGTTCTGAGCCTTTTTTGTAACAGGTTTGGTTTTTAAAAGCTGCTGAGTTTTACTGCAACAGTGCCTCTATTGATTAGGACAAGAGCACAAATGAATTAGGAATAGAAGAGCTGATTTAAAGTGAGAGGCTGTAACTTTATTAACTTTTATCACAAGCAGAGATATTACACTAAAATGTTTTTACTTGGTTCAATAAGTTGCTAACAGTGTTCCAAACCAAATAAAGATACAGCCTAGGCTTTCAGATCTTCAGGTCCTCCACTATTAAAAAGGAGGAAAGCAAATACAGAAGAGCTGTCTTAATCAACCAGGATTTAAAATATCTTTTTTAATTATTGTACCAAAAAGATGCTGCTCATTATCTCCTTAATATCCCATATCACATTCAAAGTAATCTATTACACTGGAAGTAAACTTGTTGTTAGCTGAGTTTACAACTTTACCTCTCCCTAGTAGACTGACTCTAAACATCCAGCTTGCTGTAAGAGGAGAGCTGGGAAACGTAGATTCCCTAGAAAAATGCATTCCTGATTCTTCATCTTAGCACAGTGTCCTGGGAATGACACAGTGTTGCTGCAACCCTCTCATTAGGGGTAGAAATGAGCCCAGACACAGACATTTAACAACATGAAAAGGGTCCTGGGTTATTCTCCTTTGTAGATGAGCCATCCTGACTCTGATCACAGCCCTGCTCCTGCAGGGTCCGAGTGCAGACTCTGATGCTGGTTATCTCCTGCTGGACTATGTCTGCAAGGATCAGTTTGCAGACTCTGAGCACAGGCTTTAGCCAGCTCCACTGTAACTGCAGCCCCAGCTCCATCAGACCCACACTGACCTCACAGCTGATCTTTCACACCAGCAATTCTCCTTGGTTCATTTTTCTGTGCATCTCTCCTTCTTCCTCAGGGCTCCTCTACCTCCTCAGGGCTCCTCTACCTCCTCAGGGCTCCTCTACCTCGGGGTCCCCCTGACCAGCCAGCCCACCCCTTTTATCACCCCTATCTTTACCAGTCACAGCTGTGACCCATTATGGGCAAGGTTGTTCCTCTTCTTTGGCACTCAGTACAACTGTGACTTATCAGGCTGCCTGAAATCCCTTCTTACAGCACAGCACAGCACAGCACAGCTGCTCTTTAACCCAGGACAGGGGAGGTGGTGCCCTGTCCACACATGGGCACAGAGGAGATGCAGACAGGAGCAGCTCTGCTCTCCTGGACCATCAGCCAGCCAGGTACCTATGAAATAAAGTGGGAAAGGACCTCAGCCAGGACTCCAGGCTTCATTTCCAAGGGTCAGCCTTCCCCCTGTTTGTGTGATCACAGGTCTGGATGCAGACAGGATGATTAAAACTGCCCAGACCCTGCACACTGGCACTGAGAGGGTGCAAACCCTGCCACACACTGTTCAAACTTACACAGAATGGCACCAGCTGACTCCAAGGATATACAGCATAGCTTTTAAAACACTACAGATTTTTTAACCACATCAACAATTGTTCTCTGATACTTTAACTTGCAACTTAAAAAAATATACACATATTCCTTCAACCTCTCTGGTTCAAATAGAACCAGTGAACTCTGCTTGTAGCAGAAAGCAGATTTTCTGCAGCAAGACACCACTGCTGTGGTATCAGTTATTTATATTTGCATGACAAACAGTTGCTGGCTCCTTGCCTAACGCGTTGGTGTTGGAACATTTGGTCCAAACAGTGCGTCTGCCAGCTCAGGACTGTGCTGAATCTGTCACCAGGCGCTAGATAAATGTGTCACCCTTGACAGCCTGCATGTGGATTGCTTGAACCACGATAAGGGCAAGGTACTGACCACAAGGCACCCTGTCCCAGGATTGCACACACTTCCCACACACACATAAATAGTGAGTGCAGCTCTAGACCCATTTCTATTTTCTGGCTGTGGGTGCTGTACTGTTGCCCACCACTCTGAAAACGATTTCAATTCCATGCAAGCGACAGAAGTGGGCCAAAGCAGCCTCTATAATCAAAAAGAATCCCAAAATAATAAATGGAATGAAACCCCAACCCTGCACTCCTATGTCAGCAACTCAAATTCTGTTGCACAAATTAGGATATTAAATACCACAAGCAAGTTGTGCAGCCACCTGCCTCTGATATTCTGGCACTACAGGGCATCTATTCCCCGAGTCAATGGATGCAAAGTGAGCAGCTCAGGCAATGAAACCCTGCAATCAGGAAGAGCCACCAGGACTCTCACCAGTCATTCTTGTGTGCATCTTCCCTGTGTGATGCCAGATGCACTAAAATCCACTCATCTAGCCTGAGCTGGAATCACAGGGATATTCCTGAGCCTCTTCTGGGGAGGCTGCCCTTTGTTTCACTGAGGCTCTGAGCTCAGTAGGGGTTGGCTTTCAAAGAGAGAACCACTGAGCCCTAAGGTAACCATGCTACAGGCAGCACCAGAAAAACACTACTCTAGTGGCATTCCAGTGATTCCATGGAAAACTTATTTTTGGTGACTCACTAGAATGCAGAAAAGCATTCTTTACAAAGCAAATAGAAAGAATTGTAATAATTGAAAACAGCGTGAGCTCTCACTGTTAATTTGGCGAAAGGGGTCCTGAATTCCCTTAATCAGTTACCATCTGAAGTAATGACAAAGAATTTACCAGTAATTTATATAAATACCAACCCAACGTAATAGGGATTTAACTGAGGAGCAGATGGAAAGGAAAAGAGTTGTCTCTGCTTTTGCAGAACTGCTTAGAGCAAATGAAGCCAGCAGGGTATCTGCTGAGTGACATCACACTTGGATAATAAATAGATCTTCCCCGGCAAAATTATGACCCAAAAATGTTACTCACTTTTTGAAACTTTAGGAAATGTATATAAACAGTATACAATTCTTATTTGCCTTATTTTCTAGATTACTAAGTGACTGCCAAAAACTTCTATTTTTCCCTGCATACTGTGTTCTGGACACTCATTCTGACAAATTTAAACACTCTGTTCCTCAGCTTTAGACAGAAATTGCCTATATTGTAGTCCTTTGTTGTTATTTTGTTTCCTTTTGGGATGCTGAGCATTTAAGTCACTACAAACAAGTGACTGTCTTTATCTAAACAGAAGACTTAACTTTGCTTAGAGGTTTCTGGAGCTTAATTTCTACTTTCTATACGCTCATGACCACCGAAGTCATAAATATACTTCACCTCACTGCAGTCAATTATGGCAAAACTACATGTCTGCATCTGCTTTACCCTAATCCTCAATATAAATGTGCTTAAGCACGGGAATTAACCTGCTGAACCATACTTAATTATATCTAGGGATGGAAAAGACAGTTCAGAGCCTGTCCTCGAGATTGGATCCATATTCCATGCACACGTCAGTCCAGCAGGAGGGCTCTGCCGGAGCCCGAGGTACTTCCAGGGGGATGCTACAGCCCAGGAGTCAGGCAGTGATGCTGCAGGAGCCAGCGAGGGCTGGCAGCCACAACAGAGCCTGTGCTGGGGAACAGCTGAGGACACAGCTCCCTTCCAGCCCAGATGTGCCAGACAAAAGCTGCTGCCAAGTGTGCTGTGCCTGTTCCTCATCTCACAGCTCTGAGAGCCATCCAGCGAGCAGGGTGGCTCCAGGCAGGCTCGGGAGGAATCTCTCCGAACCCAGCTTGCTGCCTGGAATGGGCAGGGAGCTTCCCAAAGGGGAGGAGGAGCGTGCCTGCTGCTCCAGGGAGAGCCGCAGGGCATCCCTCGCAGGTGATGGGCGTTCCCAGGGCGCAGGGAGCCCGGCACAGCTGGCTGTGCCTCCCGATGGGCTCGGAGCCAGCACAGCCCAGCTGGACGAGGGCTGTAATCCCATCCCTCCTGCCATCCCAACCCCTCCTGCAACCCCAACCCCTCCTTCAATCCCCTCCCCTCCTGCCACCCCAACCCCTCCTGCCATCCCACCCTTTCCTGCCGTCCCAACCTCTCCTACCATCCCATCCCTCCTGCAACCCCAACCTCTCCTGCCATCCCATCCTCTCCTGCCATCCCAACCCCTCCTGCCATCCCATCCCCTCCGTGTGCCAGAGCCAGACCTTCCCTCTCCCACCACCCCAAACATGCCCTCATTTCCACTGAACCCACCCGTGTGAGGAACAGGCTGTGACAAACCCAAGGCATAGAATTGGTAAATATTTCACTGCTCTTTGTGAAATACGAAGTTATAGTTCATGTCGGGTAAATAAAAATAATTGGTGCAATTGTGACTGTGATTTCACAATTCACAATACAGAATTCAGTCATGGGACAGTTATAAAGATGAGTTATAATAAAAATGGAAAGCAAAGCATGGAAGAAGGCCTTTTGAACTGATCTTTTGTTCACAATTAACGACTATAAATCTTAAGTTGTAAGAATATGTGAATTATAACTTTAGATGTTTCTTTTCTTTTAAACAAATACTTTCTACTTGTAATTAAGTCTTAAACTCTTTTAGAGTATTTCTTTGTAGTAAGGATTTTTAAAACTGTAGCTTTAGAATGCATAAAAGGTTTAAACAACAGAAGGAAGTGAGCCTATCTTACAAACAAAACAGTGAAGAAAACAGCCTGAGAAAGGAAGATGGACATCAACCTGCTGACTAATGGTTTCAAAAAAGGAAGCTGGACCCACATCATCTAGAGTATACATCCCAGGATGTACATCCTGAGAGGAATGGATCATAATAGAGTATAGAAATTGTGAAGAAACCAGCTATCACTATCATTGATTTTACATCCTGAAGTATGCATCCTGAGAGGAATGGATCACAATGAAGTATAGAATTGTGATGCAAAAACTGGAATTAGAAACTGCTGAGAAAGCCTATGGATATACATATAAATACCAGCAGGCCTCAGCATTCAGTGTGCAGCTAGAGGGAGAGATCCCACTTCTGCACCCAGCGCTGCTTTGCTTATATTTTACTGT
The DNA here is from genome assembly GCA_018697195.1 of Certhia americana. Taxonomy (NCBI): domain Eukaryota; kingdom Metazoa; phylum Chordata; class Aves; order Passeriformes; family Certhiidae; genus Certhia; species Certhia americana. Next base: position 3,772,773 of record CM031867.1, on the reverse strand, counting down.
ATTAATTAATAAATTGAATTACTGCTTGATATATAGGCTGAGTCAAGCTCCTCATTTTTAACATCTTTTTACCCAGATTTTAGTGATTTTAGCGTCCTTACAATTTTAAAGTACTTTCCTGAGAATCCTTTGAATTATTCATCCATTGTGTAGTAAGGCCAACGTAGAACACTAAATATTATGTAGGTACTGAACGGGGAAGTGCTTTGTCTGTTTGCTATTGTGTTATTTAAACAGCATTCTTAAATAACAACAAAACATGACCACCAGCAATAAAACTCCTCTTTTCTGATATCTGAGGGTTCACAAACTGTTTCAAAATGCACCACGCTCAGTGTTATGCAGGTAAAATTACACTTTGCCTCTCCGTCTAACAAGCATTTCCATTAAACATAGCATTCTCGGCAAGATGTTTTCTCAATAGTGAATACTTTGATTGACAAAGGATTAAATTACTGCTGAGCCTTTCGTGATTTATGGCTCTTAACACCTGTTAGGTGTTAAATTTACCTTTTCACATCTCTGCTGTGCAAGATATCTGCTCCCACTTCATTAATATCCTGTGTTTTACACCAGTGATGACACTTCAACATAAAAACTGATGCCTTTTTAAATATAATACTGAGAGGTTTTTTAATAAATTTATCTTTAATGATTTCACAGGCTATTTTTTGTCTCACAGAATGGATTCAAAGAAGGAATTTTGGAAGAAAAGCAGTGCTGAATTTGGTGGGGTTTTTCGTTGCCCCCTGCAATATGGCATGGTGAAAATAAAGATACTTTTTGCACTTACAAAATGTCTGTAGACAGTGTGTCTGAATAGCAACGGCAAAATATATTGGATCCAGCATCTATATTTCAAGAAAGGATTCTCTTAAGGGCTATAAGTTAAACCTAAAACAGGTTCAGAACATATACATGTGCATTCAAATACAGCATACAATTAAACAAAAAAACGTTTAATCATCCCCCAAATTTTCTCTTAAAGAAATTTATTACAGTGCTGTAGGAGCACAGTTAAAAACCACTGAGACTATCAGAGCATCATAGTGTATTTGTACAGGCAAGAAGTGCTCAAATGTTTTAATAAGGTGCTGTGCAGTAATAACTTCAGTGTGTTCCCAAATCACAGAATTAATTTACAGTCCTTTTGCAAAACCAAATGGATTTAATATAGTGATCATAAATTAACACTAGCAATTGATGTAAACAGCTATCTGAGAGAGATTTCCTTCAGTTCTGTACCTGTTTGTGGTGTGATAAACCAGACTTCCAAGGTATTACAGGCAGCAAGGCAATCTGTTTAATATGGGAAACAGCCTTGGAGGCAGGGAGGTGACCTGTTTGCAGAATTCTTCTAAATCCCAGGACAATGATTAGAGAAGCACTTCTATATAATCTTGACAAAGGCGGTGTAACTGGCACCGTGGTGATGTGACTTCTCAAGAAATCTTTTAATTAAACAAATGCAAAGGGAAAGGTTAAGTGAAAAATAAACAGCTCCTAAACAGGCATGATGAAAAGAGCTTAACCCACATCAAAGGGGCAGGAGATGGTTTCAGTATTAAATCAGACCTCGGGAGTTAAGCTGGCCAGGAGGAGCACCAGAGTCTTTTCTGAAGTGCACATCTGTGTGACTCATCCTGTTCTTGTTCACAGCCAGGAGATCCAGGGACTCAACAAAATATCTATGCAAGTTTCCAACTCCACGTTGAACCACAGCAACCTGCCTTCCATTTCCTTCTTTTGGAAACATTTTTAAGGCAGCTTCAACCCACTGCTTCAAGATTCCACACTGGAATCTTGCAACTGGAAAAACTGTGTAAAACCTGCAGGAAGCCCAGACCAAATTCAGATTGGTTGGTTCTTTTTTGTGTGTGACTTCTCTGTACTCTTTGGAAAAGCAGTGAACCAAAACCACCTGGTCAACTTGCACAGACAGGACATAAGTCTGGTTGGTTCTGAGGAGGAGGGGCTTTCCACCAGCTGCAAAAGAAGCGGACATCCACCCTTCCCAGCTGAAAGCTGCTGCTTTGTGAAGGCCTTTGCAAAATGACTCAAAAGGGAGTAGGAGAATCTATTCCTTCTGTTGAGCATCTACTCCATTTCTTCTTTCTCTAGAAGAGAACATGCAAAATTAAATCTAGTGAAGAACTATTGGAAAGACAATTTCTGAGAACTGAGAATCTCATGCTCATGAGTGTGGTGGCAGCCCTGACAGCCACACACCTGCAGTCAGTATTTCCTGCTATTTCAGCCAGTTCTATGTGGTTTGTCTGTCATTTTGTATAATCCACTGCCTCCTCCTAAGATCCGTACCACTTCTTCCTTAAATCCTACTGGGAACACACTCTGCATTTTTAAATGTGAGAAATCTTAACTGGAAACACCAAATGTGTCTTTCTAAATCTTATCCCAGTAGGCAAGAGACCAAGCAGATTCCAAGTTGGATATGTACAGCAGAATTAAGATTTAAAGGAAATTTATGTGCTTTAATCTGCAAGAGCAGCACTCAGAATTCCCATCTACTCCCTTCAAGCAAGTACCTTTTCACCAGGAATATTTCAGGTGTTACAGATGTGATTTTCTGCTGAGATCAGACTTAAGTTAGAGCAAGGGTGTCTTTGTTTGGCTTTTACTTCAGAAACTTTTGTCTTCCACCTTAACATTTTTCACTAAACTAGAGAAGAGGATTCTCTCCTCCTGGCCCAGCAGATTTGCCTCATATTCCCAAAGTCCAAGTACAGGGCACTTAAAGCAGTTCACATCCTACTGTGGAGCTCACCTCCTGCTCCCACTTCTATCCAACAATACTCTTTTCCATGTTCAGCCTCTCTCCTGGCCACAATTTCCATGTGGTTGGGTTGCAGCTTGATTGATCCCTTGCTGAGGGAACTCAGTATATGAACCCAGAAGGATGATTTTTCAGGAGGAGGAAATGAGGGCTGGGGTTGTTTTTCCTGAGGTTGGCTCAGGTCAATGAGTGGTCAGAAAAGCATCAGGTGGAAACAAGTGACCATGCAACTTTGAAAATGACACAGACAGCTCTGGCTTTATCTGATGAGGAATATTTAGATACTTCTATTGATATCTAATGGGTAACACTAGGTTCTTCTCATTCTTTAAGGCTTTTGTCTCAGCTTTCCAGGTTTTTTTCATTATCTGAACACCTTTATTTGATACCTAAAGTGTCACGTTCCAAACCCAATGATGAATTATGAATAATGCTGGCTATATTTATAATACATCCAAAATCAGATAAAAGATGTAAAAAGAAACAATAAATCATTTTATCACCTGTTTTCTCTGCAAGGAAAGAATTTATCAAGCTAAATCAAAAAACAGTCCTCTTAAAAAAAATAAATATTGTTCTTAAAAAAGATATTGATTTGGCATATCTTCAAACAGTATAAACCAGGAAATAATACTGCTAATGAAAACATCTAAACAGCCTAAGGTACTTGACCTTTCCCACAGCTCACTATAAATAGCTTCCAATATTGTGACTTGCACTCTGCAACTGCAGCAGATTGATAAGGAACAACAGCAATGCAGAGGGAGGAAAACAGGTTATGAAACGCTGTCCCCTGTTTCAGATAGCACAATATAAACCACTCCTGTTAATGCACTGAGAGTGCCAAGGTTATGTGGCTGAATTCAGCCCTGTGATGAACGACTGCAAAGGATATCTGAAATGTGCCAGGATAAACAAAGAGCAGAAACAACGCTTGTTTCTGCAAGAGCAAGCTGCATTTGTTTGAAATAGCCTGTTTCTTTTAATTATTCCCTAAATAGCCTGGGAGCCTGTGTAAAGTGCCTTTAGGAAGTACCTTCAGCAAAAACAAAGCTCAGCCCAAGCAGACAAGGCCATTTGGCAAGGAGACATACAATAAAGAAATTAATTATAAAAGAAATATAGGGTAGAATGATTTTTTTAGAGCTGCACTCTCTCCAAACACACAATTCCATATTGTCATGAAGCAATCTTTTTCATAGTAAACCCAACTTCAAATGAAGGTATTTCTTCTGATTGGAAAAAACCCACATAATTCATAATTCCATACAGGTGGAAGGGACTTCTGGACACAAACTAATATCATTAGGCAGAAGTTGTTTATTGTTTACATTACAACTTCAATTATACATCTCTAAGACTACTGTCTACACTTTTACACATCGCTTCATTGTTTGATTGATTTCTTTCACTTAAGCCCTACAAGGGTCTTTGGAAAAGTGATTAGTCAAAGTTTAGGTGTTTCTTTATTGAGTGTTTTTACTTTTTGCTACCAGTTTCTCAGCATCTCTGCTTTTGATTTAGCCTGACTGTTGTTTCAGGGGCCTTGAAGGTTTTTCAGTTTACAACAGCTATTGTTGTTTTAGCAACTTTGACGAATTCCAGAGGATCTGATAAACACACCTGGAGATAATTTGGCTGGGGCATCCCTGGGAACAGACTAGCTAGATGCATTGCTGCAATTCCACATCAAGACCACTACAGAAAGTTGTTTTATTTCTTAAAGGTAACTATATTCTCCCTTTTGGTTTTAAAATTCTGCAAAAAAAGCATGGTATAAATAGAGATAAACCCTACTGTTATCGAGGTAAAACCCTTCCACAGCATTTTAGTATTCTTAATATTGCCCCAAGAATTAATTCCTCAAAATTAAACAAGTTGGGCCTTTGTAAATATTGATCTAGTCACCAATGTTTTCCTTTTTCAGAATTCATTAGACACTGACACAGCTCATTTGGAGACCAAAATACCTGATCTACTCCGTATCCAATGAACATTCCCTGACAGACTGGGGGTGGACATTTTTTAGCTCCACAATTCCATTACAAAATGTTTGCAGTGTAGTGGTGATGTCTTTGCATATGAAGATCAGCATCTTACACAGATAATAGCATCTGAATGCTAATTTCTCCTGAAAACAACCACTAGTACAAGAATCATCAGGCCTTGCAGAAGTATTAACTGTGTCAAAACCAGCATTGTTCCTTTACACATTTTTAAATGCCAATAAACTACCTCAGTCCCCACAGGTCTGTCATAATTCATGCATGAGATTATCTCATTTTACTACTCTGGAATATGTGCTGAATATAATTCTTGTTTCATTTCTTCAGGGAAAAGGGAGAGGTTACTACTTCAAACTGCTTCATCTGAAAAATTTCATAATTAACTCAATGTTAATTCTGTGCTACAACACAAACATAATCACGTTATTAAATTAATATTTAATTATAAAATAATCACTGTGCAATATAAAGGGTAAAAACAAATTACAGAATGATTACAGGGTAATTAAATATTTATCATTGAAACATCTGAGTGACAATTTGTGACCATAATGTGCTGAGAATTTTGTCCACAGCAAACTGCTGTGAACCACAGTCAGTCTCTTTCCTTTATCTTTTAAACCCAGATTAATAAGCCAGGCTTTATCATCTTTGTATGAGAGTAACCATGGGTTTTTCCTCTGCTGTATTATCCTCTTTCAGTAAACATAGAACTGTTTATACAGAATTGTGTTGTTCACTCAGAAGGAGTAACTGAGCTACTTTTTATATCTGATCATTAAGAATATTATGGAGTAGAAATGTTTTCTTTTCCGCATGTAAGTTTGTAAAAATAAAGGAAAACAAAAGGCCTGACAACTTCTGAGGTTTAATGAAGGGAATGAGACAAGGACCCCTCCATAGTCAGGTATGAAAGCCCGCTGGGTTCAGCCTAACCCACTTCTGATATTCAAAATTCGGGTGAAAAGCTGCTCCACAGCCACAGTCCCAGCTGCCCTGCCAGACTAAATCTCCTTCCCTGAGGCACAGACACCAACCCCAGGCACAAACATCGCCATGCACAGAGCATTTCCCCCTCCCTGGCATGCTGGGCTCAGCAGGGCTGGAGTTCTCTGTGCCTCACCTCAGGAATGAGTTTTGCACAGGGAAGGTTCTTCCCAGAGCTGCTTCTTGCAGAGACAAAGGCAGAAGCAAATATAAGAAGAAAGCAAGTGTGTAACTTGACTGCTAAAAACAACTTCCCTTGAAATTCTGCTGAGTGATGATCTAAAAGAAAGCCACGATCCTTGGGGTTGGGATCTGAAGGGGAGCCCTGAGCAGTACCTTCACTCTCTTTATGGCTGGAAAGTAAAAATGCTCTAGAAGAAAAAAGATGCTAAATTTACCATAGATCTAATACACAATCTTAAAATTAAAGTTAAAAGTATTTCTGCCACTGCCATGCAATGAACAGCTCGTTCTGTGTCTGAAAATGATTGATTTATTTTTTCCTGCAAGCACTGGCGATGGCACAGAGGAAATGTCACTAATCTGCTTTGTTCTCCAAATCTAGTGACAAAGGTAAATATTCCCAGAGAATTTCTGCTGTGAGACTCTCCAGAAAGTCCATACAAACCTTGGCTTTACCCATTCTCCCTTTCCTTTTTTTTTTTAGCATCAAATCTAATTTACTTGGCAAATTGTGAAAAATTACCAAAACAGCTCTGATTTCACCCCTACTGAATTGCAAAAAGTCAATTCTTTTACAGCATTTAAGTTTCCAAATTGAGAATCTTTGTATTCCTACAAGATAGTTTACCATGAGAGGGTAAATGAACACAAAAATGCCCAGAAAAAAAGAAAAATCACACTTGGGAAAGGTAAACTTCTTCAAAGAACTCTCCACAGCAGGTCATCAATGGAATCTAATGGAACTTCCTAGGAAGAGCAGTTGCTGAGTGAATTGCTGAAGGAACTAATTACTGAAGAGTAAAATTACAGCACACAGGGCTGAAGAGGTCTGAAGTTCTTGACACAGTTGGCCTGCTTGCTACTTAAATGAAAGAACTGGATTGGAAACTCCGAGTAAGTAAGGAGGACAAAGAGGTGAAAAAGTATTTTCTTGAGATGAAACAGAAGGTAACAACATAAATCAAGACATTAAAAGCAAGCCTGGGCTAACTGCAAATCAAAAATCAGTTTGACTGGGCTAGAAGAGTTCCTTCAAACATCAAAAAACTCCATGTGAATGAAATTCTGAACTGAAATAATTGACCACCACAAGAGATTTTAAGAAAGAAAGAAAGAAAGAAAGAAAACATTCTTAGCTTAGTTGCATGTAAATATTGCTGGACAGCAATAAGTTTAAGACAATTGATGCCTCCACTATAAACTCATAACTTATCATTAATACAATTAATAAGACTGACAAAACAAAGAAATCAAGTCACAGGTTGAAAATATATATTGGAAATAACTCCAATAACAAAAGTAATTTTCCAGGCACAATCTTTGCTTAGTCATTACAAAAATTAGTAAAGCTGAGGAAGGAATACCTGATGCATTGGGCAGTAAGAAAACCTTAAAAAATTTGCAATCTGGAAAATAACATGGACAAAAATAAAAGCCAGGCCTCCTTATGGTAAGCTAAACATGTTTAGTATTTATTAAAAATGTGGTTAGAATTTTTTTTGTTGTGATGAGAGTGTTTAATTAGGGAAAATAAGAAGGGTGGGTCTTTGTAGGGCAGGGGATTCCAGAAGACATTAGAATCCTATTGACTATTCACAGCCTCACTCTGCCCAGATGGGAGCCCTTCCAGACTTGTTTTGAAATCCTGGATTGACCATAAACTCACCCTTTACCTGGTGGACTCCACCAGGATTAGTCATTTATTCAGACACCTTTGCACCAGTTGGGCATTAAACATTTTTGGCTTAAGCCAACACAAACCTACAGCAATCTTTCTTTACATCAGCATGAGACAGGAATGCAGAATTTAACACCAATTACAAACTGGCTCTTCCTTTAGCTGTTGCCAAATAGCAAGGAATTATTTGTTGCTTCCTAGGTATCTTGGTGATTAATGAAGTTTAAGAAGGGCACCTTCACTAATAATATGTGCCTCACATTGATCATGTTTCCAGCAATCATTAGTATTCATTAACAGCAGTCAACTTCTTAATTCCTTTTTGCTTAAGTCCAAATTATTGTAAGTTATTTACAACACCCTGTAGGAAAGAACAAAGCTCTCACAAAATCTTAATGGCTTATTCCCAGATCCTCATATACCAGCACTTCTGGGAAATACGTGCATACTGCAAAAATATCTTGGCTGATAGTCCAGAGAATTAACTGCACATAAAACTCTCTGTACAGAGTAAGCAGAAGATAAACTTGCATCAGGCACATGTCAGAAATACAAGATACAGGAAGGTAAAATAATTCACTTGTTCAGATCTGATTGTCTTCTATAAATCCAGCACTGCAGCCTTCTCCTCCAGGTGGTCTGGTGCAGTGTCTTTGGATAATTACAGCATCAAACTATCAGACAATTTGTCTGCACAATCTCACCAGGAAGTTCCCAGGTCAGTTCCATACAAGGAGCTCTCCCAACGTGCCCATCAATTTCCTTTTTGCCTCTTACAATCCAAATCTATTTCAGAAGCATAGAATCACAGAATATGCTGAGTTGGAATGGAACCATCAGGATCATCCAGTGCAGCTCCTGTCCCTGCCCAGACTCCCAACAATCCCCCCTGTGCATCCCTGGAGCTGTGTCCAAAGGCTCCTGGAGCTGGGGCAGCCTCGGGGCTGTGCCCATCCCTGGGGAGCCTGGGCAGTGCCAGCACCCTCTGGGGGAGCAGAACCTTTCCCTGCTCTGCAGCCTGAGCCTGCCCTGCCCAACTCCAGGGGGAGCAGAGATCAATTCCTGCCCCTCTGCTTCCCCTTAAAATTCCTTTAATTGGGAATTAAAAATATTTTTGCACAAGCTGAGTATCTCTCACCTGTGACAGTAACTGGTAAAAGCTTTCCCTCTCTTCATTTCACCCCAAAACTTTCTTATCCCAGTTTCTCCCCCCATCCAGCTAAGGAGCAGGGGATGAACAAGAAGCTAGGTGGGAATTCATCTGGAATCTGTATCTGCCCAAGGATTTCCAGCATTTCCTGCTCACAATGGTACCATCCTATCATTTCAGAACCTGCTTTGAGATATTCCTATGCCTCCCCAGCCAGATTCTCCACTTTGCAATCTATGTATAAAAAGTATTCCAAATAATATCCATGCATCCTTTTTATCACTTCCCTCTTTTGATTCAAATATTCAAACATTACAATGCAAAGCATCAGAGCTCTAAGATTTATGAATACATCGCCCATCTGACAATGGTCTGAGGTTCCTAGCTGCAGTAGATGAGTAAATCTGAAATTATAATTTCTCCAAAGACTGTCAGGATGACATAAATTTGCTAAAATCTGTAACATTACGTGAAATGCACTAGAAACATTGCATACCTCAAGATGCAATGTGTATATACCCCGTAACAGGAGTTCAAATATAGGAAAACAAGTTAAATCTATGATAATTTTTGCACTGAGGGACAGAAGAAAAATATAATACCATAAACACAGAGACTGCCTTTTGGAGAGTTAGTTTCTAATTCCTCTATTGGAGTGAAATCAAATGGAAATATTGTGGTTCACGACCATAAATGTACAAGAAAAACACAGACCTCAGGTCAGGAGAAATCTGTTGAAGAAGAAATAGTTGACTGCATTTGAAAATATCAGAGATTTATGCTGGTTTATCATTCAGGAGAGATTGGTTCTTTGTTCCTCAGATGAACTGACTGTGCAGAAGGAGAAATAAACAAAAGTACTGTCAGCTTTTAAAACCCAATCTACCAGCACTCACATTCTCTTTCCATTTGTGGTCCTGCATTTCTTGTGCCTAATGGGGCACTCTGGAGGTATCTCATTTCTGTTCAAGCCTGCCCAACCAGCCCCAGCTGCACTCCCACCCACAGAGGTCTGAGATGTGCTGCAATCCTCCAGCCAGGGACTTGATTCTCTTTCCCACTTTATTGACACTCTTCTCTCCTTTCACATCAGAGCAAGAACAGCACAGGAATGAGGAGAGCAAGGTTTGGATGCAGACTTTGGCAGGAAAGGTTGAAAACCCTCCCACACAGTGGAGATCAGCCCTGCTAACACTGTCCTGAGCACTTTCTGCAGCAAGAACAGGGTGAGCAGTAACTCCAAAGCTGATCTCTCTCCAGGGTCCAAGCAATGTCCTATGCTGGGATATCACACAATTTCTGATGCAGAAATTTGATTTTGATGAACAGCTCTGTGGCATAAAAAGAAATAACTGCCATTATCTTCCTGAAGAGCTAATTCAAAAGCCTGGCAGCTGATAAACACCTCCAAGCAGCAGCTATTAATGAATGGCTTTTCCTCTCAAATTTTCAGGCCTGAGGAAAGAATAAGGAACTTCAAACTTGTCCATATGAATGATTACAGAGATATTTGTCATCCACAGGCCCAGCTCCATGCATGGGTTAGCTGTGGATTCACTTCTGGGGGTTGGCATGAGGCATTGCAGCTGAAAACCAAAGCAGAGCTTCAGCCCTCAGTTCTACAGAAGACGGGGAGGTGCAGTGAAAAACTTGACCCAGCCAAAGGGTTAAGCAGCTGAGACATTCCTTTTCCACTGGATTTCTTTGCAGCAAAGAAACAGCTAAATAAATAATAAAGCAGATTTTAGAGAAAGGCTTGAAAAATTAATGGAAATCTGCATGATCAAGCCTGGAAGAGCCCTATCTGAAGCTGGCTGCATAGCTCTGATCAAATCAGAATAGTCAGAGAACTGTTTCACATCAATGCCGACATCTCTGGGAATACTTTTATAGTGACACCACTTCAGCACAGTTTATTAGACTTGTTAAGACACATTATAATAATATCTGACAAATAAGTAAGTTTGGCTCTATTCCAAAATGAATCTACATATCTTTATAGCAGATTCACATGCTGGTTTAAAAATATGAAATTATGCAATAGACAAAATTACCATAAAGGTAAAGGAGCAAAATAAACCAAGCAGTAAAATAAATTGATTTTCAGGTGATATATCTCTTACACCTCCTCTGAACCCTGACAATACAAAACAACTCATGATGAAAGGAAAGAGACGAGCAATTCAACTTCACTTGTCCCATTGCTGGGTTCCAAAACCTGCAGCAAATTAAGGGATGTGAATTTATAGCAGAGAGCTTTATTCTCACTACTACTTAAACATACAAAATAAAACCAAGGATTATTTAATGCTGATATTGGGGAACTCCTGGCAGCACTGAACACTAAAATTCCATTGCTGCTCTTTCTTCAACATCCTGTTTTTTCTGGCTCAAACTTTCACCAACTCTGTTGGCATTTCCTACACTGGGTATCTCTCTCTCTCTCTGGTTGAGCTTTTCTTTCCCATTTTTGATACCTTCCTCCTGCTCAGCCATTTCTGAGACTGGCAGTGGGAGAGAGGAAATTTGCACATGTAAAATGGTTCCCAGACTTTTTTGTTTTGAAGCCTGTTAGCATTTCCACACTTCCCACACATGTAAGCAGGCACTCAAAGAATAACAAGTGAAAGAATCTGTTCTCAGTGACTGAGCTGAAGCCTCTCACAGCTCAAACTGTTGGATTTTGTGACCAAACTTTACAAGCATTGTGTCTCTGGAGGAAAGTGGATATTAAATTCATACTTCCATGCCTTGGGCTCACTAAGCACTTCCTGCCCTTTGGTAGTGGAGAAGGGTTTAATGATAATTGCTGTTATAAGACAAAACAAGGTGTTGGCATAAAAAGCTGAGATCTTTTGTCTTCTTGCACTCTGCTGGCATTCTGACACCACTGAATCATAAGCTAAAGAAAGAAAAGGAGCAGTCTGAAGGTGTAAAGAATGTGCCAAAAAGCTGACTCGTTAAAGAAGAGGAGGTTGATGATAAGCAAAAAAAAAAAAAAAAAAAACCAACCCCAAACAAACCAAGGTTAGTTAGTATTTGTGAAGGATAAAGAGCTGGGAGGCAGAAACAACAAGGAGCTGAGTAGGAAAGCTCAGCTTTTGTAGTCAGTCCATTCTCGGTGGGGTACAATGTGTAATCATAATTTACTGCAAGAGGGGGCCAAATGCCAGGTACTTCTCAGCTTTTAGAGGCATGTACCGTTCAGTATCACTTTCATTTTGTATATATTTGGTGGAACATAAACATGCTGAGATTAAGTTCAGAAATTAAATTTCAGTTTCTCAGAAGTTTTTTTATTTTCTAGAAAAATAACACTGAATGAGACCAGTGAGCCAAAACCTGGGAACATGTACTTATTGCCATATATAGCATTTCTAGAATGAAATATCCACTTCAAGGTACCAAACCACTTGCTAAAAATTAAAGCAGGACATCCAAGCAACTTTGGCAGTTCTAGGTGGATATGGATAAAATATCTGTAATTTCCATGGCTATTCACCATTGACTAACACAGGAGATTTTTATTCTGACTGTGGAACTTAATTTCAGTCTGCACCTGCCACAACTCCTATCACAGCTCATTAGGGATCCCCCACAGTCAGGAAATCTGGAGAGCAGATGCCAAGCAAGTTGGCCTGCCTAGGGATCTAGTCTAGAAGCCATGGATTATGAAATCACATGGCAAGTGGTTCCAAATACATGACCTCAAGAAATGTTGGGTGCTTGGCAACCCATCTGTATCCATCTAGAGCCAGATGAGCCATTTAAGAGAAAATGAAGTTTCATTATGAGCTCATAAAAATGGAAACCCACTTATATGAAATGCTCCCAATCAGATAATATGAAAAATTGAACAAGTGAAAAAGTCACAAAATATAAGAGCTATTGCTACTACAACAATCTGGTAAATAAATTGCAAAAAAAAAAGAAGAAAAAAAAAAAATTCATTGTCATGTTTCTCCATCGCTAGGTCATATCCTCATAAATTCCTGAAAACTCTTACCAAAGGAATGCAAAGAACAGTTTCCTCCTGTGGGAAAACACTCAATATTGTAATGGCAGCACTTACTACAATTTATAGTTTGCTGCCAAACTACACACTGCACACAGAACATGCTGCTGTAATGCATATAGCATCAGAGCTACAGATTTTTTAAATCATATAAAATGGGGATATTTATTGAGAAGAAAACCTGACCCTCAACAATGCACAGTTGTTGGAGATGATAGAGAAAATCACATGATATATTTCACACTGGGACCTAGGAGAAAATGCTCCAAATCAAATGTACTTTCTGGATGAAGGAGAACAGGCAAAGCCACACAGAGAACCTGTGACAACAGGGTACAATTACATTTACAATTGATCCAAACACTGCTCTCCAAAAGCAAACATATTTTAGAATTTCTTTGGGACCTCTGTGACAAGTTAAGGTGGCTTCTTTAATGAAGGAACCCTTACAACAATGGTGAAAACTCTGTGCCATAAAACTGAAAAACGCTTACTTCTCCTCTCACACAAGCATTTTGATTACCACTCTGCACTAAAAGGATGTTTCAATTTAAAGCTCTTCAAGGGGCTGCCAGGAAAGTTCCTCTCAATGATAAGTCCATTGTACAAGACAACTGGGAGAGCACTGCCTTCCTAAGAGCCAGGAAAGTGTATTATTGTGTTACTTACAGCCAAGTGATGAAACAAAGAGAAACATGGAAGATGTCAAAGAGAATCCAAGGCCAGAAGCATTAGCAAATAGCCTGAAAAAACACACAATGTTTTGAGTTTTTCCTCTCCCCCACCCCATTGGCCTTCATATTAAACTCTGAAGTTGAAAAGCTATGGAAAACCTTCTGATGGAAGGCTCAAAGCTGTGATCAGCAGGTTAACCAGGAGATAACTTGGTTCTGCAGGCAGAACAACCACTGCTGGACCTCCTACCTCCTAAACAGGAAACACTGAGGATGGGGAGGTCCACGGCAGCCTTGGCTGCAAAGATCTCACGATGGAGCTTAAGATCCTGAGGGACGTGGGCAGAAGAAAACACAGCTGAATTAGAGCTCTGAAACTCAGGAAAGGAGATTTTAGCCTGTCCAGGGACCTTCTTGGAACATCACAATATGAGACTGTCCTGAAGTGCAAGGAGGTGCAGGAAACAAGCAGGGCTGGCAGGGGGAAGCATTTCTGTCAAGGAGGGTTAAATCACAAAGTGCATTAGCAAATATCATGGACATATCAGAGCCCCTGTGACTTAAGGGTGTCCAGAGAGCTTGTCCATATATTGGGAAAACATTCCCTACCCCCAAAACACTCCAGGAGCCACACCAGCTGCTCAATGCACAGACCCTGGGCAATCTGCTTGGAAAAAAACCATTGTGCCAGAGCAAGTGATAGAGAGAGGTCTTCTAAAACAAATAATTTCAATCAAAACCAAAATATTTTGGAGAAAAAGCCAACAAAACCCAGGGTTATTCAGATTGTCTGTAATAAGATCACATGTTTATGAATGAGTACTGCTTTAATGTTTTTTATGCTGCATATAGACTGTGATGAATATCACAAAAACAAAATACAGATGTACAGCATTTGAGAGAGGAGATAAACATTAATCTGCTAATAAAAACATTTCCTGGTACAAAAAATTAAATAAGAATGAACTTTATTAAAAAATATTTCCTTTCCTTTGTCAAATATCCTGTACAATGATTACTATTGCATTTATAGCAAACTGCCACTGGCAGATTACAAGGCTAACACTGTATAACAAAAAGTATATTTTACTAATTTTTTTTACCACTGGTTTCCTATCCCTGGAGGTATTTTAAAAGCCATATAGATGTGGCACTCAGGGACATGGTTTGGCAGTGGGTCTAGCAGTGCTGGCTTAATGGCTAGACTTGATCTTAAAGGTCTTTTCCTACCTGAAAGATTCTATAATAATGTAATTCTATTACTATGGCTCTCTCATCCAAAAATGCCCCTAGATTATTCCACCATCTTCACTGCAAATTGGATCAGACTCAAAGGTCAAGAATGGTACCAGAAGACTGACTAATCCCCAGCACAAGTAATGAAAAAACCTGTATAAATTAGTCACTGCAAGAGTGCATTTACTTCCCTGTCTCCAGGCCTTGTGGTGGCTAAACCCCTTCCAAGACTGAAGAGAGGCAGAACTTTATCTGCACATGGAACAAAGCCTTGTCTAAGTGGTTTGGTGAGTATTTGTATTTTCCCTGAAGGAAATCTGTGTCAGCCTGTTTAAGTTTTAAGAGTTTGTTTAGCCCTTGCTCAAGGGACCAACACCCCCTGAAAAACAATCCTGCAACAGTGCACTTGTTTTTCCCCGTGTGGCATTTGCCAAATACCAGGTGTTGGGTTTTGTTTGCATTCTTTCCTCAACACTCACCTGAGTGTTGAGCTCTTGCCTGGTGAGGCATATCTCCCTGTCACTGCCATCAGGTGCCATCAACCCCCACAAGGAACACAGCAAATCACAAACACTCCTTCTCATGTGGCCTTGGCTTTGGGACAGAGACATGCAGCTGACAAATGCCAATTATTTCATCTTTTGTGCCCCTTTCCCTCTGGGACACACTGCTGAAGGTGAACAAGCTGCAAATGTCTTCATCCTTTTGATGCATATTCTGACCAAGCAGTTTAATTCCAGGGAGGAGTCTTTTGAATGGGTTACACTTGCAAGCAGCACTAGATGAGAGAGATGAGAAATAAAAAAAACAATGAATGTAACAAAAAGACTGACCCGATGCATGACTTTTATAATAAATAAATATTACCCATTTTGTTTGGAAATTGCAAAGCTGTATCATGGCAACCACCTGTCTTTGCAAAGGAACCAGGAGTGTTCTGGAAGTTTACTGTGGCCTCAGTCAAACATGGCTTGTAAGCCTCAGTTAAGAACCTGTACAACCCTGCTGATATAAAAATGGACAAAAGGCATGTTTTAGCTGACCACAGTGACATCATTTACTTCCTTAAAACTCTCTTTGAACAGAGATATATGCAAGCAAAGCACAGTTCTCAGACTATATGGAAAATTTTTTGAGGCACGAATTTATGTTTTAGAAACCCCAACAACTGAAACACTGTTATTCAAGATCTGCTTATTTTATCATGGTAGCTTGTAACAGTAATATCAGTATTAAAAAAAAAAAAAAAAAGTTACTGGCAAGTCCTATCAAAATGATCACAAGCTCTATATTAAATCTTAGCATACCTGTTTTCCAAGCTGTTAGCAAAGTTCACAAGAGGGGTTTGGGGAGCACACAGTGCAGATTTCTGTTGAAAATATCCATCTAAACCATCACGGGGAAAAGTTATAAACTAGTATCAAAGAAATATAGGCAGAGTTGGATTTTAAAGTAAAAGCCCTTTAGCTCAAGTTTAGTACTCACTATTACATTTAGCTACAAGTACCAACGTACTTGGTTGGTTACAAAACTAACTTCTTGCCAGGAAAAAGAAAATGCTAAATAAAATAACTCCAGATGTCTTTTGCTTCTTCATAGGACTTATCTTTTGAAGTAAGTTCCAAAAATGTTGAGAAAATTTCAAGAGAAATAAATGGGACAAAATGAAACTCTGTTAGATCGTCTGTCACTGCTCGTTATGGAGCAGCACACACAATGACACTGACACCAGATCAGAAGGCAATGGCAAAAAGCCACTTTATTAAAATGGCTCACACTAGAGTGTGCTCCATGGGCTAAACATGGATTGGTTAACCTGAGAATTCATCTTATTGGAGAAGGGACCAACACCCCTTGGTAAACAATCCTGCAACAGTGCACTTGTTTTTTCTGTGTGGCATTTGCCAAACACCAGGTGTAGGGTTTTGTTTGTATTCTTTTCTCAGCTAATCCCAGGCAAGTCCTGAGAAAACCTGAGAACTGCTTTTCCCTGTTCACAGCCAGTGTCCACAATCACCCACTAACAAAATCTGTGGATTTTGGTCATCTCATACTCAAGGACATTTTCAGGCACTTGTTTAGAGTAAGTGTATATTTAGGCACTCTTCAGAGCAAGGACCTACACTGGCCTTGTCCTGAGAATCGTGGAATGGTTTGGGTTGGAAAAGACATTAAAGATCATTTTGTTTAGCCCTGCCATGGGCAGGGACATTTCCCACTTCCCCAGGCTGCTCCAAGCCCCAGCATCCAACCTGGCCTTGGACATTTCCAGAGATGGGCCACCCTGAGCTCAGCCCAGAGCTTCTGCTGTGCAGGTGAACAATGCCAGCTGTGCCAGCCTTTGCTGCCAGCAGAGCTGCTCCATTCCTCTGCTTCTCCTGGAGCCTCCTCTGTGCCCATTCAGTGCTTACCCCCATTTTAGAAGAGCACAGCACCAAAAGCATCTCCCCCTGAACTCACCAAACAGTTCCTCCTGTCGAGCTTAGTGCAGCACTTGTGCATGGGAAATGCAGCATGTACAGTACTGCTGATAAGTGTTGGCACAGCAGGCACTCTATAATAAGCCACGGAGACAGTAAAGTATTGCAGCAATTCAGCAGACAGACAAAGAATTCTATCCATGAACTCATCTGTCCACACAAATCTAGGACAAGCAGGAAAAATGACATCTTCACTGAGGCAAATAATGTTCCAAACATACCAAGCCATGTAAATCATTGTAGGAGAGCACATGTTCATCTTCATGAGCAGACTATGTGCTGACAGGTAGATCATTCACAGCACTGGCAGGCACGTTAGAACTTCTATTTTCTCTTATTTGACTTCCTGGCACTCTGCTTACTTCATACATTTCAGTTGGGGAGAATAAAATAATCCAGCACCAATAAGTGTTGTCACAGAGATTATTCTGAAATCACATACTCAACACAATTTTATTTTTTTTTTTCACTTTAACAAGACTAAGACTTGCAGGAAGAACTTTTCATATCCTGACCAACGTGGGGATAAATGTCTGTTAGGTCCAAAGAAGTTCATGCTAGAGAAAAAGAGTCTTTCAGAGATGGGTACTGAACCAAACCAACAGAGTGCAAAAAAGAGATCTTTATCTCACTGTGGCCAGTTCTCTGAAAAATAAAAAAATTATAACACATATAATTATTACATTATATTCAGGAATTCATCTTGATTTAAATTCCTGGAAGAATGGCATCTCATACTGCATCCAGTCTGGTCACAGAGCACAGAGAAGGGGAATAAGAAGATTGGGGAAGACAACACCATAGAAGGACTGGCTAGAACAGTGTGAGAAAGAGGCATTAGAATGCTACAGAGACATATAAAATCCTGAGAAATAGTGAGGAAAATAAATGTGGGGCAATACATTTTCTCACAGTACAAATACTAAGAAGATATCAATGTAATTATTAGTTAGCATATTAAAAGTCCAAAAAGGAAAGTAATGCTTGAAGTAATTGTTAACACAATACATAGTCACATCATGAAATTCATCACCACAAGATGTGGTAGAAAACAGGAATATTTTTTAAAAGTCTGAGATATAATTCCTGTAAGATTTTTCACAAGGCAATCAAATGCAAAGAATATTTTTCAAGGCATTTCCAACTCAATACGTCTGTGCCACTGTCTGCCAAAAGCTCAAATAAGAAGGAGGGGAAGGGTCACTCTGCATCTCCAACATTTCTAATCCTTTTTTCTGGAACCACTTAGTGAAAATTCTACAGGTTCAGGTGTTAGGAACATGATACAGTGTGTGACAACTCTCAAATTGATATTATCTCCTTAGGAATCCTGAAGGAAATCACAATCAGAGTGCATTATATTAAAGGGGTCTTCCTTGAATAGGTGACTTTAGGCTGCATCATGTATAACAATATCAGTTTCTAGCAATTGATAAGATGCAGATATTGTTATTAAGTCATTTCTCAAACCAGCACCAAGGTTTCAAACTCACTAAACTCATGGAAAACTATAGTTCTCAAAACCCTGCTCAAACCATGAGTTACATATTTTGTATCTTGGACAATATAAGTTCATGCTGTATATTTCTAACCTTCTAATAGTGCAATAAATGACAACCAAGACACGGAAAACCATAAAAACTAAACTTCCAAATGTACAAAATTAGTGCATGTAGGGATATTTTTTTTCTCTTCACTGTTCTGTTGGTAAGTTTGGTGAGCACTCTTCTAATTGCACTTAACAGAACTTTGTTAATTAGGCCTTTGCTATTTTTTTCTGAGCATTTGGAATAAAAAGACAGCACTTCAACTCCATTTAACATCACACTACAGCTATTGGAAAGAAAGCCTGCTTACTTCATAAAAAATAAAGCAAAATTCCAAGTAAAAATTTCATGCATTCCACATGCTATGTCCAAGACAAAAGGACACAGCACAGATCTATCTAGAAAACAGATAGGATTCTTCAAATAGACTCAAAATCCTCTGCTGCCATGCCTACAGTCATCCCAGGAGCAATGACCATGCTGGAAAATCCACAGGAGAACCCTCTCCTTGAACATTATTGACCTTGAGAGGAATGAATCCACAATTCTGTGCTACAATCCTATCATTTACACTCCTCTGGACACTGAGGGGTTGGCATCAGCCAACATCCTGGGAACAGTTCAGAGTTCCAAGGGTGTTTGTCTGTGGAAATCCAAATGGAGATCTCTGCCATGAATTATTACTCCCTTACAACGTTTGAAATAAAATAAAATGTCACATTTTGATCTGTATTTAAATTACAAAAGCGCCCAAAAAAGGAGTCCTGAATGCCTAAAGGACTGAAGTAGTCTTTTTGACCTGAGGATCACAAGCTGCCTGAAAACACTTTCATAGACTTTATAAGTTGCAAATTTCTCTGTGACTGAAATGCTGCTTTAAAGGAAACAGCCCCAGACGAATGCAATCCGTGACTACAGCAGGTTTTAGTTGACATGGCCGCGTCATTTCCACACCAAGCTCTGGTTTGGAGGGTCTAGCACTGCTCCAGAAGGAGCGACATCTCAGAAGGAATCAAAGTTTCTTGGTCTGATATCCTCTTTTGTTCAAAGAATGGCCAGAGATCACTCCACTCACCCTGACCACACAAAATGCAGTGGACTTATAAATGTCAAAAATTCATCTACTGAATTAAAAGCACTGAAGCAAAAGAAGACAACAGTAAATACAACAAGCTGAAAGAGCTTGATGTGGTCTGAAACCCATAGAATATTGTTTTATTAAAAGCCTTACTGAGATCTCAGTTTGGGGTTGGACATAACTGGAAAACATATCATCTTGGAAGCTACAGCTTGTTTTCTCTCCAGGTGCATTATACACTACTTTTCTCTATCTAAAATGCATCATTGACAGGGAAAATTTTCCTGCTGCTAAAAAATCTTTGGAAAATTGTTAATATTGATTCTTGATTCAATTTCTAATTGATATCACTAGTATTCCATGTTCTGTACCTGTTCTTACATTTTATGTAACCTATTTTACCTATTAATTTAAAACCAGAAATGTGTTCCTCGGGAGATGGATGCAATTTCTTTTTCCTAATTGCCAGGCTGATGTTCATAATGGCTTTACCAAAAATCATAAATGGAGAGTGCGAGTTAAAATTTTAGTAATTACTACTAGTGTCACATGTACCAAATATTTCCTAACTATGTATAAAACTGATATTTTAAAGATTAGAACTCTATCCATAAGTTTCTATCAAGTCTTTTAACAGAACCCTGCAGTGGTATTTTGACTTACTTTAAAAACAAAGTGTTTTCATCCTGCAGATATCTCACTATTTGTCAGTCTTGACAGTTCCTTTATCCTGCTCTCTCATAAACCACTTTCCTTGGGAATCTCTAATGAATGCCTGTTTATCCTAGGGAATACCTCCCTTCCAATCAGTAGATGTAATTGAGGAATCTTCTTTTCCCCTAGAAGGCACCCAGCAAACCCCCAAACAGACAACAAACAAATAAATCAACCCCACCTCCCCCCCCACACAATTTTCAGGTCACTGTGCTGTTCAAAGGAAAGGCCTTTAAATTCTTTAGGAATGTGGTGAAAAACACAAACAGTTCCTGTAAACATCTAGGAGACTAAAATGTGCTGACAAAAACCAAAAAGCATGGTATACCTCAGGAACCACAAAAATTATGACTGAACTTTTCTACAGGTTGACAACAAAAGTCCACAGTTCTCTAAAAGTGGTTTGCTGTAAAAGGAAATGTGATAACTCCCCAGGAGCAACAGAAAAATTTAAATTCAAAATTGCATACAGCATTTTACTTTCTAATCAAATGCTTGCCAGGTTATGGATTTGATAAAGAGCACACAGCCACAAATGACACTTGTCATGAATGTTACTTGTCAATAGCTGGTCATTTATTTCTCCAAAATCCATTTAAGTTGTTGAAAAAGTTGTGAAGGGTAAAAAATCCCAAGAATAGAAGCAACAACAACAAAAAACAGTCCTCAAGAACCTCCTTAATTCTCTTTTCTGTAACGTTTGAAGTGAGAAAGTGAAGACCCATTAAATACATTCCATGCTTGACTGGTATGCAAAACTTCCTGTCAATGGATGCAAACTCCTGAAAAGATCTGCAGTTTAATAAGAGAGCTGCAGTGGGGACCAGAGAAAAGAATTTTACCTCAAGGATAGCATAGAAAATAAAATAAATGTCAAGTTCAGAACTGAAGTTAGAAAGCTCATCAGGAGATTAAGCTGGTGAAATGGCCTGAAACACAAAACATCCCTACACCTTGTAAGATGCTTAGCAAGGTGCACCAGCACCACCCAAGCACTGCAACAAAGAGAAGGGAGATTTTCTTTAGTTGTCTTAATTTCTGACATATTCTTTAACCTATCCCAAATCTGAGCTGCTTCCTACAGCAGCTGCCTCTCCAAGGCTATCAGCCAGCTCTCGCTCCCCCTCCCCCGAGGAATTCTGTCATTAGTCCCAAATTTCCCTTCTGTTGTTTCCACAAGGTCTTGGTCTTTAGTTTACTCTTCCTCCTGTCCTGGCTTATCCACTTCATTCTGCTCCCATTTCTCGCTAATTACCCTTCACATAGCAAGTTTTACTCCTCTTCCCTGACAAACAAAGTCATTCCAAAAAAAAAAAATCATAGCACTTTGCCATCACATTACTCACTCCTGGATACATTACTTCTTTTGCTGTGTTATCACTTTACATTACAAACTCTTTGATAAGAGGATTACCTGTTGATCTCTAGCACCTCTTCTGCACTGGGAGCTTCCACACATGCACAAAGAGCTTCCTTGGCATTAATATAATTTGCTACTTGCAGGCTACGAGTTCCATGGGATTTCAGCCTGACCCACAACTCCAGAATTACAGCTTTACTTGTGATTCACTCCACAAGATGCAATTAGCTTTCCCCATCAACTGTCGGAGTCAGAAATTCTGAGAAATATTTCTTTACATGTTTTAAGGGATTTTAAAACCTCTGACAAACACTGTTTTTAACCTTTGTACATGGAAAAGGGCTTTTTAGGCTCTGGGATGTAGCAGAACTTTCAAGAATGTGTATTAGATAGTAGAATAATATGTAGTTTATCACAGGGTGAGAATTTTAGATTTATGGAGCTTTTAGAATGGTAAGCAGAAGAAGAAAATATGGAGGTTTCACGTGGCTTTCAGACTTCTTCCTTCTTCATCTGCTCCATCTTCTGCTGTGGAACTTCTAATTGATTTATAGTAGAGTCTGGCTTTCTAATATGGATAATAGTTATTGGAAAATTATTATAAATAAAGTAGACGTAGTTTTCAGTATAAAAGAACACACCACCCTGAAGGCGGGGATTTGTGCCTGAAACTTACCTGCAGAGAGGAGTTCTGCAGGTCAGGAAAAGAATGTATAGATAAGAAAGAATAAACAACCTTGAAAACACAGAAGAGATGGCTCACGACCATTTCTTCAGTCTCTGGCTGGAGAAAAAAGACCTTTACATTCTTGGGCTTCTCGAGAATCTGAAAAGTCCATCAAAAACGTTTTTTTATAAACCTCAAGAATCAACCACCAATGCAGAGTTTAGTTTTAAAAGCTTATCGGTAACATACTGCTTTCTTCTCTACCTTGCTTTAACGGGCATTGCAAGAACACATGACACTCATGCACCTCACAAAAAGAAAAATGTATACTTTGCTCACTCGTGTAAAGGAGAAAAATTATCTTAATATGTTTAACTGTCTTTAGGGAACCTTGCAGCACTTATTCTGAAATAAAACAGTTCTTACATAAGCCAGAAGGGCACTCCACATTCTAAGATCTGAGCTCTGCTTAATAATTGACATTTTTATTCAATTGTTCATTGAAAATTCAAGTTTTTGATACTAAAGAACACAGTTTAAATGAAAACAGGATCCCTGGAGAATTTAAGAGCATGCTTCCCATAGTTTAGACTATCTGAACAAGTCAGCTTTTATCAGCAATAATTGAAGTTGCCAAATTCAAGAACAGAACTGATGTGGCTACACACTGTGAAACCATTTAGTGACAGCACAAATACAGAACACTGTAATTAGTTGCCTAACCGTTGGTACAAAAAAATTGTACAGTGTGCTGCCACCTCTACATAAATTTCAAAGTGCTTATGTTGTGCATTATTTCTAGAGTCATCAACATTAAGTGGTTCAGTTTGCCCATCTGTACTTGTAATTAATTGACTCATAACTTTATGTAAGTGAACAAAGATATTTGAAATATATTGAAGTAAAACACTGTGTTATTGAAAGACCATTATACCAAATGATCACAACAGCTTCACAGCAGCACCTGCATGTGAAATTTCACATTTTCAGTTTGACTTGTAAAAAAGCATTCTGAAGGACTACCCAAAGAATGCTTTAAAAGAGATTTTTGTTCCCATCAAGTACATGATGTTGCTTGCCTTTAAGCTGTTTTTGAGCCATTCTTATTTAGTGAATATTTTTTACTTCAAAGAACAGAGGTTTACAAGAGGTCTCCCCCTTGGTGCAACTTCACAGCTGCACAGGTGGAGAAAAATGAGTGAGCACCACAGTGAAGAAAAACAAAACATGTTTTCATACAAAACTCCCAGAAAAGAAGGTTATTAATGTGCTTTTTGACTTTTGACTTACGTTTTTATTACACTGCTTGACCTGAACTTCAGTCTAAACTTTCTCCTGCCCATGAAACTCAAAAGATGCACAGAGGACATGTTACACTCACAAAAAGCAAGAAATATTGCATTATATAAGCAATATTATATATTATATAGCAATATTATATATAATAATAATTATATATAATAATATATAAACAAAATTATATCTATTGCAATATAAGCATTTTGCTTCTTCAGAAATTTATCTACCATCACCAAGCAGTTTACTTAATTCCATGTAGCAGGACTGCCGAAAACTTTAATCTTTACCAACCAAAAGTAGAAGCCATGAAGGACATTGTATTATCCTACCAATTTTCCTCAGCTAAAATCCTTTCAACACACCAAGGAAAATTAACAGGAAAAAAAAAAGAATTAAGAGGGAATTTCTTCTCATGATTTTTAATGTATAAAGATGGAGTTCCATTTTATGCAAATTATTTAAATATTTTTTTGGTCTGTTTTACTAATTTAGATGTCCCAGTTGTCAAAGGTAAGCAGTTTATAGTACAAATGTTAAGAATATTTTTGCCTGGTTCCTTTACTCTCTCACAGATATCAAACTGATACAGTCACTGAGCTGGTTTGAAGATTTCCATTTGTTCCTCTTACAAGGACAAGTGGAAGGAGCTTCTGAATTCTTGGATGCACTCACTGTGACTTTTAAAACTAAATTCCCTTCTCAGAGCAGGACACAAGTGATGAGACATGACATCTTCATTCAACCCTCCAGCCCTCTCCTCCATCAGCTCTTGATGCCAAAAATGTCCTCCTAAGCTCTACCTTGGACAGCACTTCATGAGGTTGTTGAGGTGGGACTTGAGGTTTCCTACCAGCCTCCTTCACTGAGGATTTCATGTTTCTTGTACTTTGCTTTCACAAGCACAAAAGAAACAGACCATTTAGAAAGGCACTGACATTCTTGTGCTTTTTCTTGACCTAAAGACTTCCTGCAGTTTCAATTCTCTGCTTCTGTGAAGCATCTAAAACACTCTTCAGGTTCTGAAGTGACTGGCAGCAATTAAACTCCATCCACAACAGAACTACTGGATATTAATTTAGGCACAGGCACTGGGCTGCACAGAGCTATCAAAACTGACTTCAGGGATGTCTCAGGAATTATTTCACTTACTGTGTATGCAACAGCTATTTATCCCAAGTTCCTGGGCATCAGGAAGCTGAGCAGAGCTGCAAAACTCCTGGCACACAGAATTATGACCAAATGACCAGATACTGAATGTAAAGAAGGACAGGAGGAATTTAACAAGTTTGAACTTGAAATGGATTAAGAGATGGTGATCTGTGTGTACCCCTATGGCAATCAAGCCTGAATATTCATAGAGGTCCCACTATCACCTTCTGCCTGTGCAAATTAATTTTTTTAAAGTTATTGGGCAAACTGAAGAATTTTGGAGGTAGGGAACCCATTCTTCATTTTGTACAGTACTAGAGCCAATAACACCAAAGTCAAGGGTTTGATCTCCATAAGAGCCATAGGCTTAAGACTTGGATTCAGTTATTCTCCTGGGTCCCTTCCAACCCAGAATATTCTGTGATTCTAATACCAACTAGATTTGATATTTAGGTAATACTAGAAATGTACACTCATGAAAAATCAGCCCCTCTCCAACACTTCTGTGCAGTTTCCTGTGCCTGATCACTGCATTTGTTTGCTGCAATCAAATAGAATTCCACAAACAGAAGACAAGTCCCACCTCTTTGGAAGAAACTTTCCATAAAATCTCAGAATGGTGCTGCATATAAGCACCAAATATACTCCTGTTTCTGGAGAGAGGTTGCCATAGGGCTGAAATGCAGGAAATATGCACTACAGCTTAGAAAAGTGGCTGCAGGACAAGCCTCCTGTGCACTTGCTTCTATTTTATTATCCCAGTTAGTGGTAATGAATTCAACTATTATAAACCTCTCCTATAACAAGCAACAATGGATTACTTATCACAACAGCTATCAAAAATATTTTGCTATCAAACCAGAGAGATATCTCTGCTTCACTTTCAATCATTTCCAACACCAAAGACTAAACACTCTTTTACAAAAAGATAAATGTAAGGCATTTTTTTGACCATTCAACAAGACTACATGTAAAATAACACTGTTCAGAAGTCTCTGTTGGAAATTTATCTGGAACAGACAGATCAGCAAGAAAAAGAAATTTAAAAAAAAAAAAAAAAAAAAAGACGGAGAAAAAAACTATACATACACAACATTAATTCGTAGTGAAGAAAAACCAGGTAAAACTCTTCACACTTTTGGGGAGAATTTCACACGTGCATATGTACATTTTTTTCCCCACAAATAATCTGAAATGTTTTTTATATATTGTCAGAGAATGGCATCCTAGTGTCCTAAGTAAATGTAGCCAGCTAGCAGCACTGATTGCCTGTATTTATTGCTGGGGGTTTGCTTTAAGAGGAACAGATGGTTTCCATGTGCTCCCAATCAAATACTCTCAACTGCTTATTTGATCATCCACACTAGGTTTTTTGATTTAAATAATTGAGCTTTAGCATTCTGTACTTTTTAAATTTGACCTGCTGCCTGCAGCTCTTTTGACTTGTGGCAATTGCTGTTGGCTGGTGGCCAGCAGCTCTTTCCTCAGACCCCAGCATGGTTAATTCAGCAGTGAATTAAAAACAGACACTCTGTATTCCTTAGGATAACATAATCTAAATTCTGTTCTCCAAATAATCCCTATAGAGGCATACAAGCACAATTAATAATTCAGCTATTAACCAAAAATGAAGGACTCGTTTAATCTCATTTAACACTGAGCAGTCTTATGGCACGTAAATAAGTGGCTTTAACCTAGTGTTTATTTAATTATTTAAAGAGCAAAGTCATTTAAAATACAAATGCATAATTTACAGAGAGACAAATAATGTTTAAAATCTACCTTCTATTTCTCTTATCCATTTGTTTCAGATCCAAGCCTTGTTGCAAAATCATTCTATTACGCTTTGCATCTTGGGTTATTTACTTGAAAACACAAATATGTATATTACCGAATTCTTTAGCTGCTATTCATTGCAAAAAAGCAGCACTTGGTGTTATTCTGAATTTAGTTTGCTACTGCCACTGCAGTTGGATGTTTTAATGAGATAATATAAGCTCTCTTGCCTGGCAAGTGCAAGGAAATAAGCACACTAGACTTGTCTGGTTACTGAATGATGGAAATGTATGTTTTTAATTATCAATGCACAATTTGGCATATGCTCCCTTTGGAGAGAGTGCTTCAAATAAAAGTTTTGAACATCAGGGTAATTGTTAACAAAATGGAGGATTAATTTAAACATTAATCAGATTTAAAAAAAAAAAAAATTGAGAGAGTGACAAAGTGCCTGGGAAAGAGCACAAGCACAAAAATGCATTTGCAGAAATCTTAGTTCTTTGTAAATATGTATTGAAGGGTCTTCTGAAAATAAAAACACATATAACTGCATTAAGGCATATTGCCTAATGGTGGAATTGCCTACATAATTTAGAATATTACATTTCTAAATTAAGTCTGAATTCTTTCTTAGTTTTCTGATTTGGTCCATCAAGGTGAGGCCTAAGGAAATTTTGTGTTAGATTGTTGACTGGCTAAATAAAATTCCAACACCTAAAACTTCTGATGGTTAGGTCAGGCCCATGAATTTGTTGGAACAGAATGAGGACTAGTAGGTTGTTTTACTTCTGTGTGTATTGTGTGCAGTGAACCAAACAAAAAAAAAAAGTTTAGGTAAAGATAATAAGGGTAACTGAGGTAAGGATAATTGATTTAGTTTTTTGCTCCCATCCTCCCAGAATCACAGTAATGTATCAGCAAAATATCTTTAGCGCCAAGAAAGGAAAGTAAAGCAACAAAAAAATTAAGAGTAGTGAAATGCTTCCAAACACAGAAATGGTGCCCAATGGGCACCCTGGAAAATGGAAAGGTGCAGGGGAGAAGAACAGAGAGTGAGAAGCAGGGGGTCAGCCAAGAGGAGGATGTGCTCCAAGCTGCTGTGGTTCTGGGCTCTGGCTGGCAGGGAGCAGAAGGTTACAGCACATTAAACAGGAGTTTCTGCATGGAGAGCAGGGATAATAGTAAAAAGGGCAGTACTACCCGTGCTGCCAAAAGCAACAGCACAAGCGAGGGAGAGGAGGAGGATTCCATATGCCAGAAGGATGGAGAGCCAGATTTGCAAAGATACTTCAGTACCTAACAAATGGTACTGAGCTCTTAGCTGCAAGACATGCTAACAGTTGATTACTCTCATTGAGTACATAGCTGTACAGTAATTCCTCAGGGACATAACAGGGTATTTCCAGTCACACAGGATTTACAGCTATTTTCCACCTACATTCACCTAGAACCAAAGGATTTGGGCAATATTCATCCAGTCCTGACCAGATGTCAAACTTTCCAAAATGCTGCAATATCTAGATTTAGAAATGTGTACTCAGAAACTACCCCAACAGCTTGTAAATGAATAAAAAACCCTCAGCTAACACTGACTGAAAAATTCCTGCAGACTTCCCAGGTTCATCTGCACAAAGTGTCTGCATTTCAGTTTATTATTTGTTTTTATTTTCTTTAATTAAAAGCATTTTCTGTTAATTAAAAGCATAATTACTTAATTCTATTGGGGTAAAGCCCTTAGATGAGTTGAAGTAGAATGGGAATGCAAGTCCCTGCTCAAACTTATTTAGAGTAGGATGTTGGGTGTCTATCCCAAACCCTCCTTCCCAGGCTAGGGAATATTGTAGGGCTACTCTCTGTCAGTATTACTATTTCAGTTATTTCAGATAGTAAAATAAGAAGCCAGTTGTTAATAATGTTAATAACAAACAAACAAAAGCTGACAAACAAACATAAAAACCAAAACAGAACAAACCACAAAAAAATACCAACCAATCCCAAACAAAAAACCAAACAAACCCAAACAAACAAACAATCCCAGAGTGGATTTGAGGAAGGACCTCAAAGCTCATCCAGTGCCACCCCTGCCATGTCAGGGACCCCTCCCATTGTCCCAGGCTGCTCCCAGCCCCAATGTCCAGCCTGGCCTTGGGCACTCCAGGGATCCAGGGGCAGCCCCAGCTGCTCTGGGCACCCTGTGCCAGAGAACAATTCTGAGGGAAGGTAAATCACAGAAAGAATATTGCATAAAATTGGGAGGTAAAGAGTACAGCTGCTTTCTGGAGAAACCAAAGGGGCTTGGAGGACTTTGAGGGTTTATTTTTCAAGGTAATTAAAATATGTTGGTTATGTAAGAGGCTTCTCCTAACTTCAGAGGTGTGCATATGCTCAGAGTGCTCTGCAAAAGCAGAGCCTAACAATATGGAGAAAATAAACACCTTGATCATTACCAGATGGAATTTGTGTGTCTGACATTACTTAATTTCATAAATACTTAATCATAATTAAAGTCACTAGATGGTTTTTTAAAAGCAGTTAGTTGTTAAGATGATTGGCAGTTTTCCTTGATGTTGATAACACCTAATGATGCATTGCAGAATGGAAAGACACATTAAGAAATCCAAAAATATCTTCCCTCTACTCACCACATTAGATAATTCTGAGTTTTTCTCTTCACAGACATTTATTGGTACTTACCACTTAAAGAAGTCGGATGAATGTCAAAAGCTCTCCAAGGCTCTCTTTTCTGTTTATTTATGCAAAAGTTTCTTCAACAGATTTTTGTGAGTTGGTTGGGTTTTTCCTACTCTATGGGCCCAACAAACACAATTAGTTTTGTGGTACCAGCTGAATCACTTAAGAATTTCATCAACTTTTACCTGTCTTTAGATAAGAAACACAATTATTATGTTCAGCATTTAAACTCAAGCCTTGACTTACAAAAAACTCTTAGGACTTATTAAAAAGTATCTTCACTTCTTTGTGCAATAGGGAAAAAAAATCTATGGGGGTACTGAAGAGGACAAAACCTGAAGATGAAAATAGGATCAGCCTCATATAAGAAAGTTTAGTGATCAGAAATTAGCTTCAAAATCAGATTTACACAGGTCACCACTCACAGCTCTAATAGCCACCCTGACTTGCAGCCAGTCCAGAGTACAAATACAGACTCCACCTTCCAAACCTCCCTTTTAGCTTCTCTTCCCAGTGTTTGCAGACCTGGATCCTACAACACTGAACATATTTACTTAACTTCAGGCAAACAAGGAAAGCTCCTTAGTGATGTGCTCTATTTAACTATTTTTTAATTAATTCTAAATACAGAGGCCTTTGTTGTATTTAATTATTTGTATTTTGTGTGACAGGCTAATCACAAACATTATCATAATTCCAAATAGAAGAAAAGGAGAATACAATATTTTGCCTAAATTTCCACTTTATTTTTTTCTTTCTGGTTGGCTGCATCATTGGTAAGCTTCCCCTACTTATGAAGGAAGGGAAAAACTAAAGAATTTGCAAAGCTGACTACCAATTTTGATATTACTCTGGGAATGTAATCGTTAATTCTAATGAGAAATTTAAGTTATGCATAATTTAGGGCTTTTAGTCTGTACGAATACAGCATAGCAATAGAACAAAACAGTTACTACCTAAAAGTTTTAAGCCTAATTTTGGCCTGGATTTGTAAAGGAATGTATGATTTCTCTCAAAACTGAGTTTCCAGTTGTTCACAGTACTTTCACATAACCACCACCAAGCCAAGGGCTTAAAAATCAGGCTACTTTTAATTTTCAAATCCTGTAGGTAGAAGCCAGACTTTGAATACGTTTTCCTACAGAAGAAATTCCTCCAGAAGTACATATTTTTGCACATTAAAAATGCACTAACAAGAATAGAACCATGAATGTTCTTCACCAGAGGGGTTTAGTTGCTCCAATCTGGATGGTTCCCATGGCTGTCGCTCCCTGCTCCTCCTCCCTGCCCTGTTGGAACACACATTCCTCCAGTCCCCAGGCCTCTCCCAGAACCCATGGCCATTCCAAGGTTATGGAGAGTGGCCTCACAGAGAAATGAGGCAGCAGCCTTGTTCAGGAACCCATCAGGGCCCAGGGACTTTGGGATGCCCAGTTTTGGTGTTCCCTGGCTCGAGCCTGGTCCAGCACAGCCATGGATCCCATGGATTGCAGGGCCCTGGGTCTCTGCAGGCCAGCCTTGCTGGCAAACACTGGGATAGAGCAGGTTTGATCCCTCAGCCTTCCCCCCTGCACTAGCTCAGCAGCAGGCTCATCTTTTCCCTCGTATTCCTTTGGCTCCTGATGTATTTATGAAAGCTCTTCTTGGAGCCTTTGACAACTCTCACCAGATTTGACTCCAAGTGGGCTCTGGCTTTCCTAAGCCCACCCCTGAGTGCTCAGTTTGTCTTTATTCCTCCCAGGAATAACTGTCCTTGCTTCTATCTTCCATATATTTCCTTTCCATGTCATGGAATTTTGCCAGGACCAGTGTGTCCATCCCTGCAGGCCGCCTGCTGTCCTATTCTTTGGATGGACTGGTTTTAGCCTGGAGGATGTTTCCCTGAATACTGACCAGCCTTCCTGCACCCTGCAGCCACCACAGCCCCATCCCTTCCTGCTGAGGGAATCCACACACCCTGGGAGCAGAATCCTGAAAAGATCAAAGCCTGGCTTAGCAAACAGAGCTTTGGGGTTTGTTATCTTTGGGAAGGAGCTGATTTTTTAAGTGTGGGGTTGCCCTTCTCCCCCTAGCATGGGGCACCCATGGGACAGCACCCTGCCCCTCTGCTCCCTGGTGTGAGCCCAGCCTGGTGCCTCAGCCAGGCAGAGCCCTCTGCCACAGGTGGATTTCTCAGCCCCCAAAACTGGAATCCCTCCTCACAGCCCCCAGGTGAGACCCAGCCCAGGATGTTAGGACGTACTGGTGCTTTGGTTGGCACTAAATGAGCTCAATCTGCTTAAACAGCACAGAGATGAGAGCCTAAGAAGCGTCTGT
Organism: Certhia americana; assembly: GCA_018697195.1. NCBI lineage: Eukaryota > Metazoa > Chordata > Aves > Passeriformes > Certhiidae > Certhia > Certhia americana. Next base: position 3,740,973 of record CM031867.1, on the reverse strand, counting down.
GCCCAACACAGGGGCTCAGGCTACAAACCAAGGGATGGATTCTGTCGGAAAATGCCCCAGCAATCCTCTGCAATGTGCCAAACCCCACAACACTGTACAAAACAGCAGTGCACTGGTGCCACTGATGCACTTGATGGCACATAACTCATGCTCTGTAGCTTAAAAATACCCCAGCTGCTCTAGAAGGTGACACCACTTTTCCTACTGCAGTTTTTTTAAATGGTTCTGAAAGAAGAGTCACACCTTGTTCTTAAAATAAACAAAGTATTTTGCTTTTTTTGTAACCTCTGACAGCACAAAGTAAAATGATTCATTAAATGACTACTTTATGGTTATTTATGAGATGCTAACTAGGTGTATGATGTGCTAATTATTAGGAAAGCACACATTTGGAACATATCCAGGTGTCTTTCCAAATCTTTTTCCCCAGGTGCAGCTGTTTTTCAATTTCTTTCTGTTTGAATGAGCATTGCAGTATATACAATTTCTTCACTTAGTTTCATTTTTTCATCAGAGAAAATTCAGGGTACCTGATCACCAGCCATTCTCCCTCACCTGGACACTGCTTTTACTGACCCCTCAAAGCCATTTAAGCAAGAAAAGGTATCCCCACCATATTTTTTTGAAATTAAATCAGACAAGATACAAGACTAAGAGGCTGCTAATATTCAAAGCCTCGGCAAGGGCAGTAAAGAAGACCTTACAAAAGCTTCCAGAAGAAAAAAGGTTGAAGGGCTCCCCAGATTCATCCCAGTCTAACTGAAAAACACTCCTTTCCTAATGCTGATCACACAAGTCTGGATAAACAACATAAGCACCTAAAAAGAAAACTGACCCACTCCATACTCTGTGCTGTCTCTAGGGCTGAGGGAATTGTCTTGCCCTAAAGACTCAGAACAAGGAGTTGTGGATTCTTGGAACAGGAGGAGCTGAGTTCCAGAGTCAGAGCAGGCACCATCCGGTGATGCCCCACCTGCAGAGCTGGGCCAGCCCTGGAACAGCACAGGAGGGACCTGGAGCTGCTGCAGAGAGCACAGAGGAGGCTCCAGCAGGAGCAGAGGAATGGAGCAGCTCTGCTGGCAGCAAAGGCTGGCACAGCTGGCATTGTTCAGCTGCACAGCAGAAGCTCTGGGCTGAGCTCAGGGTGGCCTTGTAGGGCCTGAAGGAGCTGCAGGAAAGCTGGAGAGAGACAATTGCCAAGGGCTGGAGGGACAGCACCCAGGGAATGGCTGCCAGTGCCAGAGGGCAGGGCTGGCTGGGACACTGGGCAGGAATTGTTCCCTGTGAGGGTGGGCAGGCCCTGGCACAGGGTGCCCAGAGCAGCTGGGGCTGCCCCTGGATCCCTGGAGTGCCCAAGGCCAGGCTGGACATTGGGGCTGGGAGCAGCCTGGCACAGTGGGAGGGGTCCCTGATATGGCAGGGGTGGAATAAAATGATGAGGTCCCTCCCAACCCAAATCATTCTGGGATTCTGTGGCTGTGGCAAGCAAGAGGGACCCAAAGGAGTGAATCTTATCCTGAAGTTAAATAACTGGGAAATTCTCACTGCACTGGAATGCTCAATTGGAGGAGCTCAATACACACACCCCATTTCATGGACTATTTACTAGTCTGATCGTGTGACTGCATCAATGCTAAAAGGAAATGTATTTCAAAAGGATTCACTTACATTGGCATCACTGTCACTGATTACACTGATGTGGTCATGCCTGGAAAGATGTTTAAGTAGCAGTGGAATGCAGAATTAATCAATTTTGACATATATTTGAGTGCAAAACCTGTGGCTCCACAGCACAGAACTGAGAAAAGAAAGAGAAGAGCAAGTACCATCAGGCAGTGATATTCTTTAACCCTGTATACAGCATTTTTTATCTCACTCCTAGCATTTTTCATAGTACTTTATTAAGATTATTTCCACATTGAATTGGATGTCAAACCATACAGCACAATTGTATCTTTGTGCTTCAAACAGCCATGAGCTAAGAACTGAGTTCCAGGTTTTGGCAAATGGAAGGATGGAAAAGGAAGATATTTTCCTGACAACAAATTTGAAGTTAAGACAATAGTAAACAACAGAAGGCAGCACATGTGTGCAGAGCCATGGTATTATAGATAAGGCACAAAGCATTTGGTGCACATCACATAATTAAGTTGAATATTTACATTTCCTAATATAAAAAATATTTTTAAATTATAGATTGTAAACAAAAGGTTTATTCACCTTGCAATAATGGGAAGAATAAAAGATTTTACAGAATATTCTGCTAAGTCTAAATCCTTGAGCTTGTCACAGAACAATTGTTTTATTTGTCAGTTCTTAAGGATGCCTGCTTAATTTGGGGTGGTTTCTGATCTTTGTTTACAGCCTGCATTTTTGTGTTTATTAGCTAATTTAAGTTCTGTTCCACATTCTGAGAAAATGATTTAAAGTACTTGGTTATGGTACAGGTGGCATGTAATAAGTTAAAGTATTTATTTCATTGCACTTACCCTTTAAATTAAGAAAAGGATAGGGGAAAAACAGTTAAAGTTCAGACCAACAATAGACGTTTTATGAAAACCTGAGCTTGTGAACTGTAGAAATAAAAAAAATAATTCTAAAGCCTTTTACAAAACTGAGCACATTTTCTCTTATAAGCAGAATATATTTTTTGCTTGGTTTACAAAAAACACTAAAACAATGTGGAAGGCAACAAAGAAATATTCTATTACAGAAAATAAAAGAACATCAGCTCGTTGCTGGTATAAATAATTGCAGCCTCAAGTTTTAGTTTTATTCAAAAGCACATTATTTCCCCCCTCTCTCTCCTGTCCTACCCTGAAGATGTTAATGCATATTTCAGTGATCATGACACTCCCCTTTTAGAACAGCCTGGTCAGCGGCTGCTTGATAAATTTATGCTTAATCTATAATTATCTATGCAGTCTGGAAAAGAAAACCAGGAAAGACCTAAGAGAAGAAGGGCTATAAGAAATTCTGAATATTTTTTCCCTAGAAAATTAAGTACGTTTGGATTTATTTTCATCAATATTTTGCTAAACCTAAATAATTTTCAAGAAAGGACCATTTTTATTTTTTTTTTCCATTTCATATCATTCATTCAAAATTCAAATCAAGCTAAACATGAAACTATCCCTGATTTTGGTATTGTTTGGAAAACTGAAAAAAAAAGTGAATGAAACTGTAGTCTAGGTTCAGGATGTTGGCCTGCCCCAAAATTGCACAGGATGCCTTTGCCTTCCTACCTGATCCTGCAAGGGTTTGTGCTTGTAATTTAATCCTGAAGGGAAAAGCTCTGAGGTTCCAACAAGTGAGGCTGAGGTTCAGCTCCTTTAAATGCTCAGAGAGTATCAAAGAGCAATTGGCAATGGAGAGGAATAACAGAATAAGTGAAAAGCAAACATCAATGAGCTGAACCCCTCTCTTTGAAGCAGATGACCTCAGGCTGGCTTGGACCAACACCCCCTCTGCCTAGAACTGGCTCTGCTCTTTATTCCCACCAGGAGCCTCCCCACTGAAGGTCCCCACACTGCTCTTGTCACCTCCCCACCCACACCTCGGTGTTTCCACCAGTGCTGAGGCCACCTCCTCCCTCCTGCCTTGGGATGTGGTGGGGATGAGGCATCTGGGGCTGGCCAGGTCCTGCTGCAATCAGAACACAGCCAGGAAAGCCTTGGTAGGTGCTGTAAAATCCAAATAACAATGGCTACAGCACCTGGCTCCAGTCTCTCCAAGCCTCTCATTATCCCAAATTATGGAATCCACTGCAACTTCCATTCCTGATGATGCCTTCTGGAGGGTGGTGTGGAACAGAGAGCAGACAGAGCTAAAGGACAAAGCAGGGATTTATTAAAAGGCCTCACTGGGCAGCACAGGAGTCCAGACAGACCACACCCAAGATTCACCCAAAATGGTCACAGAATGGGTGACTGATCATGAGGTCTCACATTTTTATAAGTTCTGATCCATGAGCACATTAGAATCAATTTTCCAACCACAGACTCAGGTTATGAAGCTCCATCCTTCTTGTTTCTTCTTTTCACTTCACTGTTGGTTTCATTTTGGGACCTGAAATTTGTCCTTGGTATCAAACTAGAGAAGGAATTGTTTTGTCTGCCTACCCTGTGAAGAGAAGTTAGTGGCACTTACTATGAAAACTAAAACTACCCACCAAAACAGCACAGAATCTAAAAAAATTTAAAAGCTAAAGCTTAAGGCATCACTGAAAATGTTCCTTTTAAATCTTGGACAAGTGGTTAAAGACACTATGCTGTAGTGAAAAGAACTTTGATATTGAAAAGAACAAAAAATTCCTAACAAAGCAGTGCACAGTTTAAAAAATCCATTTATTTTACAGTCAATATTGTTCTAAGTATTCTAGCAAAGAATTTATTTCAGTCTGTTGGCTTTGTTTGATATTTATATTTCTATTTTAACCCCTAACTATTTGCTCTGTTGTTTCAGGGTTTAAAAAAAAAAGAAAAACAAACACAAAAAAACCACAAAACCCACAAAAACCCAAAACAAAACTCACAAAATAAAATCACAAAACAAACAAAGGAAAGAAAAGATTCAGCTGAACTAAAAATTTCTAATGAGCATTACATATAGTCTGAAAGATAAGTCATTAAAAATGAATTCATATAGAAGTTGATCTTAAGCCAGCAGAGATTTAACGGATGGCTTAATATAATATATAAACATGTTTTAAAGGGGATAATATATTCCTCGTGTGTGAAATCATTCTGGATCAAGACTGTAGTGCATTTCTAAACAAAAAAAAGGCACAAGATAAGAAAAAGTGCTTTAGTAGTATAAAGATATTGCCTGAATTTCACCAAGTAAGTTGGTAATTGAGTTAGTTAAGCTAAAGAAAGAGCTCTAAAACACTTCACAATCATTTCAGAACAGAGGCATTAAAAGTGTCTAAGGTGGGCAAGAATACCTATCTACAATCAAGTAGAATCTAGATACTGTCTAATTTCAGTGCAGTACAGTTGAAAAGGCTTATAGGTGACATAAAATCTTATTACAATTTTCCTCATTCTACTGGTAATTTTCATTAATATGAAAAATAAAGAGGCACATTACTATGACAGTGACATGATGTGAGCAATTTTATTGAAGTAGAAAGCTAAGAATGATAATATGCAATAATTATTTTATTGATGCACAGGAAATGAATTATTCATAGTTACAAAGTATCTGTGGATAATTCTAATTACTTGCTTTTAAAGTATATGAGATCCACAGAAAATACATTAACAACTTTGATTGAACACCTGCTATCCTGTGGAAGATAACAAGCACCAGATTCCAAACTTTTCTGACATTGACGTCAATGGCATTAGGGTTTCCAAGGGTGCATTACTGAAAGATCAAGGAGGATTTTGTTCTATTCTGTGTTTCACTGGTCTGTGATAACTTCTGATAAACCCAGGCAGACAGTAATAGCTCAAGTTCATCTCCTGTTTGATATTTTTGCTTCATGGTTCTGATGCCTTAAGTTTTAGCTTTCATAGTGTCCAGATTCTGTACTGCATCAGTATATACCTCTGAACTTCTCATAAAGTGTCAGCAAGCTCTGCTCACAGCGCAGGCACACAGAACAATCCTTGGCCAGCCCCAGAACCAAGGACGCTGCTGGAACTTCAGGCCCAAAAAATGCAAACAGCAGGGAACTGAGGAGAGCAACCTGGGAGGGTGGGACTGCAGAACCTGGAGCTGGAATTGGACAATTAACCCCAACTTGGAAATGGACCAAAACTTATAAAAGTGTGAAACTCATGACCCAGAGTCCATCTTGGGTGCAGCCCTGGCCAGGCTCTTGTACTCCCAGGGTGTATCCTGTGAAGGCCTTTTAATAAATCCCTGCTTTTTATCTTTAGCACTGTCCAGCCTCTGTTCCAGAGAGCCTCTTTAGGCACCAGTTCACTTTGTATCTGTATTTTATCTAAAGCAGGGTTATTAATGAAGTCAAAGTCTGCACTATGAAGTGTCCTCTGGGATAGACTTGTTATTTGAATTCTCTAATTTGTATAACTCTCAGTGCTGGCATGTAGCAATATTTATTGTTACTCTATGTATCAAGTTGACCTGCTAATTGTTTGATGTATCTGATCTTTGCAAGTACAGTCTTAGGTAGGTGGCTACACCTCACCAAGTTTGAATCCCTGAAGTTCAGATTCTGCCACTTCACTCTGAGCATTAACTTTAGACTAACAACAATCCAGTATTTCTACTATCAGCTGCTCAGCTGGAGGCTCGGTGTAACAGGAAAGGGAATAAAGTCCATTATAAACTTCAGTCACGTGAGGTAAGGTGGAGCTCTTCACATCATTTGCCATAAAATCCTTTCCAAAACTGTTGTGCACCATAAAACCAAGATAGGCAGAAAGCACATGGACTATTTCACTATCCTTTACCAAAAGTAAAATTAAATATAGAGTGATTTGAATGGAATCCCTACTTTTGAATCCCTACTGGTTCAAAGCAGCAGCAGTAAATATTTTTTGGGATAAAAAAGTTCCCTTCTTTCCTGTTTTTCAAGACAAAATATGGGCTGTGCAACATATTTCTGAAAAATACCCAAGAATATTTTAGTTAATATTTTACTTATCTGGACAATGACTGATCCTACTTATAGGGCAGATAATTACCTGTTGCCTTGGGGTTAATCAAGTTAATTACAGTATGAAACATACCACCATATGATCCATTAATTTTTAAAGATTCCTTCTTTATACATTCTGCTGAACTGCAACACATATTCCAGAAGCACCACATAATCTTTTCCCCCACACTACCATATAAAACTGTTTATTTCCTGGGTATTCTATGCATTCCACTGCAGGATTGCACACTAAATAAACTATCTCCTCATAAGTTTTCATAGAAGATGAAATACAGTGGGCATGTGCTGAGCTAACCTCAGCCATACTTCCTGTTCATACAGTGTGCTTGGTCTCTTCTAAACCAAATAATTTTTCCTTCCCAAGCAGTTATTCCATTGTTAACTTCACTTTGTCTGACTAAATATAGAACAGCTTTTCAAATTACTCAGAAATGTGTTGTTTAGGGCAGGTGTTCAAAATAAAGGAAATGTCAAGAGAAGCTGAAGTGTTGGAACTGAAGGTCAGCTGATTTTTCCTGTGTACATTTGTTAGGCTCAATAATGATTTACCCTTTTTCAATTGCTTAAATGTTTAATCAAGCAGATGCAACAGAATTATGAAACAAGAGTAAATACATCACAATCATTTTGACACAGACTTCATAAAAATCAGAATGGCAGGTTTTGTTGGTTTGAATTGTTCCAAATCAATCTGGTGTTTGCAACTGCCAATTACATTCTTAAAAAATTTCTGTAGGTTTTCAGCTACTTATGAGCAGCTCCAGCTCCCCTTCTGCTGTAAGGATGAAAGACCCACAGAAGCAGTTTAAGAGGTAGAAAATTGGTTTCACCTTCCTTCCCAGTTCTTGTTTTCAGTTGCCACAGAAATTGTGCCAGGGTGCAGTGTGATGGAAGGGATTGTTAAACAGTAATTATTTCTCTCTAAGAAACAGATTAAGAACTCGAAATGTCCTAAAAAGCATCAAACAGCCACCCAGATATGATTTTATCACTGTTGGATTTCAAGTGACATAACACTATTTGAAAAATTACTCATCCTCTTACCAACCCATTCACATGCCATCTTCTGCTTTTCTCTGACAAGACTGGTCTTTAAGAGGGTATTTATTTAAAAAGAAAAACCAACCAAACAAAAAACCAACCAAAACAGAAAAACACTACAGAAAAATTTGTTCTTATTTGTTTAGGAACTTTTTGGAATATTTTTAGGAAAAGACAAAAGGGATTCCCAAAGCAGATGGTGAGATACTCCCCTTCTCTATGACCTGTTCCAAAAAGCACATACAACCCTTCAAGGAGATCATAAAATACCAAACATGTTTGTGCTGAGAGGGGCCAGACAGTAGAAAAAGCAGGACATTAAAAAATGCTTATAAACCACTCTGACAGGAAATAAAGATGGAGCATCAAGCACAAAAGAGTAACTTCAAGCCATAAAATCTGTCAGTTCAGGGCCTGCTGTAAGATTAGGAGTTCATGTGTTGGTTACTGCTGTATTTGATACTGATACCTGATAAACATCTGGATACATCCCTGGTTGTTTTGATGAACTAAAAACTGAAGAGAAAACACAGCAGCCCACACCAGAGCTGTAAGTTACAAATAGTTATCTCAGCCACTTAAAATAATGTGCTGAATTTCGGAATAGGAGAGGATTCAGTACTTCACAGGGGAGGAATTGCCAGAAAGGACATGCAAAGAAACTTGAACTTACACAGAGCAAAGTATTCAAAGAGAGAAAGAAATAAAGTGCATTGCTACAAGAATTAAAACTTCTGATCATAGCCTAATATGTATAGACAACAAAGTGAGATGGACACAGGGCACTGGGGGCTGTGCTACTAAAAGGATGGTGATTATTGGTTTGCCTTACATTAGGCAAAGGAAATGAAAGTATGGAGAGTATGTCAAATGAAAGATATGACAACTAATCTCTAACGATTATTTGCTTAGGGTTACCCTAAGTGTAACTCATGGAACTCACTGAAAATTGTATTTAAATTGCACAAAATCTGAGAGAAGCCTTCTATAGCTGCCTACTGCAAAACTTTTTAGCTGGCTGTTGGCTCTCAACTGTAGCTCTAAATCCCTTCTTATCTTCCATGAAATTCTCACAGTTCAGTTAATCCAAAAATATAAACATTTACTCATTTATGAGCTTCAGAATCAAACAAGTTTCCAAATGTAATCTCTGAATATGACAGAGGAAACAGCATGTCTAGAAATGACTGATCAAAGCAACAGTAAGAGCACAGCCTGTCCTTGAATTCACATTCAAATGTTTGGCTTGCCTTAAAACAAGATACACGTGTAAGATGTGAGGTACAGCGAGCACAGGGCTTGCAGTTCCTATCCCACTCATCCCCAGTTTGATTTGTGCAAATACACTGATTTATTATTAAAAAATGATGAGTTATTTTCAAAGCCTTCACAGCAAAAAGGAGAACGGAAATGTTGTCATCAGCGGAGACTATGGTAAAGCTTTGCTAGAAAATAAAGAGCTATATCACTTTTTATCGGTGAGTGGAAAGTCAAGTCACAGCTGAATTGTAATTATTACAAAAATGTGCAGCAATTTCATATGTCCAGGTTCAAAGGAAGTGGTGATGTACTTGGGAAATGGCAGAGATGTCCTTAGAAAGGTAAATATGCAGGTATTTTCATGTAAATAAATGTACAGCACTAACAGACCTGCTACTCTGAAAAATAATGACTAGGTACTCTAATGAGAGCTGGCTGCCATTAGCTGATTGACCATTCAAGGTTTATTTTTAATGCTACACCAGCAAAACCACTGACAACAACAAAGCAGCTCAGCCTTTCCTGGGACATTTTAGAAATGAAAAGATAAAGTCTTAGGGAAAAACAGCAAAAGGCAACACCACCAGCAGGCACACTCTCCTGACCACAGGCTGCCATGAAACTCATCTCCATGCAGTGAGCACATGTACATAAAACAAATAAATAAGAAAGAAAGGCCAGTAAAACATATAAATAAGAAAACAAAGCAAACTATTTGTACTTGTGCTGTTGTAACTACTGCCATTTTTGAAGAGGCCAGAGTTTTGTCATATGGGCTTTGTCATACCATGCCATAAATATTATTTTACTGTAAGCTAAGAGGTATTTTCCTTTGGCTTACATTGGATAGAACTTTCCATATTCTTGGAGTAGAAATCTAATTCTTCTACAATAATAGTTATTATAGTATTAAAAAAACCAAAAAATTCTGTGGAACCAAGCATTGTATCTGACCTTGTGCAATGTGGAACAATTAGGAAGAATTGGTAAACGTCATTCTCTGAGAGAAATCCATATAAACTCCTTCATGCTTACCTCAGAATAGCCCAGTGTTCTTCAACATGCAACATGATTTTTAATTGAGAGAAGCATATAAAAACATCTTTCCACATTATAGACTCACTGCAGAGTCTAAATAAAGAGTCACAGTAGGATTCAGAATAATTCATTTTTAAAAAAATTCATATTCAGGCTAGAGAAAATTAGCTGCACTTTTTTCCTGAAGGTTCATAGCTGAATTAAAAGTAGCAAAGAGAGAAGCTGATAAAGGAAACAGCAAGGACACATCTAATGTGGTCTGAACAACACTGAGAAGGAGCAAAGCCCATAGAGACCTTCTAAGATCGTTCAGCAAAATAGAATTTGAAGTAGGGGCAAGAACTGCTGCATTCAGGGAAGCAGAACTTTATAGATGTCCTAGAAACAAATAATGCACCAAAATGAGAAAGGCCTCACAGGAAAAATGAAAGGCAAAACCCTGAACCTGCCATTCTAGTTCTGTGACCAAACATAACAGAAGTTTTGTCACCTAAAACCCCCAAAACACAGTATGACAGAAGCTTTGGCCTAAAAACCCCAAACCACAGCAGGTTTTAGGGTGAGATACCCTGATAATATTCAAATCTTCTCCAGAAAAGGTGTCAAACCACCTCCCTCTGACAGAAACTGTGAGCCAATACTTTCTACGGAATGTTTCTGACTGACTGACAGCAAATAGAACCTCCCAGAGCAGCTCAATGCTCCTGTCATGATGTCTCACCTCCGGGTAAATAAAAATAATCAGGGAATCAGCACACCAGTTAGACTGGGAAAACCTCTCTACAAAATTAATACAATTTTGATGAACGATAAATTAAAAGAAAAAAAAAAATCAAGTTCAAAAATGTGTAAATAACAAGAAAAAAAAACACAATAGTTTTTATGCTTTTTCTTCTTACATTAAAACATGCCAGTTACAGACATGGCAATACTTCCCCACATGCTTTTTTATATTTTCCAAGGTGCCAGAGGAAATTAAAACCTTACTGAAAAAAATTAAATCCCTGCAAGCTCCAGTTTTTATTTATGTTGGGGATATTTTTTATAACTATGTATATGTATTATACATATATACATTAAAATATCTGAAAGGGAAAGAGCATTTTTCAAAATTTGAACTATATCTTATTCTGAAATGTGCACAGTTACCTTAATTTTGAGAACTTAGGAAAATCCAATTTATATAAGCAGATTTAGAATCCTTTTCTGCAATTGCCTCCCCTGAAGGTTTTTTTGATGTCTGTCTCTTTTGCTGGAAGCAATACCAATGAATTTTTTCTGAAAATATTTGAAAGGGGCAAGATTATCGAATACATAGGAGGTGGAAAAATTTTAAATAGAATAAGACTTAATACCACAAAATGAAGAGATAGGTTAAGTGTCTTTTTCAAGATCAGCACCAAGGTAATTTTTGAATGGCTGTAGTTGCTGCTTTCCAAATTATGTGTTCTTTTGAAACTAGAAATAGAAAATATAACTCCAAATACCTGGACACTTGTCATGTGCAACACAGGCTTGAGGCTGAGCTTCCAGTTTCAGATATTTTATTTTTTAATATATTAAATCATTCCAAGGACTACCACGTCTTACACAGGGACTAGAGAAAGTTAACATGAATCAGAAACTTCATTGAGGATTTTTTTCTTTTACATTTTATTTATCCTTTGCTATCCCAAATCCCCTCTATTTTTGGATATGCGTTCCCATAAAGAAGGCAGCAATAAGCTCTCCTCCCCTTTCAGAACCACAGTTACCCAGTAAAAAAGCCTGTATTTTTCAGAATCTATATATTTGTATTCTAAAATGACAAAAATTACTTATTTGTATTCCTATCTGCCATATAAAACAAGGGTAACTTTGAAGCAATTTATAGCCTTTGCAAGTAATACCGCTGGAAAATGTCACATCATAAGCATGATGGATTATTTTGTTTAAAAGATGATACTGAGAATTACTACTAGTCTGGTAGTTCTTTATCTAGCAATACTTCATTTCTTTCAGCAGCAATTATAACAGAAATTGGAAAATCATGGAACATTTCTGCATCCTCTGTGTACAGCTCATGAATCTCTATTTATCAAGCTTATATTTTGTGTTCAGATAGTTTGAATACTTCATCGAATTTGTGATGCCAGTAAAATATCAATTTTTTTCATTAAGAAAAAAAAAGATGATCATATTTTATATATTTTTGTTACATAATTCCTTAAAGAAGAGCTTTTCATCATAGAACATCATTATTATCAATCTTAAAAATCAGCAGACAGCTTATCAATTTTCTCACTGAATTTCATTCAATTTCAGTAACTCAATTAAACCAAATTTTTTCACATTAATTTAATTACTTCTGATTTCTATCAATAGCCTTTGTTAATTTCAATTACTTTCAATAAATCTTCAATTAAATCTTTTTACCTCTAATTAATTTCCATAAATTTGTTTTTCTTTAACTCATTTGATGACTTTAAAACCAATCCCATAGATATGATGTCTGACAGGATTTTTTCTTGAAACATCATATATATATATACCAACTCATAAAAAAAGTAATAAAAAGTGTGTATGCTTAGGAGGAAAATAATTAATTAGGAGGTTTATATAAATTTGACAGTTTCCAATTACCTATGGAATTAATTGTGAATAAAACAGTGAAAGCTCTTGGCTTTTCCATCTCTTTAGAGGCATGTGGGCATCAATAGTTTTAGAATTATCCAGATATTTTCCAGGTTATCCTCTCCTGATTTGAAAGTGTCCTCAAAGACACTTCCAAGGCTGCATTTAAATCTTCATTCCTTCATTAGCTAGCACTTACCTCTGGAGCAGAATCTCAGGGTTTTTGATGGCTTTGATGATTCCTGAGATTTAAAAAGTCCTTTTCTCCCAGCCCCATGACCAAAGAAAAAGTCGAGAGTCATCTCTTCTGTTTTCCAAGGTTGTTTATTTTTTCTTGTCTATTCCATTCTTTCCCTGACTCACAGAGATCCTCTCAGCAAGTCAGTTCAAGGCACAGTCCCCTGCCCTCAGGGTGGTGTTTACTTTTGTACTAAAAACTACATATGCAATATTTACAATAATTTTCCAATCCCTATCACCTTTGTTAGACAGTCTGTCTCTGCTCTAAACCAACCAGAAAGTGCCACCATCACAGCAGAAGATGGAGGACAAGAGGATGAGGAGAAGGACAGGACACACCCACATTCCTCCCTCTTGCCCCCTGAACCCCCATTCTAAAAACCCCAAAATTCTACTTTTCACCCTGTGACAAATTAACTCTCACTCTAGTCAAACTCTTGTGGCCTGTAAATCCTCACACAGAGATGGTAATTTCTCCCATGGGCTAAAATGGAAGGCACAGGTGTTTTTGACTCTGTGCCAAGGTCTCTGAGCCTCCTGCTCAGGTCCAAGATCATCCAGGGCAGACAGAGGAATGTCCTGGGTTCCGATAGCAGAAGACAGAATTAAGAAACACTGGTGATCAACTCAGCCCCTGCAAAACCAGGGTCAGAGCCAGGGTAGTTCTGGGGATGGTTGGCTCTGATCCTTCCCTTCTTCCTCTCTACCCAAACGTTGAGGACAAAGTTTTTTAGGGGGCAAGTTCCACTCTCTTTCCTCTCAGCTCCAGGAGCTGTGAAATTCCTGAGCTGCTCAAGCCAGGACCATCATCAGACACCAGCTGAGGTGTCTGAGCACCAAGAGGCTGCTGCGTGGTTTTGCTCCCTGCTCACAAAGGTGGAGCTCATACCACAGCCACGTTTCCACTGGAGGAGCCATTCAGTGAGAACATCAATATTCCCATCTCCTGGAGGTTACATTCCCAGCGTTCACCAGGCAGTGACTCTTGCCACTGGATTTTGCAGAATCCTATGAAAACCACCCTAATCTGCCAAAAAAAAGAGACTGCTTCTTAGTAAATGTTGCAGAAAGTCCTCCTGAAGGTGTTTTATCTACTTTGAGTCACTGAGGAAAATACAAACATACACCCTAAAACCCAGGGTAAGTCAATACTTACAAATGTACTTTTCTTTCAGGAAATACCCTTTGAGCCCCTATTTTCCTGTACTTGTGTCAAGACCCCCTCTCAGTCTAAGTATTTCTTTCAAATGTCTGAAAAAGCCTTTCAGACTTACAGAAATCTATCAAATGCTCATAAAGCCTTACATTCCTATAACAGAGCAATAACAGAAAAATAAACACACTGAGCTTCTAGGAAAAGGTGTTAATTTTCAAGGGGCATGTGTATGTTTTAAGGCCATTCCTGAAATAATCCCCCTGATTTCCCCTCATTAAAGAGCATTCCATAAGCACTCTGTCTCCCCAGAGCTGCTGATAATGAGACCATGAGGGATTCTTTCCAGCCTGCCTTGGATGCGGACCTGAGTGCCCTCAGGCCAAACTCCTTCTTCTTGAATGGAGGCAAGTGAAACAAAGCTTGGCAGGTTTGGTTTCTTTCAGCAATTTTTAAGGCTTTTTGGGGTTTTTTTTGTTCAATGTGAGGATTGGGTTTTTTTTCTTTCAGTCTCTCAGGGGTTTAATACAGAATGGTAACCTGACTCAAAGTATTGTGAACCAGGAAAAAAAAAAAAATTATTCAATGGAGTACTTTATGTTCTTTGTTCTACGGATTTTCCTCAGTTAAACTAAAAAAGAAGGGGGGGAAAAAGCAAAAGAAATAGCAATAAAAAGAAACTAACAAAAAAAAAAAATCTGGACAGAAACCACTCTCCAGACATTTAGAATATTTTTGTGTAATATTCAGCTCTTTTCTCCAATAAAATTCTTACTAGGACTTTCCCAAAGCAGAAAGCATGTAGGGAAAAAAACCAACAAACTTTAACATGTTGCCAGTCACCCTCTCTGCTGTGTGATGATCTCCTGAAGTAGGCACTAATAAATCATTTTCAGTAATCTATAGCTTACGAATTGTCACAAACACATTTTTCTCTTTTAAACTGCCACTGAGAAGTAGAGAAGGCCTATATGACCTAGACTTTTGGAAATCCCATAGAATAATCACTCATCTGCAGAAGAAACCTCTTGAATGCTGAGGAAGTGCTATAAAATTAAAAGAGAAGGAAAAAAAAATCAAGTAGTAGTGACTTAAATGCGGTACAATTTAAGACCTAAAATTCCTTTAAATACTCACATAAATTTCTCAACACTTGTAAGATAATACAAAATATAAATAGAATCACAAAACCAGTGAGGCTGGAAAATCCCTGCCAGCCCATGGAGTCCCAGCTGTGCCCAGTGCCCACCTTGTCCCCACCCCAGAGCTCTCAGTGCCACCTCCAGGGACACCTCCATGGATGGGCACTCCAACCCTCCCTGGGCAGCCCCTGCCAAGGCCTCAGCACCCTTTCCATGGGCAAATTCCTGCTGCTGTCCCCCCTGAGCCTGCCCTGGCCCAGCCTGAGGCCGTTCCCTCTGCTCCTGTCCCTGTGCCCTGGCAGCACAGCCCGACCCTCCCGGCTGTCCCCTCCTGGCAGGGACTTGTGCAGAGCCACAAGGGCCCCCCTGAGCCTCCTTTGCTCCAGGCTGAGCCCTTCCAGCTCCCTCAGCCCCTCCTGGGGCTACAGACCCTTCCCAGCTCCCTCAGCCCCTCCTCCTATGATTTACAAAATGAATAAATTTCCCCCCTTCTCTACCAGATACAGGCTCTAAATAGAGTTCAGGTTTAAATGAGATGCAACTTCAAAATGGAACATTTTTGATAAAATTAGCATCTATCTCTCTCAAGCTATTTGGCACAGAAATCACATATGCCGAAGATATAAAAAAAGTACACTTACACTGCCTGGAACAGCCATACACTGTTTTCTTCCTCTAAAAGGCACTAAGCTTAACAGAGGAATTCAAATTCCAGTCTCTGTTCTCCCTTTTCCTCCTTGTCCAAACCTCCTAATGATAACACAGCAATTACTTGTTCTATCCCCACTGCAACGTACTTCAAATTTTGTCAGCATTTTCCACTTAAACGAGGCATTATTCTTTCCTGTCCTACTTTGAGGTTTCTGAGTAGTTTGAAAGTGTCTTCCCAATAGAAATACCTTTGTGTAAGTATGTCCATTTCTGAATGCTCATGATTAAGGAGATAATGTTGCAGGCAACTAGCAGACCACGTCTTGTAATTAAAACCAATTCTTTTAGAGCTGATGCATCATTCTTCCAAACTCAATACCTTGGCACTTCTGTGTCCTCTTCATGCATTCAAATAAAGTTTTATCCCAGCACCATCACAGCATTGGTTGTACAGTGTATGTCAGAAAACATTCTGAACTTCATGCAGGGGATTTTAAACTGCTGTAATTTTTCCAAATGTTGTTCTCTCTACAATAAGCAGAACACACTTGAACTTTGAGGACATGGTCTTTTTAAGGAAAATTGTTTTTCTGCTAATCATGTATCATTCTACCTTCTCAAAGTAACTCTGGTCTCTTCAGAATACCTGTCAAGGCACACAAAAAGCTGTAGGTTTACACATGCCTGGAATTGTCAGGACAGTGGCTTAAAACATAAGCATGATACCCCCAGAAGTCATCTTTGTGCCTGATAGCTGAACAGTTCAAATATTTTCCATTACCACAAAAAAATGAATTTATATTGATCTTCATCCTCTCTAGAGCATCCTTTGGAAAAATGATATATATGTACAGATGAGGCAGTGTTCACTTCAGTACCATAACGATTGGCTCCAAGTGAAAAATGAGGACAGCAACTCATTAAACAGCACACATGGGGCAGTGCCTTTGTTTCCTTTACATGGCTTTTTTTGCCAGAGTAAATGTTCTCATTTAAAACTTCCTCACCAAAAGTGCTGTATTTACATTACAGCATAAGGAGGCTTTATTCTGCAACCAAAAAACCCAACCACCAACCCAAAAAGTAGGGGGAGAGAAAGGGAGGTTCAAGAGATAGTGCACAGTGGTTACTCCACTTGTAAATGGCATAAATCACTAGCCATTTTTATGGAACATAATCTGTTATAATTTCTTATTTCTCTAGAATCACTGTATTCTGCTTTATAATGCTGCTTCTTAAACATTGACGAAAAAAGCTAAATTATCTCAATAAGGCAATCAGATGGGGTTTGGCAATTAAAAACAACAGCAGCAACAAAACAAAGACAAGCAACAATGCACATATAAGTTCAAAGAAAAAAGCCCAGTGGTTTCTCATTGAACATCAAAAGGGTTTGGGGGTGAACAGATCATCTTGTTCCACCCCCTGCCATGGACTCCCATTATCCCAGGTTGCTCCAAGTGGAACAGACCAAGGCCAGGCTGGACAGGGAAGGAGTCCCTGCCCATGGCAGAGGCTGGAACTGGATGATCATAAATCTACCCAAGGCATTGTGAAAATTCAGAGGCTGAGCACAAATTCCTCATCTGATTGGAAAGTGGAAGATCTTACTACTTGAAAGATTAAAACGCCATAATTAATTACCTTTATAAAAGAAATAAATCTTGTGGAGAAATTCAAAAGGTACAAAACAGTAGGAAAACCAGCACCAGAAATATTTCTCTTTTTTTTTTTTTTTTTTTTTTTTTTTTCCAGCCACAAGACCCCTATTTCTTTTTCAAAATTCTCTGCATCCATGTGAAGACATCATCACAAATCACCTCTAATAGAAAGGGTTGTATTTCTGTATTCTAACCCAAAAACTGCAACAGAGGAGCAAGAAAAACAGGTGATATTAAATTACTCTATAATGACTCTTTAAAGAATTTGTAAAAGGCAGATTCACCAAGAAAATATGGAGTAGGGAAAAATCTAAACACTTCTGACTAATTATCCATACACCAAGATGTACCCTGAAGCTTTCTGGGCTGGCTTCACTTCCATAACTAAGGACAGGAGTTTTGATTGGTCTGAATAAAGGAAGGAATAGAGGTTTACTATCAATATTTTCCCTTCTGGGCTTTTTTAGGAAGAAAAAAAGTCTCACTTTACTACAGCTAAGTCCTCTGTTTTGCATCCAGTAAAATGTTCTCTACTCTGGATCAGCAAAGGAAGCTGCTTTAAATGAAAGGATTCCTGTTTGCTTTGTGCAGGAAGATGTTTCTCAGGTTTGTAGATAACCAGAAAATTCCTCAGAGGTCCAATCCCACAGACACAGCATCACTAATTTCAGAAGCAGCTGAACGCTTAGAGACATCACTGTTGTTGCTAGAGGTTTGCTACTTCTATCTTTGCTAAACCTGATGAACCCATTTCTATTTAATGTCTTTTGCATATAATAATTTGTATTTAAGAGACCATGGTGAGAGGCAGACCCCAAACAGGCAGCATGAGCAGCAAGCCCAGAAGGCTCAGAACAAAGTGGAGGAATTTATGAGGAGTTTCTGAGGGGTTACAAAGGTGAAAGAAGTTCTGTGCAGAGAGGTCTTGGACTGAAAGCCACAAACTATAGCTGTGCAATCAGCAGGAGGTGAGATTTGCACTGCAATGTGTGGTTCCTTCTCAATCATGAGTTCAAAGCCAGAGTGGGGCTCTGATCATCTCCCTGCAGCTCACCAATCAGGAGATTGCCAATGTGCAGTGAAGGGGAACTACAAGATGTGACAAAATACGAGGTGATAGGGAAATTTTAAAGGAGAACCCACTAATTCAAACCAGTAATTGCTACAATTCACACAGCCCCATTACTTATATACTGAATTTCCCAAGCTGGATTTGTGGCATATTTTTAACTGGATTAAATGTCAACTTCAACGGAGCAATTAGCATTTTTAAAAAATATTTCTCAGCAACAGAGTACTATTTATCACCTGGCAGGTAATAATTTCTTATTCCTACCTTTAGTACTGTGGAATATTTTCTCTCAAATAATATATTCAATCAAAAGAACACAACATTTTATGCTAATGTAATCTTTGTACAGCTTTAGCTAAAATCTCAAGTGCTGATAATTACAAAGAAGTCTGTGATGGGATTCCAGAAAACTGGCATTTTTTTTTTTTTTTTTTTTTTTAAAGGGACAAAAACTCAGCACATTCTTGAATGCTGTTCAGTAGCACAAACTGTTATCTTTGCACGTCTTGTATTTCTATCTGAGATATTTGAAATAGCTCTGGAAAAGAGCAGACAACACAGTGCAAAGCTCCTGGAGAACTGTGTCATCTCCATACAAACATCACACATTCCGTTGGAAAGGTGACACAAACATTTCCATCTGTTAGTTTTTTAATTAAAAAAGAAAAAGAAAAAAAGTGGGCCAGGTTCTATATAAAGTAGCACTCTGGCACCATGTAGCAATATTCTAGGATGACAAAAGTTACTCTGTGAAAATTAATATAAATTTTTAGATGGTCTGCTGGGCACCGCTACAATGCTTCCTTAACTGGAGATTTTGAGTGGAGACATCATCTTCAGAATGAACAGGAAAAAGTAATTATTGGAAGAAAAATATATGAATTTAACAGATTATTTATTAGAATCACAGAAGGGTTTGTGTTGGGAGGTGCATGAGTAAGGAACTTCTGACACAGAACTAGTATGATTCTATAGAAGCCATTTATTGTTTACATTACAACCCCAATTATACATTTTTAAGACTACTTTTTACACTTTCACACATTGCATGATTGGTTGGTCACTCAAGCCCCACAAGGGTCTCTGGAAAAGTGATTGGCCAAAGTCCAGGAGTTCCTTTATCGAGTGCTTGCATTCTTTTTAGCCTGTTTCTCAGCATCTCTGCTCTTGATTCCAGAGGATCTGATAAACATACCTAGAGATAATTTGGCTTGGGCATCCCTGGGAACAAGTCACTCAGATGCATTGCAACAGGGAGAAACACTGACGTTAATCTCATCCCACCCCTGCCCTGGGCAGGGACCCCTCCCACTGTGCCAGGCTGCTCCCAGCCCCAATGTCCAGCCTGGCCTTGGGCACTCCAGGGATCCAGGGGCAGCCCCAGCTGCTCTGGGCACCCTGTGCCAGGGCCTGCCCACCCTGCCAGGGAACAATTCCTGCCAATGTCCCAGCCAGCCCTGCCCTCTGGAGCCATTCCCCCTCATTGTGATTGTGTACATTTACATTTCAATGCTTGAGCTTCAGCTCCAAGTTTCCAGGTGACAGCCTAATATAGAAAGGAAACTACCCATTTCTCCTTGTTTATTTACTGCTTCAGATGTTTTTCTTACACCTAAATAGTTTTGTTCCTGGGAATTTCATAAGGGATTCATCCAGGGCACAAGCTCCTGCACAGTTTAACTACTTTTATTGCCAGTACCAGCCGACTGAGAACAGTAAAAAGATTGAACATTTTTATTTTTGGGTGTGTAATTGGCTTGGACCATTTTGAAAGCTAACAAAATATTGGAAATCCTCAACAACTACTGCACAGTCTCAGCTCTATTTTGCAGAAAACTGCACAGTATCTTTCCATTCTTTGTGTGATGTACCAATGTTAACATGTATTAAAAGGTTCCATGCAGTACACGATCATTTCTAATCTCTCACATCTTCAGCGTTCTCACAGTCAATACCCATACTGTTTGTTTCAATATTAATTACACATATTTCAGGCAGGATTAAGCGGCACATTAAAAAATTAATAAATAAATAAAATTAGGGGAACCAGAAGGAAGAGGTTTCTTAAGCTCGTCTAGCTGCTTAGAAGTAAATCATAAAATGTCAAGCTAGAAAAATTGGCTCAGATAAGTATGATTTTTCCTGAATTAATTCCCTAAGCTTTTATCCTTGCTGAACACTTTCAAGTCAATCCTAAATGCTGTGCTTACCTTAATATTAAACAGCTGTGCTACAACATGTGCAAAATATGGGATGCATGAGTCGTTCTCAAAGTGAAAGGGTTTGTCTCTCTTTGTTTAAAGAAGGAAAATATCGAATTTGTTTGGCATCAGAAGAAACAGCAAAGCCATTAGGATTATTTTTAGGTATTTCTCTTCCATTTAGCTGAGGGCTTCTACTGGTGTTATCTTCTGTTACACTCATTATATGCTGCAAAACTCGGTATCTTAAACCTTGCAGCTATTTAATTTCATATATTCAAGTTTTAACAATAATATAGTTATGTCTGTTAGCAATTACACTGTCATAATTATATCATCATATTTTCAAGTGTTCAAGACTTTAAAAATTTTAAACAAGCTGTCATTTCAGATTCCACAGGGCTTTCATTCTTTTTCTGTGACTTATGAGAAATCCTGTTAATACTTAGTCGTACACTATATATGGAAATAAAGAGAGTATATAATTTAGATAATGTATCCTTAATTCTGGATCCAATGCCCAGAATGCATGAAAGGAAGTGTTTTAAAGAAAAATATTTAAAACCTAAAGTTGTGTAAAATTGAAATTCTAAGCCTGAAAATAACTCTTTACGAAACTTTCTTCAGCATGGCAATGAAGAAAGTATATATTTAGAATAAAAAATATGTTAACATGTATATATATTTTTAGATGGCTATAATATCCATTATATAAACAAGACAAAAATTCCACGAATTTGGTATTTAGCTAGAATTTTGGCTACACACTCAAGCTTAAAGGTTCCCTTTACTCCCCTCCCAGACGAACATCAACAACTTAGAACCCCCTCACATACTGTAGTTTAAGTGTGCTCTTGTTCCCAAAACTGCAAGATTTTGCACCGAGGTAGATCACTCGGGCCATGCAGAATGTTGTCAGGGAGCCCTTGATTGTGGCCTTAGTAGATAAGACATGATTCTATCATCACTGAGAGATGTTCTTTCCTCTCAGGAAATGGCCACCGAGGATGAAAGCTGCTACCCGCATATCAAGAAGATAAATTTGCATTTGAAGCCTTCTCTCCATTCCCCAGGATCCCCATCACTGAAGAGCACTTTTTGCAGTGCCAGCTGCCAGCTGGAAACAGGGGCTTGTAGGGATATTCCCTTCCCAGCAGGATCAGGGGTGTGCAGGGATGTTCATCCCACCTGCAGGATCAGGGGTTTGCAGGGATGTTCATCCCCTCCTGCAGGATCAGGGGTTTGCAGGGATGTTCCCCTCCAGCAGGATCAGGGGTTTGCAGGGATGTTCATCCCTCCTTCAGGAGCTCAGGTTTGTAGGGATGTGCCCCTACAAGGACTGTGGGTGCAGCACTGAGGTCAGGGTAGTGCTAATGCCTCCCAAACATCAGCCTCACCTCATCCTGCCATGGCAGCTGAGAGGACCATTGTGTCATGCAAATCTATCTGGGCAGAAGTGTATTTGAGAGGAAATGCCTGTAAAAACCCTGGCTTCTGTGTGTGCCTTGAAAGCTAGACAAAAGTGATTCTTGTGTGTGTATCTTATACACAAAACTAGCCAGAAATTAACTATAAAGGACTTCTTTAATCAGTACCATTAAAAAAAAAACAAGCAAACAAACTAATACTAAAAATTACAAGAGGATTAATATTAAAATCCACTCCAGTGCATGTATAGAGAGTGAAGGGATGGGCATCATCTTAAGCTGGGCCAGGGCAGGCTCAGGGGGGACAGCAGCAGGAATTTGCCCATGGAAAGGGTGCTGAGGCCTTGGCAGGGGCTGCCCAGGGAGGGTTGGAGTGCCCATCCCTGCAGGTGTGCCAGGAAGGGCTGGAGGTGGCACTGAGAGCTCTGGGGTGGGGACAAGGTGGGCACTGGGCACAGCTGGGGCTGGATGGTCTCAGAATTGTTTTCCAACCTCAAAGACTGAGATTCTATAAATAGACTCATAGTGCAAGTCAAACACACATCTAACTTAGCATGAGTTATAATTCATCTACCCTTAAATGGAACAGCAGTTCAGAAAAATAATGTGCATTTCCTTTGAGGTTAAAGATGTCCTAGGGAAAAATAACATGGCAGAGTCATAAAACAAAAGAAGGAGGAGGAAAACTTGTACTACACAAACTAGAGTGTTTTCAATCCATCTTGACTGATGGTTCAAAACAAGGGATTGGAAGCAAAAGATATTAAATTTCAGCACACAACAACGGTCAAATTTCTCTTCCACAGGGCATATTCAGACTTGCAAATAAACACAAATAGTCATTAAAAGTTTGTATTTAACATACTGCACTTAGAATTGAGCAAAATCCCCGAATACAAAAAGCAATTAAATGTAAAGAAAATACAGGATTGCTGCAGTCCTTTTCTCTTCAATAATATATGATTTTTTGGTATGATTTTGTGAGGCAGTTTCAGCTGGATCCCCTTTGTGACTCTCAGAATTATTAATATGAAGTACTGATGTGCCAACGTGTAATTTAAATACACTGCAGACTATGGCAATAACATATTGATTCTCCTTTTCTGACAATAAATTTTATCTTAAAAATAAGTACATTCCCATGGACACATATTAATGTAAATAATCCATGGAGGAATTCAGAGGGAGATCTTTGCCAACAAGCAATCACAAGGTGCTTATATAATCTCAGTGGAGGTCAAGGGGTTTTTCAGGACTTCAGTAATTTTAAACCAGTCTCTGGAAAAATGCATCAAACAAGCAGGTCCCTTTAAATAAAATATTTTGCCTTCTAACCATAAAAGCATGAAAATATTTAATCTTTGATTAGAGAGCAATTATTTTTTTAAGTACTGAAAATAATCCCTGTAGCAGCTCTTTAACAGCCCTATAAGCATCACTGATAATGCTTTTGGAAACACAGAAAGAATGTGACAGATATTTGGGATAAAAAGTTACTCCAGTGTTTATTTTTAGTTCCATGAACTTATACATTGATAACTATTCTTTTAGAAACTATCTTTTCTATCAGCTCTAAGTAAGACTCAGTCTATAGCTGTTTAAAGTGCAGCTCCAAACTTTCTGTAATCATTTTCTGAATTGGTACAATTTTATGATGGAAATATCCTGAAGCTCTTAAAAAAAAAAAAAAAAAAAAAAAAAAAAGAAAACACGATTTTCTATTTTCAGTGCACCTGAAATGGAACAGTTGGATAAATAAAGAGAAAAATAATATAACCTATCCACTGTTCCCACTGAAGCAGCCTATTCACTGATCAAACATAACTTTGTTACATGCTGCAGAAACTTAACAGCTTGTAAGTAATGAAGAATTCATATTTTCCAGTTACCAACATTTAAGAAACATCTGCCTCCTAAACACCTCGATATAAGGGGAAAAAAGTAATTTTCTTTGATACTCCAGTAAATTCAGATGGTGTGTGGCAATGAGGCAGAAATATTCACTTCATGCAGGCACCCAAGGAACCCAAGAGACTGAAGAAGACTAAAAGATAAACCTGCAAGTTTAAAAAAATAATAAAAAAAAATAATAAAAGGGATTATTCCTTACAACTATGAGGATTAAAAAGATCAATTTAAAAATACAAGCATATTTTGGCACAGGCATGTTAAAAACTTGACTTTCAGTAGCACCACATTAACACTAGCATTGTAATCCCACTAATAAAATCAGTCCATCCATAGGTGTAGCAACAATAAGGAGACATTTGAGTAAGAAATTGCTCCTGTTTTTCCAAGCACTTATAAAGACATTTTCTTGTAAAAATGCTAAAGAAATCAATCTGAATACCATATTCCAGAAAATATGCATATTGTGACTATATCTGAATAGATTCAGTGACTGTTTTACTTCTTTATATTCTTGTCCAGTTCCCAAAAAGTGATTTCTCAACCCTTCAATAGCAAAAGCTGATTTTTTTAAAATATGAAAGAAAAATCTTTAAATTTTACTAGAACTATTACAAGAGAATTAATTACAACTAAAAAAATATAAAAATATCAAAATATATTTAAACCCTTTGACATTCTTTACCTTGAGAGAAAGAACGGAATAAGAATTTAAACTGGAAATGAAATGTTTAATCTCCTGGGTTCACATGGAAACACAAAGAATAGAACTGGAAATGAGACCACTAATGAAAATTTCACTGAAAATTTGGATGCAAATATATGTCCTTCCAGTATCCCTATGACTTTAGTAGATTGTATTATTGTAATTTTTAACTTGAAAATTATTGACAAATCTTATTTGTTTATTTAATTCAAATTTTAACTACATCTGTGACAGTAGGGAATGTAAAGAGAAATACCAACAGATTCTTTCTTTTTTTAATTACTTACTGAAATCACCCAGCACATCTGAGGCCCAGGAGTGCTGTAAACAACCACTGTGCTGTGATCCCATTCCTGTTCAAGCCACTGGAGAACTTCTGTAGACACTTCATCAGTGCATTAATCAAAAACTCTTCTATATTTATTCCTGTTCTTCTGATTTTCACTACTCCTAAAGTCCCCTAAAATTCAGAGAATCTGCTTAAATTCCCTATTTCCTTCAGAACACAATTTGGGAATAACATTACATTTGGTATTCCTGAATTCTCAACGTGTAATGGAAAGAATTTAAAGATTCTACTGAAAATACTCCAAATATGCATCTACACATATTTTCGTTTTGCATATCAATCCATAACGTCATTCTAACCATAATTTGAATTTTTTTTCCTGCTTCTTTTTCAAGCCATAGAAATAAAACAGAAGCGATGCTTTTCAAGCACAACCGAGCCAATTAAGAGATCTAAATTACTGGATAATTGATCGCATTTTGACCTTTGAGAACTAATTTAGGGAGTAAAATGGCAGATCATTAACAGCTCAAGAAAATAAATTCTGTCTGAAAGTCATATTAATCCTTCGTGCAAAATAAGTATTTAAATGTCCATCTAGTTTACTTAACACTTTTGTGCACTTTTTATCTTTTGTACATTAAAAAAAAAAAAAACAAACAAAAAAACCCCCTAAAGTCTATTATTTTTAATTTATACATATTTCAATCTTAAATTCATTCTCTATGGTGTTCAGGGGTATCCAGCATAACAAAGAAAATCTGATAGACTTACAGGATGGTTTGGGTTGGGAGGGACCTCAAAGCTCATCCAGCTCATGCCCTGGGCAGGGACCCCTCCCACTGTGCCAGGCTGCTCCCAGCCCCAATGTCCAGCCTGGCCTTGGGCACTCCAGGGATCCAGGAGCAGCCCCAGCTGCTCTGGGCACCCTGTGCCAGGGCCTGCCCACCCTGCCAGGGAACAATTCCTGCCCAATGTCCCAGCCAGCCCTGCCCTCTGGCACTGGCAGCCATTCCCTGGGTGCTGTCCCTGCAGCCCTTGGCAATTGTCTCTCTCCAGCTTTCCTGCAGCTCCTTCAGGCCCTGCAAGGCCACCCTGAGCTCAGCCCAGAGTTTCTGCTGTGCAGGTGAACAATGCCAGCTGTGCCAGCCTTTCCTACCAGCAGAGCTGATCATCCTGGTGATATTTTCACTGAAGCAATTTCTGACCCAGCCCTTTGGGTGCCACATGTGTCACTTTCCTGGCAAGCACCATTTCCATCCTGGCTGCTGTGTGGACAACCTGTGTGACCTTGGTGCAGGCACTCAGATCTCTTGTCACTTTGCAGCACTCACTTTGGAATTCCCTCCCTTCCTTCTCTGACCCCTTGAGCTCATTCCCACAGCACCCAGTGCCACTGCAGGGCAGCTACAGCAAACCAAACTGCTGACTTCCCTTCTGGATTTTCCTCGTTTGTCTGAAGAGAGCTTCATGGCAGCAGGGTTTCTTTTCAGCTGTGAGAAAAACATCATTTTGTCTCTCCTGTACACTGGGCTCAGAAGGGTACAAGAGCAGCAAAAACTAATCGCCGTGGTTGTACATGCAGAGTACAGTGAGTCCCCTCGTTTTTTTTATCTTGAAGGTAGCTTAATAGTTTGAGAACAGAGTCTTATTAATGTAAATGAAGCTCTAATAGCATATTGCATGAAATTCTTTTTATTAAGCATTTCTTTGGAAAACAGCCTACAAACTGGATTAATCTACTGCACTGTATTTCCTGTAAGCACCTAACCAAAGTGACTTTTAAAACAGATTGCTGAGTAAACTTTAAAGTAGCCAATAAAGATACTTCTGCTGTAAAAAAAAAAAAAAAAAAAAAGTGTTTCATATGTAGTTAATTTCACACTTATTTGCACTGGAAAATTAAATTTTTACTTATCAACATGCCACAGAAATACTGGGGGAAACTCTGCTCTGATGTTCTACACAGCACTTTTTGCTTTAGGCAAACTATAATACAATTAATTGACAATTAGGAAGCTGACATTATAATCCTGGTAATATTGTCTAATTCTCCAGTGGCACTGTCCACACAGCCAGTCCATTTCATCAAGAAGAACAAAAAGATTTGTTTGCAATGCCTAAGAACGCACCTAAATTCCTGGATTATTTTCTAAAATAGTGTCAAGGAACACTAACCATTCATGTGCTTTTGGAAATGATGCCTTAGGTCTGTCATTCCTGGGCACTACATATTCTCTTTAACTGTAAGGAGAAAGAAAATAGGATTGAGCATCTGTGACTGACACTAACACCTTACACTGACTCCTTATCTACTTAAAATGAGAAGAAAAAGTGAAAATATTTTCTGGGCAAAACCAAAGAAAAATTAATTTTCCGTCATATAAAACAAAATGGTGTGGGCTATTTCTAGACAAAGTTTAGGAGGCTACCTTCATCAGACTGAAAATCTGCTTTATTTTCAGATAGATTTCAAATCAAGAGGCATTCTTAACTTATTTTAGATTTCAAATGTGTTTCAAGTTGTAAATATTACTGAGCTGTTTTTCTGTTTCTTGTCCTGAGGCTTTTCTCATATAACAAGTATAATACCCAATACATTATAAATTAACTCCCCCTGACAGATCTCCAGCTTTATCATGTAGATCAATTAAGACTTAAGCACAGCAGACAACGATGCAAGTCTGATTACTTTTCAACAGTCCATCAATAATTTCTTATGCATTTTTCTTCTTAAACACTGAATCAAGCATCCACAATAGATCCTGTGACAAGTTTGCCTCAGTTGCTTAAAGGGGGCGTCCATGTGAGTCCCTAAAATACTTCAAATCCCTGAGAAAGTATCAGAAACTACAAGAAAAGTCTGTCCCACGAAGCTAATGGTCGATCACAAGGGGAGGGTCACAAGATGTGTCCGTGCAGGCCAGGGGTGCTCCTCGATGATTGCCGTGCATCCCTTCCAACCCAGGATATTCCACCTTCTGTGATTTATCACAAAACTGAAAGTAACACCCACTACATAAATCATTTAGTGATCTCCTTCCATTGCACCCCTGACACAGCAGTTGAAAGCTCAGGCCTGTTTAATCAGGAATAAACCAATCTCACTGGGAAAGAATTCCATTCTCCTCGCTGCTCTCTTTGATCCTGCGAGCTTCTGCCACGCCATGGTGGGCAGTGCTGAACAGACACTTGCAGCTCCAGGTTCTGAGAGGAAATGGTGAGATTTTGTTTTCTCAGCAACGATCCATTTTTCACATTTGCAACAGGCCTTCTCTGAGTACCCTTGTGGGATACAGAGACTGCCTTCTTGGAAGAGATCCTGCATTCACTTAATCCTAAAACACTTGTACGAAAATGCATCTTTGTTTCTGACAATTTACCAGCCTAAGTCTGCTGTCCCTTAAAGTTTTAGGAAAACAAGTTAAAGACAGGTTTTGTTCCCCCTATATTCTCTACTTTCAATGAGTAAATATTAAAAAAGTGAAAGTCAAAAGATTTGTCAAAAGTTCTGCAACAGCTTATAAACAGTGTGCAATACTCCCTGTAAATAGGCAGTATAAATATTGGCTGACTCACACTTCCTACTGCTTATCTGCAAGTAAAAAGCTTATCTTGTATGTAAGTAAACATTCGCTTACTGTCTTTCATTGATGCCAAATGATAAAATAGAAACCCAGCCTGGAGGAGCACTCTCAATTTTAAAAGGCTTAGAAGATCTGAAAAATGCAGATGCAAGGTACTCAAGGCAAAGGGGTGCAGCAAACCAGCTTGTTCCCTCACTTAGAAAAGTGTCATAATGGATTGGTTGAGGGATATAATCTATATATTTCCAGTGGCCTTATTGCATCCACGCAGTAAACGCTGAAGAATTATGAAAGATTATCAATTATGAGTAACCACCGTGCACATTGCAACCACCTTGTTGCTCAATTCTGCAATGGTACTTACATTATTTAAATAATTCTATTTTGCTTTTGTTTCCAGAGGTGCTAGTTGGAGTAGATCTTTTACTAAACATGTTTTGCTTGATTTATATTATTTTACATTGAAAGAGTTCAGAAATTTCTATTAAAGAAGAATCATTAATTCAACTATAACTAAATCAGGACTGGTTGGTGATTTCAAGTTTAAGCAAAAGTGCTGCAAGTGAGCCCTAATAGTTTATGACCGCAAATAGTGGGAGATCTGTAGGTGGAAGACAGTTTAAATATAAATAATTACTAATATTTACAATACAAATCAACAGTGCCATGATTGTCATATTTGCAATTATCTTTACAGAGTTGGCTGTCACAAATGTAAACACCCATGTCTTACAAGACTTCATTTCTCAAAGTGTCAGATGCTGCTATTTTTTTTTTAATATATATATTTGTTTTGCTTTGAGAGCTCATGGGGTTTTTTTTGTTTTTACTGGGAAAAAGTATTCTCATTCATAATTTCATTAGAACACCACGGAGCCAGAGATTCATTTATCTGTGCCTCTATCAATCTAATGTTTTTAATGTTTTGTTCAGCATGATTAACCTTTATTTAATTTGTATAAGGGTGGGGTTTTTGCATTTTTCCCTAATCTTACTTCTTTTTCCTCTTTTAGCTCTTGGTAGGGATAAATCATCAATACTGGATCAATCACCACTGCTCCACAAAGAAAACAGTCTTGGTGATGGTAAATATATATTGAATATATTTTCTCATGCTCTTCACACACAACTGCTCCCACCTTGCTTCTCTGTTGGAAAGTATCATATATAAGCCTGGTTCTAAAAGCAAAGCCTTTATGACACTGTTAAAATACTCTTTCCACAGGACAACCTCTCCTGACTGCCATTCCCACACCTGCCAACAAATCCCCTCACCCCAAATACTCTCTAGGAGAACTCCAAGATTTTAATATCATCCATTTTTTTCTAACAATCAGGTCAGACGGAAATTCATCAGTGCATTGGAAGAGAGTGGCTCACTCACTACCTTTGTCAAGGAAGGATTTCAGCATTCAATTAAAGAAAAATTCTATTATCTGTCTGGTTTTTCTCTCTCCTCAGTAGATATGGACATGGAAGGTAAGTGAAGGCAGGAGGGAGATGGGGAAGAAAGCCACAAAGGTTATGAGTAAGGAATATTTGTGGCCTTCTCTCTTTTTCTGCTCTCCTCTTCCACTATTGTAAGTTGACCTGGGGAAAGAAAACAGACAAGGGACAAGAGTAACCATAATGCAAATATGGTACAATGCCATGTATTATTCTAAGACACCTGACTGGAGCAGGTGATGCTTTCAGGGGTTTAGGAGCAGAAAGCTCGAAAATAACACTAAGAAAATTGCTTAGAAATTCTACTTTTATTGGAAAACATCCTTTCCCCCTGAGACAGAAGAGAATCCCAGGATGGGTGAGGCTGGAGGGGCCACAGGGGCTGCTCTGGTGCCACCTCCCTGCTCTAGCAGGGCCATCCCAGAGCACAGGGCACAGCAGTGTGTCCCTGTGGCTCTGGAATATCCCCAGGGAGGAGACCCCACAGCCTCTCTGCACACTCTGCTCAGGGCTGGGCACTGCCCAGGACAGAAGTTGTGCCTCCTGTGCAGGGGCAGTTCCTGGGCTCAGTCCCTGCCCGTGGCTCTGGGGCTACTGCTGGGCCTGGAGCAGAGCTTTTACCTCTTCAGAGCTGTTTTTCCAGTTCCCCAGTGCCCTGTCCTTCAGTGCTCTCACAGTGCTTCTTTCCTTCTTTCAGTTGTTTCTTGACTGGAAACCTATAGCTAATTAACTAAAGGCTAATAAGAGCACAATAGGAATGGAGTGCCCAATAACTTTGTTCAAACATACTCATACGGTCCAAAAGACATTTTGAACACACTTTCTCTCCACAAGTTAAACTAAAGGAGACCTGTACTCTCTGTCTCCCTTGTCTGTGTGTACACAGACTGCTGAGACAGACAGGAAAATTGAACAAAATACCAGTTCAGCTCTAACACAAATGACAAAGTCAAATAACGATATCCTAAAGATCTTTCCCTGTATTAGGCAGTCTGAGATTTCATAAAAGATCCAAAGACCACAGAAGTCTGCTGCTTTTTCTCTGCAAGACCATCATCCTTTTAAAATTTTTTTTCTTCTATACATGTTTCACATTTCATGAATTATGTGCTTTATTACAATATCAGCAGGTCCTGCTTGTGATCAGCTCTTCATGCTACCAGACCTTGAACTTCACAGTTCTGAACTTCCAGGTCCCCGGGTGCTTTTAAAAAAAATCGTCTTGTCCCATTTAGATGCAAATCAATTATTGGCTAATTCACAGAAATAAAAGAAAAATTCTAGTAAACTAGTAGCACTGTCATTTTACTGATTCTTAATCTCAGCTGAAGTATTTTTTTCCAATTTATTTCATTTACTCTATGAAAATAGTAGCTAATTCCAGAGCAGCTAAATAGGCATGTCCATGGGCAGACCTGTGGCAGCAATTTAATGAAGGATATAAAATCATACCAAACTCTGGTGCAGTGTCCATTAAGAGCAGAGGATAACTTTGTTAGAACCTCACTCCAACAATGCTTACGAGATCACACTAAGCACTTTAAGGAGCTTAACCATTGTTCACAGAGTAGACCAGGCCAGCAGGGATTTCAACGTGTAATTTGAGTGTGGTTAGATATTGCATGTGAGGTTCAGATATCCCACTAATGAGTTCCATTTATTTGCACTAAGAAATATCCTGCTGTGGCTCAAAAAACCATCTTGCTCACAATTATATCTGAAAGTCAAGAAAGCTTCACATCATTTCAAAACCTGAAGTGTGTGTTGTGTATAAACAGTACTAACAGAAACAAAGACAAGTTGGGAATTAGGACTACAGCATCAGGGAATTCAAATTCTGGAAAGCAATGTCTGTGAGAAAGTAGAAATCCTTTGGATCCTCTACTCTAATAAATGCATCTCTCACAAGAACATTTCAGAAATTATATACTTTAAAATACTTGGGATCTCTAATGGCTTATGCTGACCAGGGCACAATTCCCCTACCATTTTTCAAAATTACATTTTTAAGCAACTTATTACTTAATTTGTTAACTGTACAGCAGCAGCAGCTAAAACTCCTGATTAATGATCAAGAACAAGGGTGAAAAGACATCAATTGCACATCACTGTACTCCTATATTGCCTTTGGTGATAAAAATATACTCTGTATATGTTCATGTGCACATTAGAAACATCAAGCTTTGCTACTAACTGGTACTTTTTTAGGGTATTTTATCCGTTTTTTCTTATAATTTAAACAGAAAGCATCAAAAAACTGCTCATGCAGCCAGGAGATGGGATCTAAAAGGCTAATATTGACAACCTTCTGCACTAACAGGAAGCATTTTAACTCAGTCTCTTCACAGAATCTAGAAATATTCTGTCTAGGGTAAGAATAAAAACATTCTCTGTTACCTTTTATTTACCAACTAACCATTCCCAGTTTGTCTTCTGGAGCCAGCTGCCCTAAATTACAACAAAGTACCAGCTCTTCTACACTTCTATAACTGCATTTTAAAGTCAACTACAAGCAAAGTCTCATATTTCTTAGGGGATAAAGGTTCAGGCATTATGGAAAGTAATACTTAGTTTTTGGATCCAGGTGATGTGGGGGATAAATCCTAATCTGCTCCAGTCTGTCAAAGTTGAGATGTTCCAAAATATACGAGCTTTAGTGTAAAAAGACATCCACAGCACTGCCAGGATGCCTCCATGATTAGACTTTACAGGTGTTTAGGATTCCAACTTTCACAACCTAAATTCAATGAAGTACCACTTTGCAGGAATAAATCCTTTCATTGACAGGCAATGATTGTGTATTCTTAAAATTCAAAGGGGGATGCTACACTGTGCTATAAAACCCTTCACAAGATTCTGTAGAGTTTTGAAGACTTTGCCTTATGATAATAAACTTCACGAGTTCCCTAAGATGTATCCCCAACCTAGGATCAAGGGCTTTCCAGACTGAAAAAATATGAGAGAATGCTATGATACAGAGTCCTAAGAACAACAAAGCTGATTAGGTTCTAATTGACCATTATCTTTCACAGACCTATATAGATTTTATACGCCAATATTTACATTTAGTCAAGAGGAATGAAATTGTCAATGCTGTTAAATTACAGTAAGAAAAAAAAACCCAACCCAGCAAAGATTATTTCAGATCCTTTATTGCCAAATGTTTGGATCTCAGTTGCTCTCAACAATTCAAAGAACACTCTTAGCTTGAACTGGTTTTATGTTTAATTACAGTAAGATGAATGCAACTCATTCTATTTTGTGTTCCTTATTAATGTCTACAAAGCACTAAGTATGGCACTATCCCTTGATATCTACTGGAATGCTGAAAACAATGCAAAAATTTAATTTACCACTTCCTAAGTTTCCCATTAAAAGCACATGATACACAATGATTGCTTCCTGATATTTAAATAGCCACGGGTGGAGTTACTTTTTTAAATACAAATTCTCAGACTACTCTAGAATTCTGTTTAGAGCATCCCAGGAGCTCCAGTTACTGAAGTTAATGAGCTGAGGCCATGTGAAACATGCAGCCCTGTGTGTAAACCACACCACCAATAAGGTGATTTAGTTGGAGCTGCCATGAAAACCAAGGGCACACTCAGTGGGGAAAAAATAAAACCACTACTACCTAAAGCAGTTTTAGGTATTGTCCTTTCCTTTGACCTGTGAAATTATTAAAATGTTGTATTTTGTAAAGCATTCACAGAGAGATCAACACAATCATTTATCACTGCACTTGACCTCAATCCATTTCAGATAAGAGGTCAAACATTGACAGGAATGGAATTGGATTTACACTTTTTTATGAAGTTTCACTATGTTACTGTGCTCGTGCTCTCTCCAGACCTGGAACAACACCTCAATTCCTGCACAGTCATTACCCAAAAAGCAAGATAAAGACTTTTCTGTTTAACACATATATTGAAACTAGAGCCTGGCAGTAGGAAAATTTCTGTAAACAATATTTCCATTTAGCATTTTTATTGTAAAAAGAACATTACAGATTCTGTAGAACTACATGATCTATGGTCAGTACTTCAGAACTCTCAGGCTTTCCTGGAAAACATATTTTATGCTGGTCCTTTATACTGAGGCAGACTTTAAAAAATAAAATTTATTTGTGCAAATGACTCCTTACTGCAACTACAAGGAGTTTGTATCTATAGATATAAAATTTTGCAACCAATACTCAATTGTTCTAATAAAAATACTAAAAGCTGTTAAAAAATATTCTACAAAAATAAAGCTATCCTGTAGAAAGCTAAGAATTGCCCCACATAAAGTTTCCAACCTGCCCTTTCAGGCAGTAGAATTCACAAATGTATTTAGACTTTGTCAAAAACCACAAAGAGAATACTACTGTAATTAGAGGTTTTAAAATGACACAAGTTCCAATGCCTAAAGAGATTATCATATTTTGAGAAAGGACAAATGTCTTTCCAGTAGAAAGGTAATATCTCAGATTTATAGAAAACAAAATAAATAGCTATTAGATTAATTGTAGTGACATTTCCAATTAAACCACAATACTAATGAAGGATTGAGAGGAAAAAAAAAACAAAAACCCAGTCCTATTTTGTGGAGAGTGGAAACTGTAATAAACTAGAGTTAAAATGAAAGATGAGTTTTACTTGAATTAATAAAAGGAAAAATGCCTCTCAACAAAGAAGTTGTGCCTTCATAAACTCCTACATATCAGCACACTTAAATTTTATTTGATCCCTAAATCTACGTACTTCCAGAAATGTTTTCTGCAGTTTGGTTATATTGCAAAATAAGATTATATTGCTATTGAGTTCATTTTCTCAGTATATAATGCCAAACCGAGTTGCAGTGTATGACAGATTTATGTGTATATGCTTGGGAAAAGCAGGAAATAGGAAGCATTTCAATCTACACTGCAAGGCAAGACCTCAGAAATAGTTTAAGAAACTCGATGTGTTACAATGTAGAGGAGGGTTTGACTTCTCCTAAGCCTTGTCTAACCAGCACACACACATTTCCAGCAGCATGGTTTAAAATGCATTGTGAAGTCCGAGGCGATTTCTTCTGAAAAGCAAATACCGGCTGTGCAAGGCCGAACTGCAGCTCACAGGAGAATTAAAACAAAACAGGGACACAGTTACTGTGAAGACATTTGTGACAACACCAAGTGATAGGTTGTCACTGTGAAAAAGCTGAATTTACAATGAATTACTACATATTTCAATGCTTTTAGCCATGATTACCAAAAACATTGGGAGTTATGAAGAAATAAGATTTTTAACAACCAACTAGTACATTTCTATTATTTCATGTGGTCCTGCAGTTGGACATACATCCTGGTTTGGCCTGGATTGGGCAATTTTTTAATGCTGACACTCAATTAAACCAACAAAAAGGGTAGGTACACCTTTGTGAAAATACTTTTGGGGATGAGAACTCTGGAAATCTTTCCTTCTGATTCCCAGCTGAGGGAGAGGTAAGAGAAGTAAGAGAGGTAAGAGAGTTAAGAGGCACAGCCTGGCTTCTTCTCATGGCCAGGCTGTTCTCCCTGCCTGTGCTCCCAGCAGCCAGGTAGGGGGAAGGAGAGGCCAGGGGAGCCTGGCTGCTGGGATCTGTCGGGATGGGGTCTGGTGGCTCCCAGGCAGGGAGAAGGGGAGGTGTGACAGCCCCTGGTGTGTCACAGCAGAGCCCTGGCAGGGTTGGTAAGATCTTAGCACAGTGTGGCCACTGAAGAAACTTCCCAGTGGATGAGGCCAGCAGCGGCCCTGGAGCCCCAGAGAGAGAGGGAGAGAAAGAGGGACCCTGAAGGCCCACAGAGAGAGAGAGAGAGAGGCCCTACAGCCCTACAGAGAGAGAGAGAGAGAGGCCCTACAGCCCTACAGAGAGAGAGAGGCCCTACAGCCCTAGAGAGAGAGAGAGAGGCCCTACAGCCCTATATATATATAGAGAAAGGTCCTACAGCCCTATAGAGAGAGAGAGAAAGGCCCTGCAGCCCTACAGAGAGAGAGAGAGAGAGAGAGGCCCTACAGCCCTAGAGAGAGAGAGAAAGGCCCTACAGCCCTAGAGAGAGAGAGAGAGAGGCCCTACAGCCCTATATATAGAGAGAGAAAGGTCCTACAGCCCGAGAGAGAGAGAGAGAGAGAGAGAGAGAGAGAGAGAGAGAGAGAGAGGCCCTACAGCCCTACAGAGAGAGATAGAAAGGCCCTGCAGTCCTACAGAGAGAGAGAGAAAGGCCCTACAGACCTACAGAGAGAGAGGCCCTGCAGCTCTACAGAGAAAGGCCCAAGCTCCAGTGCAATCCGTCACCTGGCTGCTTTGGCCCAGCCACCACCCCTTTGTTAACTCTTTCAGTGCACAGATGGACCCTCCAGGTCTCATTCTCCTCTGAGTGGGAGATAAGGACAGAATGAAGACACTTAAGGAACCAACATGAAAGTACTAAGGTCAGGCAAGAAGGAGTAATGTCCCAGATGAGAGGAAGATGAGGAGTTGCATTAATTTTTCAGGCTGAAATTCTCTTGTAAGCTATGGTGATGGACAAAATATTCCCTTTAAACCATGGAGGTGTTAAGAATGCGATTTTATTTGTCCAATGTAATAAACAATAAGATTAAATTTTAACAATAATTTTTAATAGTAGCAATTGTATATAAATTAATACAATCAAGTATATAAAATTTGGCAGTAAGTGATTAAATATAATTAAGGTTCCTATAAAGCATAAGCAAAACCGACCGGGGTACGCAGAGGGTCCTGCCCTTCCTCACGTACAAAGCAAATTAAGCCAAAGACCCCACTTATATGCTATATGCTAATACATATTTGTTAATATCTCTTCTTAGTTTCTATTCCTAAAATCTACATCACTATATTTCATTGCACATGCCCCAGTTGTAGTTAGGGGTCTTTCATCCCTTTTTGGGGGTTTCCTTCGATGAAGGCCCCTCTTCTTCATCATTGTCCACTAAGTGACCTTACGAATAGCACATGTGTACTAAGCTATTTTCAAAAAAAAAAAAAAAAGTCTAATTATTTCATAAAACCCCCACTCAGATTCCATACTTGGAATCATCCTAATTTTGCTCATCCCAAGGCCACATATTTCTTTGTTTTAGATTTTTTTAGATTGAGACTGCGTATCTCAATCCTATATCCTTTTTTGCTACTCCCATGTAACGTCTGTTCCATCTGCTTTGTTTCACTATTTCCTTTAGTTCTTTGTAACAATTATTTTTATTTATATAGCTACATAGTTACAATTTAATTAGCACAAATCAAATTAATTGATCACAGAGACGTGTAGGAGAGATGGAAAGTTCAAATTGTAGACCTGAGCAAAGGAATTCAGTGCAAATGAGCAAGTGTTGAAGTGACTGTGATCCCATGAAGTGCTGAGATTTGAACAGAGAGAGAAATGAGTGATGATGACCTTTTTTGCCCCGAGAGAAGATGAAGAGAACCTTTGATATTCTTAAAATACAAAACCCCATACATCAACATGGCCCAGAGGCACAGCTGTGAGAGGCAGTGAAACAGGGAGGAAATTTCATGAATTCAGATGTTCTGGATGGCTGTTGGTCATGGAGAATTTCTTCCATAGCAGAGCAAGAGAAGCTTCTCTTCCTAAATAAGCTGAAGACAGACTATTTTAGAGGTGGAAAAATGACTGAGAACTCTGGTGTTGTTTTCTGATGTTGTCAATGGGAAAGAAAGAAGGTGTGGGGAAGGGAAGAGGAGTGTTCTGAAGGTTTTATTCTGATTTTTATTGTTATTCTTCTTTTAGTTCTGTTAATAAATTTTCTTTATACCTTTCAAGTTTAAGCCTGCTTTGCTCTTGATTGGGAAATTTCAAATTGGCAAACCAAAACCTCTACAATGTGCAAAAATCAATGACATTGCTGGTGACGTCCATGATACAAATGGAAATACTTCACTGTATGGACAGCAGTGTCATGCCAAGAAACAGCTTTCTTCTTCTCCAAGGTTCTCTCAGACATTAAAATAGACCTTAAAAAGAATGAATGTGCATCTAGGTTCTGAATATTTACATTTAAAAAGAAAATAACCTTGAACCCTTGAGTCCTACAGAGTAGCTGATCTCTGGCATTAGGTGTCCAGCAGCACCTGAAGCATCCTCTGTTACTCACTACAATCCTGTGATGAGTACTCACATTCCCCCTCTGTTCTTCAAACAAAACACTTTAAATGGTTCACTGCCAACACTGGCAAAGGCCAGACTGCTCTGTTTTGTACAGCAGAAGCACAGCTACACTGAGGTTATATCTGACTTAAGGAAATTTGACAATTTTTCAATAAATATACATAGCAGCATCAGGTCAAGTGTCATTCTTCAAGCTGGTGTACTTCACCTGTGCATCTGCAATTCTGAACTGCATCTTCTGACTCCATTTCCACTATGCTCTGTTTCCATGCACTGTCATCAAAGTACCAAAACAGGATACATATATATATATAAATCCTACTATAAAATATTTCTTATCACGTTCATGCAGTTCGCTTGTTTCTTAGTGCCTTGCTTTTCTTCTAATTTCTCCTGTGGTGTTGGGTTTTTTTTTTCCTCCTCCTTTTAACATTTTGAAATAAATTAAAAGAAAATAACAATTCCAAAAAGCTCACGCCAGTTGGCAGGGAAATTAAAAATCACAGATTCAAAAGTACTTTCCTAGTTCATGAAAACATCTCTAATGAGACAGATGAAAATATGAATTGCTCCTAATGAGCTCAAAATTGCACATATTTCCCTTAGTTTAATTTTGTAAGCCTTCACAGATATTTTGTGTTATGCTTTATTATAAAACAAGAAGTGGCCACAAGGCTGTGATAACCAATTTGTGAGATTAAAGTACTCAACTTGAATGGTTTCATTAACTTTCAAGCCATGAGTCAGAGTTAGCATAAAATACAATTCCTTTGCTATTCATAGAGGGTCTTGCTCTCCAGTGACTTCCAACATTCTGGAGTCATTAGCACCTGAGAAGAATAACACTGTTACTCCTGCCTTGTCAGTGCTGTACTCCCTGGCACAGCCAGGAAAGGATAATTTACAGCCAAGCTGTGACAAATAATGCCCTGACAAAGGTTGGGTCTGCACTCTGAGGCTCAGCTGTGGCAGAGCAGCACCAGCACAGCCCCTGTGGCAATCCACCCTGCAGTGCCCACTCTCACATTCCAAACTGATTTGTAACGGGATGAAGCAAAGCCAGTGCTAAAAGATTTAGTCAGCTTTTCTGAAGAGAGCTTGGGATGGCCAGGAATTCACGAGGATTACAGGATTTTATATAAAGCGATAGAAAATAATTGAGTGCATCAGAAATGGGTGCCATTACACTGCAGACAGAAAATGCAAATATGAGATTTGCAAAAGTTCCATGTAGATTCCTATTTTCAGATGTGACTGACTCATGTAGCGGAGGTAGGAGAGGCGAGGAAAGGATGATAACAAAAGAAAAGGAGCGGAGATAACAAAGCAAAGACCCCATGCAGACAATGGCCAGTCATGAGACCCTGCAACATTCCCAGATCTGGAGTTCTGAGGTTTCTGTACGAATGTTAACACAAGCCAGCAAACATTATATGAGCTTTTGCTTCAGAAGTGGATGAAATTTGATCCATCTACTGCTCCAAACTACAGAGCAATTCTGGTATGCTCAGGAAAATAAAGTATATGTGCAAATTTCAGGCAGACTATGCTTTCTCTCCTGTGGGAAACAGAAGTTGTGTCTTCAGTAAAACTGAGCTTATCTTTAAGTAAAGTGTTTTAGTATCCAAATCCATTCAGTCTTCACACTGTCATTTGCTGTTAAATCACAGATTTTAAAGGATGACTGCTCTACCACATACCTCAACCTTAACACATTGGTAAAGTGAAGAACCTCATTTTCTCACCACTTCTACGTAAACAGTTTGAGGTGCTGACTAGATTGCACCAAAAGGAGAGTCACAAAGTGCTGATCACAGAAGAAAAGTGTCTGTATAGCAAGGGCACAGGGCAGCATGGAATTATACTCAGCATGGCAACAGAACAGAAGGAAATATTACTGCTGAATGTCAGAACATACTCATGGTCGTCCTGTAAGAGAGGAGAATAATACAGAGGAAGAACAAACACTTGCAAAAAACATCCTAAAACTTTGAAGAGTACTTCTGTGCATTTGTTAAACCAATTTCACTAAAGAACATTTGAGCCAGGTTGGAGCAACCTGATCAGTGGAAGGTGTCCCTGCCCATGGTCCCTTCCAACCCAAACCATTCCATGATTTCATATGAATTCATAACTCTCTCTAAGTGCTGCTGTTTTTTCCTGCTCTCTCCATTCCAGGAACTGAAATAATGCTTTCTATAACCTTGACCTCTTCAAGGACAATTTAATGGTAAGAGCAGGAATGTCTTTCTCTGTTTGGAAACCCCACCATTGCTACATAGCCCCAGCACAGTTGGTTTCTGGTGTCTTCTCTTCCCTACCCTTGTAAGACACATCCAGGTGTGACACCAGGGTTTGTGACTGGAGATCCCTGGAGGCAACTGTTAACAGGTGGGCAACTAACAAAATCCTGGCATCCAGTTCAAATGAACTCAGCTAAATCATATCCAAACAATCTTGGTGGCAGCTCACAAATTGAGTCCTCTGTTCTTTCATTTTCCACACCAGATTTGTTCGTTGCATTAATAATTTTCCTATGAAAATACCACCACTGTACTCACAGTTTTGCTTAGCATTAACAAAGAGTATGCTGTTGACATTCAATATATGAAAATGTATTTATAAATAATTTACTGATAATCCAATTGCTTTTTGCTGCAGGAATGGACTCACTAAGGTGGTCCTTTTCTATTCCCAGTTTCTATGGGGGGTTTGGTATTTCTATGAGCATATCCCTAACATGTCACTTTAAAATTCTTTTTATGCTCTTCAGAATGCAAAAAGAAAAAAAACAATAAACAAAGAAAAGCACACATAGAAAATCTCAGTGGAAAATTGTGGCCTTAGCAAACATCATGGATTTCCACAGATCTCCACAGGGTCTTGACTGAACATCAGTCAAAAGGATACTATGTGTTATCTCCAAGAACATCTCCTCATATGCTGCATGTTCAGAATCAGAAATTCCCTCATACTCTTGTTTCTGCAAGCTTGATGGTAATTTGAAACCTACTTATTTCTTTTGAGGTTTTAAAATACACTTCAGAAACTTAAATTTTGGTTGTCTGGTAAAAGGTAAAATAAAACCAAGCAAAAAAACCCACCCCAAAATCTGTCAAGTGATTTATTTCTATCTCCTTCAGCAAGAGAATAAGGTGAGGAATGGAACAAAGAAGAAAAATGCACCATTTCTGTGGTTCCTGCTATTAATAAAATATTCATTTAGAAAAAAAAAAAAGTATAAACTTAAATGGACTCCAAACTTCCACAATTTAATTAAAATGGCTTTTAAATAAATCTCCTTACAGTGAAAGCAGCAGCCCAGGACAAAATGCATATGGTTTCTTTTTTAAGACCAGTTACACTTCTTAATTGGTTTCAGAAAATACCCAACTATTGAATCCTATAGAATGAGTGTGTGGCCTTTAAAAACTCTTGTAAATGAGAACTGCTGGCAGAACAATTAGCATTTAAAAGCTAGAATGACCTTAAATCTGTGCATCATTGTGATTCGTTTGGACTTTAATATCAAGTACAGAACGAAAAAATACCTCAGCTGCCAAGAGAAAGAGCTCCCAGCAGCAGGAGGAGGACATTGGGTAATAGGGTGAAGCATGTGCAGTGAAACATAAAGGACAAACTGGTGTGATCAGCTTTGATTTGTGTTGACTTAGCAGCCAACCAGAAGGGCCTTCCTGGGCACTGAGCATGCAAAAGGAAGGGAACAAATCTTCTGCTTCTGCTCCTACACGGGAGAGCCACCCTGAAGTGTTTATCCCTATAATGAGTTTCAGGTTGCAGAAGGTAATAAACTGGGCATAAATTTTGTTTTCAAGGAATCACTGGATAACCAAGTGCCTAACTCGACTGTGAATCTGATATCATTGAAACAAAATAGATGGAACACTTCACTTTATATATACATATATATATATATACACACACCAGATATAAATACATGTGTTATGATTATATATAAGAGATGCCATTTAATTTTAAATATAATTTTCCTATATCGCTTGCAATTATACTAATTCATGTAATATTCTGCCATTTTGAAAATGAGATGACTTCTTATATCTCTAGAAACGACAGCACTCACTTGGGGTTGGGAGCAGTGGTGTGTTACAGCTGCTGATCATACCAAAGCCAACGATTCTTAAGTCAAAAGCTGGACATTTATATTGGCTGAGTTTTCAATTAAAGCAGAACGGTGACTAAAAGCGTTCCCTGTCTGAAGGTGGATTTTTTTAAGCTTAAATCACTGTGTTAAATCTTTTGCTCCAGCTCTCATTCTCATATTCTAAACTACACAAAAATAAACACTCATAAACGCTAAATTTATTTCTATGTAGAAATGCCATATTTTTACAAGATTTTAATAAATATAACCAAGTTAAATCCTTAATAATAATAGTAATAAACTGAATATAGATGACATTCTAAATATCATAAATTATTTATAGGAATAATTTGATTCCATTTCCTCAAAAACAACACTACTTAACCAAATAGTCAATATATCAGTAACTACTGATATTAGTAAAATTTCAGTAGCAATGTCTGGAAAACTCACTGATGGCCAAAAATTGAACAGTACTCTGGTCATCACAAAGATAACAAGATCACAGGATGATTTGGGCTGGAAGGGACCTTAAAACTCATCCAGCCCCACCCCTGCCCTGGGCAGGGACCCCTCCCACTGTGCCAGGCTGCTCCCAGCCCCAATGTCCAGCCTGGCCTTGGGCACTCCAGGGATCCAGGGGCAGCCCCAGCTGCTCTGGGCACCCTGTGCCAGGGCCTGCCCACCCTGCCAGGGAACAATTCCTGCCCAATGTCCCAGCCAGCCCTGCCCTCTGGCACTGGCAGCCATTCCCTGGGTGCTGTCCCTCCAGCCCTTGGCAATTGTCTCTCTCCAGCTTTCCTGCAGCTCCTTCAGGCCCTACAAGGCCACCCTGAGCTCAGCCCAGAGCTTCTGCTGTGCAGCTGAACAATGCCAGCTGTGCCAGCCTTTGCTGCCAGCAGAGCTGCTCCATTCCTCTGCTCCTGCTGGAGCCTCCTCTGTGCTCTCTGCAGCAGCTCCAGGTCCCTCCTGTGCTGTTCCAGGGCTGGCCCAGCTCTGCAGGTGGGGGCTCACCTGAGGCCAGAGGGGCAGAATCCCCTCCCCTGCTGCCCCTGCCAGGCTCAGCCCAGGGCAGGGCTTTGGGGTGTTTGTGTGTGGGCAGCTCTCGCCCACCAGCACCTCCAGGATGCTGTAGTGAATGCTGGTGTTAGAGGTCAGTGAGATTTCATCATAATTTGAGCCACAGCCCTGCCTGCATCTGAGAGTGTTTTACCCAGATCCCCCAGAATAGTTTAGCTAAACTTATAGCAAGTTCATTATCTTGTCAGTGTTGCACTTTCTATGTGGATTAAGTTTATGATGTGCAGATTGCTCAAGAGGAGACTATTTAAATCAGATGTTAAATACCATTAAATAATTTGTGCACTCATGCCAGGTGTTCCACAGAGATATTTCAGATAGCAATTTTCTTAATATAGCTTACGCAAATACTTAAAAATTTTGACAACAGTAGATATATGAGTAACAGTTTGTCATTCAGGAAATGACAGTTCCAAGTAAATAGAGATTACCAAAATATATGTGTGATTACACTGATTTAGAATATTAAAATATTTTATAATTGACAGATAACCAAGGGTTAAGAAACACACTAGTTTTATGGATATTAGGAAAAAAATTCTTTACCAAAAGGATGGTCAATCATTGGCACAACTGGTCAGGGCAATGGTGGTGTCACCATCCCCAGAGGCAACATAAAAGATGTGCAGATGTAGGGCACTTGGGGGACATGGTTTGAGATGGGCTTGGCAATGCTGGGGTAACAGTTGAACTCCATCTTAAAGGTCTTTTCTAGCCTAAAAAAATCCATGATTTTGTGATTCTAAGTTCATACATAAGTTTTGGCGACTCTCCAATATTAGAAAGAGTGCCCTGGCAAAATCCAGTGTAGATAATCACATCCTACCTGCCTCCATCTCTGCTGTCATTTAAACTTAGTTATTTCAAGTTTCATATTAAGATTGGCCTGTAGATTTTGCAATTAGCTTCCTCTATATCAGAACACAGAGTGCTGATTTCTACATAAAAGGGGCAAGTTCAACTCACTGAAGTCAAACAGTACCATGGCAATGTCATGTTTAATTCATGTGTAGCGTAGGTTGTTTTATAAAATTGTGATCATTATTTTCTACCTCAATTTTGTCTTACATATAATTATAACAGCATTAAAAATTAAGAAATATTCCTGCTCTGTTTATCATCTGAAGAGACTAGAAAAAAAGGTGACGAGGAGGGCAGAGCTAGCAGCTCGTCATACTGTGAACATAATCAAGACTTCTAAACAGAACTGAAAGTTTAACAGCCAGACAGTTCCCCAAGACAG
Organism: Certhia americana; assembly: GCA_018697195.1. Classification (NCBI taxonomy): domain Eukaryota; kingdom Metazoa; phylum Chordata; class Aves; order Passeriformes; family Certhiidae; genus Certhia; species Certhia americana. The sequence continues at coordinate 3,696,306 of CM031867.1, read as the reverse complement.
TAGGTGTTAAAATAGCTCTGAAAGACCCCTGGAAGCCAAGCAGATTGAAACTGGGAGTGTGGTCTGCAAGAATTCCATGAGCAGATGGGAAGGAAAATACAACAAATTAGAGATGGACGGGAGAGAGGGTAACGTGCCCTGTGGTGCTGGGAGCACTGGGACACAATCCCATCAGTGTGGGGACACTGGCTGACCTGCCATGGGAGCATTCAGACAGCAACAGTGAGATCCGAAACCTGGAACAAAGCTCTGGACAAGGGAGTTATATGGGAGGAGAGTGAAGGAAACACCCTGCCAAGAGATGGATGGTGTTGAAGTGTACAACTGCGTGCACCAGAATAACTATGTGTATATATATATATATATATTAAAAATTAAATGGCAACAAACAACTAGGACAGGATCTGGGAGGGGCAATGAAACCATCCAGAGAACACTCAAGCTACAAAGAACAATGACAGCTGTCCTTGTCCTGAAATCAGAAAAGCAAACAGGATGCTGCTGCCCACATAAGGAAACTTCTCACACTTCCAGGAGCTCCTGAAATTTCTTCCCTGCAAACTGGTGGGACTTGCTGTGGGATGGGCAGAAAGGATTGCCTAGGATCAGTCCCTCTGTAGTTAGGGCAAGAGTGATTTTTCTTTTTCTGCATTCTAAAGGTTCTGTCACCTTCACAAGAGTTATCAGACACTGTGGGAAGCAGGGCACGAATCCCAGCTGGTTACCTGTTGGAACTGGATGTCAGTGCTGCTGACCTAACTTCTAAAGGGTTTGCATGCTGGGGAGATGCATAGGAAGGTGACAACTGAACAGTGGTGCTTGATTACATATTTATTCCTCTTAACCTTGCCCAACTGCATTCAGAATAAAGAATGCCTGAGGAAACTGCACACATGGAATTTGCAAGAGACAGAACAATACAATTATGTGTGAAATAGCTTTGGACTACTCTTTTTACAAAATATAGTTCTAGTCTATTAAATACTTCGAACTAGAATGCCCAAAATTAAGGGGTTTATTCTGAACCATAAATGTTCTGATTTCAGTGGAAAGAAAAATTCTCATTTTTAATGTTACATTCACTAAGCTTTCAAATTCTGATCCACATTATGCTCTGTGTGTGCTAACATGAGCAGTGTTGTAATCAATTCCATTTAGCACACCAAATTGATAGCAATTTCATTACTATTTAATATTGAAAAGGTGCTGGGATGAAATTTTCCTAATAAAGGCCTTTCAGCAAGGCCTGCTTTTATTAGCAGTTCATATACTATATGGGGAACATTAAGATTTACTCTTCAAAATCCTAATCCAAATTCTCCTCTAGTCATATGTGAATAGCACCATTAACAATAATTGTATTATTTCAGGTTTCCAGCAGCAAGACTGAACCAAATTATATATTGGAAAATAATGGTGAAAAATAAATAATGGTGGAAAATAAAAGGATGCTCTCAATTGTGGTACAGATTCATTTCTTACTGATTTTTTGCTGTTTGTTTAGTAATGCCATGGTCACTCCTTTAGCCCAGAATTTCCACAAGCCTCAAGCCCAAAAAACTCTCAATGTCTTTTTGTGTGTGCACAGAACTTAACCTGACTCTGAATAATGCTGCAGGTTTTGGCAGATTTACCACACCATAGGGGAGAAGGGAAGGAACCTTAAAGGCTCTTAAACACTCCTTAAGGATCTTTCTTAGTACAGCATCAAACTCATATACCACAAAATTAATTGCATTTCATTTCATGTTTTTAGAACATTCCTAATATTTTTTATTTCTTTTAAAGCACACCAGTCAAAAAGGGAGAAGCAGTGTGTAGTTGCATCTTTTTCTTGAAAAAAAATTTTTTTTCCATCAAAAAATTGAAGTGTTCCCTTTGCTCTTGAACAGAATTGATACCTCATTCATTGTAACCTTCAATCTGACATTAAAATGTCAGAACTGTGTCTCAACCAACCAACTACAAACAGTTGTCTGTTAAAAATTTTAGAGCCTAAAAACCTAATAACTTATCTCAATATTAAAAAAAAAATCTCATAACAAAAGCCAAAGTGATCTACCTCCTCGATCTATCACTGCACAACAGACACAAGAAGTTCCATTTGTTTTTTTTTTTTTCCATGGCAGTCTCACATTAGCTAAAGTTGAAAATGAGCCCACTGAATTTCATTTACTATGCATGTTCTTTGGCTAAAAGAGCTTCCACAGAAAAGGGGGATGAAAAAAAAATCAATGTAACTAAGCAGCTGACCTCCTAAACCCACATTTATAGTATCAGGTCTCAATTTTCACATTCAAGTGAGACATGGGAGCTATAATCCATATTGTGGTTTGTGCAGAATGCAACTCTGAAGACCAAACACTGAATATAAGACCTTAATTTCATGGCATTAGTCTATCTGTTTTGAATTCATAGAAAATTCAAGAGTTAATTATTTCAACCTATATATAAATATACCCTGACTACAGTAACTTTAAACATCTGATCTTTTCCTTCAAATTAACAACAGCCTTTTTTTAGGCTTTTCAACCCAGCGTGAATGAAACTTGGAAACATTTTGTAGGGACAGAGGTAGCATCACCTACTGCTGAGCCACCTCAGTGTCAGCTCTTCATCAAAAAATGAAGGATTTCCTTTTCTTTTAGCCTAGTTTCTTTTACATTTAGAGTTTTGAAATCTCAGAGAACAGATTAAACTTCACCAAAAAAAAAATCATACACAGTCAATATAATATTAGAGTGATGATTAAGAACACTGAATTTAATTCAAGGTATCTGTTTGGTTTTTTATAAAGACAATTTTGTTAGGTATTATGCACTGAAAGTGTGTTGTGTTGCTTTCCTTTTGCTTTCATTTACCTACAAATTCCATCCTTGCTTAATTTCATTCCACAAGAAAAGCATCAGCTCCTCTCCCAATTCTCTTCTTTGTAGAGAATTAGCACCAATACCAAGACCAAACCTAAACTATTACAACAATGACACTTTATTAGGGGAAAAAAAGAATAACAGATATGTTGTACAGCTGTGGATGCTTCAGAAAAAGAAACATAGAAAAATATAGCTGTGACTATAAGGTAAATTATGTATTAACGTGATAATAAATTTTTATTCTCACTCCCTTAGTTGTTCTTTGAGAAGTCTTGGCAGCTACTTCATTAAGAATTCCTTTCACTATATTTTTACTACACAAAGTCACATTGAAGTGAAAAATCCATGCACCATTGAGCTTAATATGACTTCATATAATAAGAGTAATGAACATTTATAGCACATTTCAATGAACCACACTGCAAGGCAGGAAAACTGGGCTTAAATACACAGAATTTGTATGGTGAAAGGGCTGACAGCCAAAGACCAAAAGTAGGACCTAAAGGCCAGAGTTCCCAAAATATGAGTCTGCGATAATGTGTTCAATTTTGGAAAGATTATTTTCCCCACTCTTCCCCTGTGTCACCACTCTTTTATTAAACATCCCTTCTTCCTCCTTGCAAGGCCATCCAGAAGCAGGATGGATTCCCCTGTAGCACTGCAAAGCAGGCACAGAGCTGTGCCTGTCTCAGGGTCAGCTCAGCCTGAGCTCCATATTCACTGTCTTCTAAAAACAGGGAAAAAGCAAAATTCAGTTTTGCTGGCCAAAGTTTCAGATAAGGTTTTACAAATGGGTAATGACATCACTTCCAGCACTTCCACTCACAAGGAAAACATCAATTCTCCACCCTCCATTAAGAGAAAACCTGTGAGCTAAACTCTTCCCCAACAACATCAGGTATGTGTCCCTGTGCATCGTTGCACACTGCATAATGTACATATTTCTGTAAGAAAAGAAACCCTAGAATTGTAACAGCACTGTAAGTGTGATGTGTTTATGAATCTGCCAGTTATTTAGACTTTGTTACATTCCTCAGATGAATAATTACCACCAGAGCACCTCCCAGGGAGTTTAGCTGACTGTTGTAAATTAAACTGCAAGACCTTATTATATTAATTGAAGTAGAAATGAAAAAAAAAAAAAAAAAAGAAGTTGGGTTGGTTTTGTTGAAAGAAATTACAGTGCTTTAGAAATTCATATAATTTATTGTAATTTTCTAAACTCTTTGTTTCTCACCTCCCATTTTTCTGTTCTTCCCTCTCTTCCACAGCAATATTTTCCATTCTGATGTCTAAGCTGTGCTGATGAAAACTTCTAAGGACTCAAAGGAATGGGAAACTTTGGCTGGTATATGTATCTAGCTAAACAGCCTACCCACCCTCCCAGGGAACAATCCCATCCCAATATCCCAGCTAACCCTGCCCTTTGGCAGTTGGAGCCATTCCCTGTGCCCTGCTAGTGCAGCTCCTGGTACCAGTCTGTGTTTGTTGCTGAAATGTGATGGGGTGAGGAGCAGCACCTGCCCTGGGAACAGTTTGTGTTTGGTCTCTGCAGTGATGGACAAGTCCATCTAAATAAAGAAACTCTCCCCCCTGCCAGAGGCAGAAGTTTCAAATCTCTCCTTTAGAAACCTAAGTCTGATAAATTTTTCATAAACAGCTTGAACACAACAACTTTTACAGCTGATGTGATTCTGCATCATTTCCTCAAATCAAGAAATAGCACATTTCCACAGTGAAATGTGAAACACTAACCTGGCACTCTCCCCATAACCAGCAATACCAAATGCACCCAGGTAGCTCCCTTCATTTCAAAACCTTCCAAAAAGGTTTCTATCCAGAAGGGATTTTTTATTCTGTGATTTGGTTTACTTTCCTTTTTTCCCCTTTTCTTCTACTGACCATATCTTATGAACTTATTACATGCATAAATCTCCCAAATTTACAAATTTTAACATCCACATCACCAGGTGAAGTCAATGAAAGTCACAGAAATTCTTGGACCTTATGACTCAACTAAAGCCTGGGAATCCAGTCCTCAAGACAAAAAAAAGTTGTTTTGTTTTTTTTTTTTTTTAACAAGATGGATCTTCATTTAATCTCAGTTAGAATGGATTCCCTTCTTTCTCCTATTATGTAAATTTCTCCAAAGCCCACGACATGTTCCTCAAGAGCAGACAGGCATAACTATCAACATATTACCTACAGTCCTCATCAGAAGTCTTATAAAATAAAAAAAAGAGTCTTAAAAATCCTTATAAAAAAAGAAAAGATGCTCCCAAGAAAGGCAGACAAGTCAGCCACTGCCCATTCAAAATACTCTCACAACCCTCATGACAGAGATGCCGTGTTACTACTTCATTTTAAATGAGATAATTCATTATTACATCTTATTTATTTTAGTGGTTAATCATAGATTCCTTTATACATCTTGTGAGAGCACACACAGAAAATAAACGATTGCATTAACCACTTCAATATTGACAAAATTAACTGGATTACAGTCAGCAAACTGCAATCTTTGGTTGTGAAATAACTGTAAATTTTCATGGAGAGCATCAGTATTGAGCACTTCTATTTCTAAACACAGATTCATATTTATATGCCCATACCTATAATCCTAATCTGTATTGCAAAACTGGAAGTGTGTCATGAACTTTAGGTCTTGTCAAGAAAGAATTAAGGCAAACCAATCCCCAACCACACCCAGAACACAAACATCCTCTCCTGGTTTTACAGGATTTTCATGCTGACATCTGAGAGACAGCCAGAGGCCCAAGGATTGAAAATGCAGAATAAACTTTTCTGTGCATGTATTAATTAGCAGAAGGTTACACTGGGACATTTAAGTAGAAAACCACATTAATAATATGACTAGAGGGGAAATCGTTTAGCTCTGGGTTGTAATGCTGATGAATAGAGGTTGCCATGAACTTGAAAATATTGTCTGAAATAACAATGCTGTATCAAAGGTCAATGCCAGCTTTGCTCATTTAGGAAAAAGCTAATTATATTTACATCATAAACCACTTGAGCTATAAAGCAATTAAAAATTGTTTTAGAATGGAATTAATAAATTGATTGATAAGTGATCAATTTTATAGGGTAGCTGATTTAGAAGCCCAACACAACTGAAGGAAAGAAGCTTGCAGAACCCCTTATCCCTGTGCTGCATTAGGAGCATCTTCCCAGGAATCAAAGCAAAAGCCACAAGCTGAGGTTGCCAGATACTACTCAGGATGAGGAAAAGCAGTTTTGCCATTGCTGCTAAATTTGCAGCCACTCTGTATCCACTGTGCCACTTGGTAATATGGACTGTACACTTCAGTCAATTACAGAGGACAGCAGAGCTTTGGGAGGCACCAGGCAACTCTTTCCAGCAATGGGAAGTTTGCACAGAGTTTGTGTATTTCAACAGCCATTCTGGAATTTGCCTCAGTCAGTGATCCCAAAGCAGCATTTTTGGAAAGACACAAAGAATTTGTTTAGGGAAAATGAGATAATGTCAAACCCAAAACAAAGCTTTACAGCAAATAAACAAACAAACATTAAAAAAAAAAAACTAAAAGCGACCCTCAACCCCTGCCCAGAGGGCACAACTCCCACCACATTGCATAGTAACTATTCCCCAAAAGACACAAACACACATCAGAAACACAAGAACCCTCTGCCTCATGCACAAAGTGAGCTCACAGTTACCACCCTGAGGGTTTTAGACATTCTGACAATATTGCATTGACTACCCTCAGAATCAAAAGTCTTCCCTGTCCAACAGAGAAATGACAGAGCTGACAGAGAAATCTGTCATGAAAGACAGCCCTGTAGCCACTAATCTTTTTTTTTTTTTTCATTATTTTCAATTATTATTGGTCTTTTCATCGCCTGTATCTCAATAGGTAATTCTGACACTGTTAATGTTATAGCGGATAACATGTTGACCATGGAGACAAAGAAAAATTCATATTCAGGGTGCACCAAACCTGCCTGAAAGAACTGGTTACAATGTACTTTGAAAGTTATTTTAGTGCTTACAGGGCATTATGCTGTTTAAGTAGCTGAGTTTTTCTGGAAATTGGAGCATTAATATTTTTCAAGATAACAATTCAACCAGAAAGGAAGTGAATTTTCTCTAAATGTGACATCTATATTCATATATTATATGGTAGTAACATAAGAAAATAAGGTTTCTGCTATTCTGATTTACGACTTGAAAGTTGCATGTCCTACATATGGTATTGTTTTACATTCAGCTAAAACCACACAGACACCATGAGGAAAAGAAAAGAAAAAAAAAAAAAAAAAGATGACAGATTTTAATGTTATTTAGGATGAAAAATGTCAAATTAAATCCTAACCCTGCTCTGAAATGAAAGAATCAACTTTATTCTTGAAACCCATCTTTTTACTACTTTCTCTGTATTACCCTAGTACAAGGAACATATGAGCACTCTAAAACAAAGTTAGGACCAGTGGCAATAAGGAGCAGAAATGAGATAGCATGGTAAATGAACTGAATTATCTCCATGACTGGAGATACAGAGTGGGAATGAAAGCCATAAGTATAAAAGTCCAGAGGATTCAGCTAACTAAGAAAAATCCTAGGCTGCACCAAAGATCTCATCAATCAGAAATGGCTGTGGAGAAAAGGAGATGGATGCCTCAGGAGCAAAACACCCTTATTGCTGCAAACCATGTTTGTGAGAGTCAAACACAAAGCCATAATGCTAAAAGCAAGTTATATTCACTAGAGGCGTTGGAATCAATGCTATGGAAAAGTGTACTGCCAAAACAGCTTTTCAAATAGAACAGGGCAAGCAGAATACGACCTTGATTTGTTCCTGCCCCAGCAGGGATGTTAAATGGGCATGGCCCATGATGGGTGTGTGCACATCGTGTTCACTGCTTTGCCACGCAGAGAGGAGGTTTTATAGGTACTTTGTCTTTGATAACTCCTTTTCCTGTTGTGGTTATTGCCAGGACAGCCAGGTGAGCAGGCAGAGCTCTGCCTCCTGAAGCTATTTCTGTTTCACATCTCCTGTTTGAGTCTCTTCCCCCTGGGCCAGCCCCAGTCCCAGCACAGAGATCCTCCCTGCCCACAGTGCCAGGCTGTTGGTCCCCAAGGCTCCCTGGGTGCATCTGCAGGGGATGCTGTAATTTCTAGAGTGTTACCAGCACAGCCTTGACAAGTTAGAGGAGAGAGATAAAGAAAGGGATGGAGCAAATTAAAGGACTGGAAAACTTTTCCTTAAAGAGCAAGGCAAATTAGGGTTCACAGACTTAAGTTGGAAGTTAACAGTTCTCTACCATCAGAGCTCTCAGCATCTGGAATACCTTTTAGAACAATTTCAGATGAGAAACTGTAAGGACAAAATAACTGTTTTATATGCATCTTCATAAATTTAAGAATGGAATATTTCATTGCACCACACCCAATGATCATTTCAGATGGAAAGCTGGCACAGCTGGCATTGTTCAGCTGCACAGCAGAAGCTCTGGGCTGAGCTCAGGGTGGCCTTGCAGGGCCTGAAGGAGCTGCAGGAAAGCTGGAGAGAGACAATTGCCAAGGGCTGGAGGGACAGCACCCAGGGAATGGCTGCCAGTGCCAGAGGGCAGGGCTGGCTGGGACATTGGGCAGGAATTGTTCCCTGGCAGGGTGGGCAGGCCCTGGCACAGGGTGCCCAGAGCAGCTGGGGCTGCCCCTGGATCCCTGGAGTGCCCAAGGCCAGGCTGGACATTGGGGCTGGGAGCAGCCTGGCACGGTGGGAGGGGTCCCTACACATGGACAGGGGTGGCACTGGATGATCTTTAAGGTCCCTTCCAGCCCAAACCATTATGGGATTCTATGATTGCTTCAAATCCAATAATCCCACCTTTCAAATCCAGTTCCTTACATACAGAACTTCAATATGTTCTTCATTTCCTTAACAGCACACATTCAGAAAGTACACTAGAAAATTATGTCAAAACTTTTATCAAAATTCATATTCTAACATGAAAGAAGAACATAGTAGCAAACATATAGTCACTATATTTTCTGCAGAAGGTGGGTCAAAATCATCTGCAGCCCAGAGATAGTTAATTATAAAAGACAATTTATATCTGAAGCACCCTTCATGCCTAGCTAGACATCATAGATTTATTAACAGCTGATATGCACTTTACACAATTAAAAAGAGATAAACAGGTCCTACCTTTATACTTAGGAACTATTTGGGTGTTGTTACAACAGCTGCTGCAAATTAATCCACTGTAATCCTTCTACACTCTGCCATTAGTTACACAACAAAACCAGAGCTTCTTGAAAACCAAAAATAAACATGTGTGAAATTGTTCTAATTACATACTTAACTTATAAAAAATGAGTATTCCATTTGTCACAATCCAAAGCTCGTAGAAAATTAAAAGGTAAATTATTGTGAACTTATTTATTTTCACTACAAGAAACCTATCTAGTGAGACCTTACCTTAAATTAAGATATGCTGCCTTAACATTCCTACGGCCAGGGAATTTATTTTCTCTCTTTACCCTATGTATCAAGAATTTATCCTCAAATGAAAAAAAAAAAAAAATTCCAGAAAAATAGTAGATTACATTAAAAAAAAAAAAAAAAAAAAAAAAAAAAACCAAAAAAAAAAAAACAAAACACAGTAAAAATACTCAAGCATTATTTCATTTAATACTTAAATTTCAAGAGTGTTTTAATATGCATTTTCATTGCCACCCTCTTTATGAAATCTGACTGGGAAGAAAGATGTGTGAAAGGCATCAGGGAGGATTTAGGAATGCTGAAAAACAGAAAAAAATTATAAAGAAAAAGAAAAGCTGTTTGGAACATTTCAAAATTACCTGTCACCAGTGACATTCTGTTGCAAAATTATGGCATCTGAATATCTTCATCGAAGAGACCTTGATTTGAAATATTTATAAAACACATGAAATGGGACTCCTGGTAACAATGAGAACTGTCCAGTGCTGAAAATAGTCAGTATTGCCATGCAATTTTTCCCATCAAGCTTCAACCCTCTCTTTCAGAGCTGGCAAAGGAGTATCACCTCCAATGCTGAGTTACTGATTTTCCCTTCCCAGGAATGACTGCCATGCCATCACTCTGGTCCCATGCTGGGCCAAGTCACATCTCTACCTAAGCCCCTCTCCACCCATTGGCACTCACACAGACCCCAATTTTTTCCCTATACCAGCACAGTGGGGGCATTTCTTCTCTAGGAAAGCTTTATCTGCACTTTCTCTTTAGAGAGGCACCCCCAAACTTTAAGAAATGAATGCTAAATCCTTGCAGTCCACTCTGCTTGTGGCCTTGGTGCAGCTCTTTTGGCTTTCGGAACAAAAGGGGATTGGAACATTTTAACATAAACAAAGTACAATTCAGGGGAGCAGTAGCATGTGAGTACAGACCAAGCAAAATTGGTATCATCCAGTTTTTTCCCCCTTCCTCATCAACAGACACCAGGAAATAGATCACTCTCAATATTTTTTTTCCCCCACTGGAGTGCCAAGAGAAACATCTGAACTCAGCCCAAAGCATCCTCCTCAAAAAATACAATGGAAAAGAGATTTCTGTTACAATGCCTACACTGTCAGAAGACCAATGATTTACCTTATTAGAACATCTTTTCTTCAACAATTATCAGAAGATAAAATGTAAATTTTGCAAAGAATTCCCAATGTGGGCTGTAATTTCAAAACCAGACTTTCAGTCTCCAATGATTCCCCTCATCCACAGCAAATATCCCTGGACAGCCATGTCTCAAAACATCTGCAGGGTGACTTAGTTCCTCAATTTTCATTTGGCATTAATCTTGCCAGAGGGGAAAGTGTGTGTGTGTTGTGTGCTTCTTTGTTGGTGGGTTTTCCCCATTCACACAGAAAAAATTCTCTAGCATTCTTTTTAATTTAAGAAAAAGATTTTTAAAATCTAAAATTAGAACTGATTTTTCAGTCCTAGGGTTGCAATTTAAAATTAGGGATTAACCAAAACTCACCAGATACACTGTTTCTTTCATAAGTTACTCACACACACACATATATATATGTTTATAAGATATACGTGTGTATATAGATATATAAATATATCCACACATATATATTCTTAGCAGTGCCATGTTAACCTCTGGGCTGAACATCTCAGGGGTCTTTTCCATCCTAAATGATTCTATAATATAGAATGTATTTGCATCACTTAGTGGCAAAGACTACATAACAAAAGGGAAAAAAAATTTATCTGCATTTATGAGAGAGTACATTCAGCTGAAACTAAGAACCACATGCCTTTTATTCATGGTTTCTTATTTTTTAATGATTCATAAAAGAGGGCAAATGCTTAAGCAGTCATTAGTATTGAGGAGCCATTAAAATCAGTTGTTACAGGATTGGGATCTTCAAAGTCAGCAATCAGAGTCTCCTAAGATTTCCCACTTGGCCAACAAAAAACTGTCTCAAATATATAAATCAGACAGAAAAATAAGAAAATTGGAACCCAAAAGTACAGCTACTAGCTTTTCTAGAAACATTCACTTAGGATCGTATTCTGCCCAACTGAAGCTGAACATCCCAGCACGTAGCAGTAAGCACAGTCATATAAAACATAAAGAGAAGTACATTTACTGTTTTAATTTAGAAAATAATACCACAGTCCCCACTTCCCAAGTACTTCTTTTGTTAATTAATGTAAAATTTAAATCAGCTCCTGTCCCTTGGAACATGATGGGAATGGACACAGAATGAGGAAAAGAAGTCAAAGTCATGCTATAATTGAAAACATTGGGAAGGCTTTGAAAAATTGACTCTGAAAGTTGGAAGTAAAACCAAGAAGCAAAGAAAAGTAATCTTGAATATTAAACTACCTTTAAGTGAGCAATAGTTCCTTTTAGTAGATACTATCACTGTTATTAACAACTTCTGTTTTGAACTTGTGTAAAAAACATTTCAGCTTGTGGTAAACATTATTGGAAAAAAGCTGCACCATTTCAGACAGGCATAAAGCCCAACAAGCACATAGATAGCTATATAGCAATGTTCCATAAAGCCTTTTTATTTGCTCAATTAATATCCACTATTACTTTTATCCAAGAAGGATAAAAATATTTAATGATATTGACTGTCACTGTTCTAGGCCATGTTAATAAAAAGGAATCAGTAGAGGGATGCTTCAGTACACAGTATTCATTAAAACTGCTATACAGAGGGAAATAACCATCAAGGAACTGTGATGAGGTTGCCCAGCAGCACCAGCTGTGTGTAACTCCAGGTAATTCAACTCCAGCACATCATGAGGACACAACAAAGTCAAATAACTTATTTAAAGTAGCCTCAGAGATTGCAAGCCCACTTTTCCAAAACATCCACTTCACAAAAATGTTGCAAACCCTTTTATTGTCCCTGCCCTAGAAGATAAGATGACACAGATATGCCCAAGTGAAAATGCTTGAGCTGACACCTGGTGCTGTTTGAGCAACATACAGACTGCTAAAAACAACTGCAAATGATGGAAACAAAACAAGATGCACAGATAATCATATTTATTAATCATATTTATTAATCATATTTATTATCAAGAGATAGGCTTGAGACACCAATCACACAAACTGGATTCCTTCCAAGCAGTGCCTGAGAAAGCTGAAAAAACCTCCAAAACAACCAAAATCTAAATGACCAAACTAAGAAAGAAAGGATCATTCTTTCTATTTGCGTAGCCTACAGTTCACAAGCACAGCAAGTGAAGTTCATGTTTCAAACCTTAAATAATTTCCAATAGCACCCAACTTGCAGAGATCCATCCAATTGCTTAGAAAAAAATTAAACCTAGTTACATAAAAACCTTACATCTTCTTATGAGAGAACAGCCAAGAATGGGCTACAGTAATCATGGACCAACAACGAATTAACACAGTCAGAGTCACTGAATAAATGTAAAAATCCATCTTAGCCTGTAAGAGCTGAACAATAATAAAAGTTTTACATTTTTTCATCAGTTCTGAGTATCTTGTTGTGCTTCATGTGATCACTTCTGTCAACACTAGACAAAATATTAATTCATGTAGATATGACTAATTAAGCAAGTTCACTTAAGAATTTTTTGATTGCAAGAGGAATAGCAAACTAAAATCTGCATCCTTTAAAATGTGTTTTATACAGAGCGTAATCTTCTTGCACTCTCTTTTTCTTTTTCCATTTAATTTCAGCATTGAGACATGCAATGATTCAGTTACAAACATGACTGGCTGCCTTTATGATATTATATGAATTGTCATAAAGAATGCTTTCTAGTTGAATTAACGTGACAGGTATGTAACAGATTCTGTAAAAATAAAGTCACAATATGCCATAATATTTCACAATGCTCTAAAACTGACAAGCAGTTCCCTAATTACTGCTTACACAGAAATTCTAAACACCATTTTCATATGTTTACTTTGCTAAGCAATCTATTATTTCAGTGCATGCTATGCTGAAGATGCAATTGTAGTTAAAAAGAAAAAATGTGATAGATTTATCTTTCATACTTATCAGAAAAAATGTCAAGAGCTGGCATGGTAAATTAAACATCTGGTAACACACAGAAAACTCTGGATTTATAAACAGTACAAAGTTTACAAAGAAGTATTTGGTTTTATTTCTCTATTTTATTCTTATTGGTTAAAAATTCTTAGCCAATCCCTGCAGTGCTGCTTCAATTCCTAGAAGATTTTTATTCTTGTTGCTTATGCAGATCATGGCTCTGCACTGCAAACTGAAAGGGACTCCTTTGCTAAAGCCCTTTTGGAGGACCAAAGAGTCCCTTTGGTTTTCCCAAGGCACTCTTCATTACCAGGGGAAACAATCTCCTCTTCAAGGCAATCTTGAAGGAGATTCAATTGATGCAGAGGCCTTTGTACTTAGGGTACCAGTAATTTCAATAGAAATCCAAAAGAATAGAATAATTCATCAGAACAGATCCATTTATTAAAATTAAAACCATTATTGATTTATTTCTATTGCTAAAATATCTCTATTGAACATGAAACTTCTGATAAAATCCTGACGTTAGGAGCGAAAAACAAGCTACAGGCCAAAAGCTGGGGCAGGCATCCTGACCTCTCATGGCTTGCTAAATGCCTTGAAAAAATGGAAGCAAAATGGAAAAAAAGGAAAAGTAGGACCTTTTCTCAAGGCCCTGAGCCCCTAGTACCCAAAGATCCTCATCCTACTTCCAGAAAACCCCCACCTTGCAGGAGCACAGTGCATTACTCTGGTTGCACTAACTCATCACAGCCTATCATGTGCTCTTAAGCTAAACAAGCCCACACAAAAGCAGGAACAGCAGCCTATGTTCAGCCTGTGATTTGCATATTTAAATCCAGTGTTTAAACATGTCTTAATCTGCAGGCTGTGCTCCAGCTCTTGAAGTGGCTATTATAGAATTTATTAGTCTTTGAGAAAGTGTTGGATGCCAAACTAAGCACCACATCTGGAACACAGCAATGGTTTTATCCAGCCCGCTCCAGTGCTTTGCCATCCTTGGAGCCACTCTTCCAGCTTTCCACAGCTTTGCTTCACTCTGCTGTTCTGGTTAAGGACTGTCCTCACCATTAATCCAAACTCCAGCTCCCTGCACAATATTATCACAAACAAAACATTATCACTTAAAACTCAATTGGCAAGAAATAAATAAATCCCACTTTAGAGATGGATAAATACTACATGGGCTTCAGTAGGATCATAACCTTATGAATAAACAGCTCTTTTCAGCAACTGCACAGCCTGTTTCTTTTCATCCCTTAAACCAAATGATCATTAGAATGGTTTCTCTGCTCCTTAAGAATATGGATTTATTTGTTTCCATTAAAAAAAAAAAAAATTACTCCAACTTCAAGTTTCTCACAGTGCAGACAATCACCTGAGTGCAAACAGCTGAGCCTCAAGCCAGATCTGGGAAATATAATCTCTCAAATAATCAGTTTATAAGTGCTTTAAGACTATAAGGATTTTTTAAATACTTCTTTTGAAAATTTTAGATAGCTATTAAAATAGTGTTAGTATAACAAAAAAACTCCTTATTTTTCTGAAATGAAATACCAAGGGCTGAGGAAACCACCCCAAAACAAAAGTGTGACAGTTTTCAGAGGGTTTTTAAGGGAACAGTTGAGACATTTCTATTCAAAGCAAACATCAACTTCAATCAAAAAGATTATAATTTTTACTTCAGTCTACATCTTCTAAGAACTTTTCAACCTTTACCCTGAAACACAAAGAACTCCCACTGAACAGGTCTCCTTTATAAAAATGTGCAATTTAGAGTTAAGCATTTACAGTAGCAGTTATACCTCTCTATTAAAATAAGTAGTGACTGGTGAAGTTGGTAATAATGTTTGCACTTCAAACCACGGAACAAATTTCTTTTTTTTTTTTTGTTTAATTAAAGCAGTTATTTTTAGTGCACTCCTGAGCAGACACCAAACTCTCAAACGTTTGATTCTATGAAGCAAATAACAGCTAAATAAGCCTAACCACAAATTTAATTAGGATGGTGAAATGGCTCCAGAGGAAGCACAGTGGTCTGCTGTGACAAACCACAGACCAGGGGAATGCACGAGAGAGTTTAACCCAGTGCAAATTACCCAGCTAAAAAGGGCAAAGCTGGGGATGTCTTCATACAACGCACAACTAGCAGCTACAGAAAGTTGCTGGTTCATTTTTCAAGTGAATGTGAGTACATTTAGCTGCTGCATGAAGAAAATAAGATCCAGCTGCAGTTTTATGGTTCTTCTCCAAGGCAGGATGGCACAGGTGTAGAATCCTATGAAAATAGTGGTTTTCCTTTGCCTACAGAAAAAACGTGGCTGTTTTGCTTGTCTGGTGTTGGTCTCTGTAGAGTTTTCTTTTTCCTTCCCCCCTTCTCCGTCTCTTTTAAGTAGAGAGATCAAATTTAACTGGATGTTTTATTGAACTCACAGGGCTTGGCTCAAACGCCAGCCACTCGCTTGTTACTGAAATGCCTCATTATTCACTCAGTCTGATTCTATTCAAATCCTGGGAAGTTAATATTCCACTTTACAGTTTATCACCTGCTATCAGAGTTCTGGTGCCTCATTACAGCTCCCAGGGTTTCCTTCAGTCCCAGGGGACAATGCAGCACCTCCCTTCTCACTTCCTCTATGCTGCCTTTAATTCTCAATACACAGAAACACAACCCACCTCTGCAATCAGTTTTCAGCTTCAAGTTGTTTTTCGTTTTCCTTTGCATGCTTTAGAACCACTTTTTTTTTCCATATCACAAGGATATCTGGAATGGTAAAACAAGTGATTCTACTCACCAGGATTTGTTGGGTACCTCTGTGCTTCCACCCTCCTGTTTATGTTGAGGTGAGCAATATGAAATATGAAATCTGACAAAAGAAATCCAGTCAGAGTCAGGTCTGTGATGCACAGGAAGGGAATTCTACTGACTTGCAGAGGCCTGGCAATGCAGGCTGAGTGTAAAATATTGCACAGGAAACAGCTGAAAGTTCCTTTACATGGTAGTTGTCCTTGTTTCAGGTTTTCTGACACGTAACTAAATTCCATTTTACCAACATGACTTCAATAATCTCTGCTGCTGTTGTTTTGCACAATATATTCCTTCAGTTCCCTCTGTGTTCCTGCAGGAAGGTGAGCACACACGATGCTCCTACAGAAACCTTTATTGAGATCTCTGCTAGCCCCAAAGCTTCAGTGCCACCAATGTTCTTCTGAAAGTGGGTACGTGTTTCCTTGGAACACCATTCCCAGCTGCATCCCAGGGTAGCCAGGACAACCCTCTCCATAAAGGGAAAGCTAGGGCACCAGTCAGGGAGCTTGCTTTAGGGCACTGCAGCCTTTTTTCTCTGTAGAACTCTGTTCTTCATACTCTAGCTTGTCCCAGGAATGGGAATCTGGCGGGGTGGAATGCAAAAAATGTGGTGGTTTGGCTAAAAAAATACAACCACATTTTAACATGCCATCTAAAATGGCATAGCTGATTTCTTCTCTACAGGAATGATGATTTGTAAACTTGCTATAAATGTGATTTATTAAATGAATTATAGGCTTGTGTTTAGCATTCTATTTCTTTTAGAGTGTGTTATCATTTAGACAAGGTTTCTTAACACAAGGTTTTACCTCAAAATTAGCATTATTAATTCTCAAAATCCAATGGCAAACAAGTGCAAGAAGTCCCAAACCTACCTAAAAAAAAATCATACTATAACAGAAATTTACATAAAAACTTAATATTTTACATGTATTTATATTACTTCTTTTTATTTAAAATATAGATTTAAATGCCAGAACATTACACAATTAAATGCGAAGTACAGCTTGGGGAGCAAAAGGCAGTAATGATGTGGCATTTTCCTGTGTGACAAGTACGTGTGGAGGCTGGTTTGTGTCAAGTCAATATACCTTGGAAAAACATGGGAAACTGTAGCAAAGCTCTCATTTTGTTTGTTATTGCACAGAATGCTGCCATCACTTATTTCTGATACACCAAACTGTGAAAATAAACTCACTAAGCTGACTAAGAAGTCACGCTTAAAAGGTCAAGATTTTATCTTTTATCAACACTTTAGAAATGAAGATACCACTTGTGATGGGATGAGTAACGCTGTAAAGAAAATATGGAATTTCTGCCTGCAGCTTTGAAATAAACATGGAACACCTTCCCAAAAGGAATATCAACCACCTGCTCTAGCTGCAGCATCCAGAGGGATACAGACTGACACATTTTTAAGCCCCTTGTTCAAAGTCCCATATGACAGGTCTAAACCCACTGTACATTAATGCACCCACTATTTACCAATAGGTCATTTAGAGCATCTGTAGAGACACAGCACAGAAAATTATTTTAAAGTGCAGCAAGAAGAAACCACTTGCATCTAAACTACCCTGCATATGCTACAAGACATTAATTGGCCTTCAGGTAATGCACTAATAAACCTAAATGCTCTAATTAATCCTAACAGCATCAGAGTACTGTGTGGATGTCAGCCACAAAAACAGAATCACAGCAAGTGGGTGGGAAAGGATTTCAAGAAGCTGTGTTTTTTTTCATTTCCTGTGCTTTAAAAAATACCCAAGTAGATTTCCAAGCTGCTTTTTTGCTGTTTCACATGTACTTGGGGTAAAAAAGTAATCAGTGCTCCTCTGGAACAGTGCTAATAAGGTAACTATTCTACCATTTACTATCTAGTACATAAAACTACTGCTTTGTCTGTTCCATAAGTAAAATGCACCTCATGTCACAGAGTCATTAATATTGTAAAATTCCTCCCAGCCCATCCATTCCCAGCTGTGCCCAGTGCCCACCTTGTCCCCACCCCAGAGCTCTCAGTGCCACCTCCAGCCCTTCCTGGCACACCTGCAGGGATGGGCACTCCAACCCTCCCTGGGCAGCCCCTGCCAAGGCCTCAGCACCCTTTCCATGGGCAAATTCCTGCTGCTGTCCCCCCTGAGCCTGCCCTGGCCCAGCCTGAGGCCGTTCCCTCTGCTCCTGTCCCTGTGCCCTGGTAGCACAGCCCGACCCTCCTGGCTGTCCCCTCCTGGCAGGGACTTGTGCAGAGCCACAAGGGCCCCCCTGAGCCTCCTTTGCTCCAGGCTGAGCCCTTCCAGCTCCCTCAGCCCCTCCTGGGGCTACAGACCCTTCCCCAGCTCTGTTGTCCAATCCTAAATGCAGGTAATAAAATAGATTTAGATGTGCAGCCACATCCCAGACTTTTTCCACTCTGGGTACAGTTTGAAGTTCACTTTTAAGTATGGTTGTGCACTTTATATCTTGGGTTATACTGTCCTGCCCAACTCTGCTCAGCAGATCTGACTGGAATTTACATGAGCCAGGGAAAACAGGAATCTTTTCAGCAGTTAATTAAGCAACTTGTATCTTTCTGACAAGACGAGCGTGATGTCAGTTCTCAAATTCTTTCTTTGGTCCCTGTTTTGTTGGTCAAAAGAAAAGATCATTGCACACTACTGAAGGGTGCTCCCCCTTTGCATCTTCAGATGCAAATGAAGACTTCAAATAGTGCAAACACATCTATTAAACATGAACAAAGGTAGCAAGACTCTGAGAGAAGGTGGCCTTTCATTAATATTAGATTAATGAAAAAACATGTTTCCTACTTACTGCTCTCATAACTTACAGCAATTCCACATGGGAAATTAACTTCACAGACCCTTTTTAACCCCTTATTTTTTAACAAGTGAAGGCAATTAAAAGTGAAAAAAATAAGCTCCTCATTTTGGCATACCTAAGACATTGATTGGCACATACAGACAAAAAATGAACTGAATCACTGGGTTGTACTGAATTTTCTTTTCAAATAAAATATGAGTAAGACTCACTATTTTTGCCTACTTGTTCTTTATTGCTGTTGGGCAATAGATGCAACAGAATACGAATGGTAGAACCAGCAGCTGTGAATCTACCACATGCTGCAAGAACACAAAAAACCCAAAAAAAACCCCAAGGAAACAACCAAAACCAACCTCCAGTTGTGTTTTTAAAGGTATCATTTCTTCTACATGATCACAGGCCATGCATTTCTTTGACTGAGGTGAGAGACAGGGCTCTCAGCAAGCATGATGCAGCTCATATTAGCAACATGTAAGAATTAGGGAGCTGTCAAAAAATATCATTAGAGCTTTTCAGTGATTATTACCCTTCAAAAGTCACTCCAAATTAGAATCTAATGCTTGCTTTCTTTGATGGCTTCTAGTTTTCTGGAGGTGAAAGAATACAAGCTGCAAATGAAAAATCTGACTTAGTTGGTCGTAAATTTTTAATTTGTTTTGAAACATTTTCTACATATCTTGATAGATTTCACAATTAATTTTAAAGATGGTACAGCACATATCTGTTAATAGCAGAGAGATGGAAATCTAAATGTCAGATCCCAGAAGTGAATTTGCCACTGTTCTGGAAGCAACACCACCCACATGGTGAAGGCCATTCCTGAAGTCCACAACGAAAAAATATCTCTGGCTGTTCAGGAAGAATATATTAAAAAAAAAAAAAAAAAAAGCTTGTTTCTAAAAGTAGGTAAAGATTTATTCTTTTTTTTATGTTAACCACACACCACACCCTCAAAAAAAACCAAACCAAACCAAAACAAAAAGAATCAAAGTTACTACTTATTTGGCATTACTGAGTAGGTAGAATCTGAATTTAGACCAATATCTAAGCATGAATGCACTTTATGTTTCCGATACAGCATAAATGCTTACACTTTATTGCATGTACAAATCTGCCTGCATTGAGAACACACTTCTACTCACCCAGAGACCAGAAAGCATCACAGAGATGTGAATTCAGCAACCCTACTCTGTCCAGGGCGCCTGCTTTGGAGATTTATTATCCATTATGCCCTCCTTGTCAAAACCCCACGTGGCCGCACTTGCCCCAGGTTTCTGCCACACTAAATTCAGGAGGGAAAGGAAGGAGGATCTGCTCTACAACTCCACATAAAAAAGTGAAACATCTGCCCCTCTTGGCTCCCACGTGCAAAATCTGCAGCAACACGTGTGAGGAAACCCACAGAAACAAAGAGTGCATGTTTGTTACTGCACCCAAATTTAGGGATAAGTCTGATTTCTAATGAAGAGCATTTTTATTTGCATCTCTCCAGGCACCTGTGCTACTGCTCAAAAAGGCTGAATTGTGACACACCCTCTTTACCATGCATTCATGGGGCTTTTTTCAATCTAGTAATTTTCCAGTGCCCCCAGTAAATCTGTAACAAAATGATAAGTTTTGAGCACTGCATGATTACTTGGCACAATAAGATGATTCTGTCTTCTTGCTTCTTACCTGTGTTATTTTCATTTATTGTGTTCTCAAAGAATACTGATCATGACAGATTGGAGAACACTATTTCCAGAAAGCACTCTGCAAAGTATATAAGGATAGTAAGCTCTTGGTTTCCCTGGTTACCTTGAATTTACATGGCACTGAATTAAGAACAAAAACCTGTTAGTCAGAATCCTTATTGGTTCCATCTAGGAAGAGATTTTTAGACAATGTTAACCCCTGCATTTTTCAGGTTCACTAAGGAAAGAAAACACAAAGAAGCAACAGATTTGTAAATATGCTAACTAGAAACTGAATCAAGAAAAAAGAATCAGCCATGTTCAGGAAGCTCTGGAGCTGATGTTAGGATCAGATATTCAAGGAAGAAATGTACATGTTAAGTACATGGCATTAGTCTGATCCAAGGGTCCTGACTCCTGCATACTCTGGAGGTGGAATTCCCACCAAATTGCCAAATTGCCTTCAGATCTGGATGATCTTCCCACAAAAACACAGCCCAATGTGCAGAACTAAATATAAAGTACAGCACTTTTACAGATGCTTACTATTTTTGGAGTGCCAGATTAGGTTACAGCCTTCTGTGTGAGAACTGGCATATACAAATATATGTACACGTGAAAGGTATTCTCTGATTTTCACCAAACCCAGCCTCAAGTGTTTGTCTGATATTCACAGAGAGCACCATCCCTCTCTGCTTTGCAGATTTCACAAGAACTATGTACAATGCAACCCACTGGAGCCAGGAAAAGCCACAACACAACTACTTAAGTATTTCCTGATTGAAAACAATCCTTGAGACCAGCATTTATTTTTATCAGCAGCAGCGACATCACACCAAACAGCAACTATTCTCTGGTTTTTCACAACTTTCACTGGTGCACTTTCATCAGCTCTTATCTGGCAAACACTAAATATTAATGTCTCTTATCTCATCATTGCCTCTCTATTGTTTCAGTGTATTAAGAGTTCATACAGCAGGAAGAACACAGGAGCACCACAGTAGTTCAGGAAGTGGACAACATGGAATACAGCTAACAAAAGAGAGGAGGGGAGTAAAGGAGGGGTTGAACACAAGACAAAAAATTGGGAAGGGTAAAAAAAAATTCAACCCTTGAGAAAGGACAAAAGCAAGATAAAAAAAAGTATAAAGGAAAATCTGTATCTTAGTGATGAAAGATATGTAAGGATGAGAACAAATTAGCTCTCTACTGAAGTCTATAGAACACAGTAGTGATTTTGGCTACTGAGAATTTAGTTTCCACATTAAAATAGAAATCCTCAATATTCCTAACTTATAAAAAAAAAGTTCATATTCCCTTTCACTGAAAATATTTAAGCATGACTTCATTTTATTATAAATAACATTGGAAAGGAAGAAATAAAATATTATTGCACCTAACAACTCAGTCTTTAGCAGAAATTTTATAACAACCTGGAATCCCACAAATAAAAGGTTGGAGCACTGGTACTTAGCTATAACACACTCTCAGTCTTTCAGTTAAAGTAAAATAGATTTTCATTTCCAGGCTGGATGGGGCTTGGATAACCTGCTCTAGGGGAAGGTGTCCTAACCCATGGCAGGGGCTTGGAATGAGCTTTAAATTCTCTCCCAATCAGGCCATCCTATGACTCTGTGTTTCTCTAAAATTAGGAAAACAAAAGGAAAATTACTGCATGCACACACACACTAAAAGCTGTTCATGCTCTGATTTCTTCTACCACCAGAAATAAAATTGCAAGGAGCCCCTGGCAATGCACACGGTGCACTGCTTGCTGCAAGAAAGTGGATCTTAAGGAGGGGGGAGTCCAATTCTCAGGTGCTAACCCAAGGACAAACTAACAACCACATCTACAGGGTAAGAACACCCCCACCAAAACACAGAAGAAATCTGTAACATTACAGCTAAATTTTGCTGTGACACTGGGGCCCAGCACATATCACTGTGCCACCTGAAGTTTCCTTAAACAGCAGCAAAAGGAAAGAAACAGCTCTAGGATGCCAAATCTCTCTTCCCACTTCTCTCTCTTAGGAGATTTTCCAGGATGTGGCATGCTAACCATCAGGGAAAAAAACCATAGAGTTACAATTCTACTTTACTGCCTGAGGCAGTAAATAAAAATAAAGGCATTTCACACACCGATATCCTTCTCTAGGCAAAGAAATCTCTCAAATGTTACAAGTGTTTCATTACCAGGCTCATCTAAAAAAAGTCTGCAACAACTAAAGCCAAAGCACAAAGCTGCTGCACATGTTAGAAAACCCAAAAATTTCTTGGGATGTTATGCCTTGAATCTCTGCTAACACTGAGTTGCAACTGGATAATCTCCTGGCACTGAGAGAAGTTCTGGAACAGAGCCCTGCTGTGGAAGAGTGATGGAGTTCTCCTGACCAGGATCTCCATGTACCACATGGAGATGACCTGTACAACAGAAGCCTCTCAAATAAACCTTTAAGCAACAAATTTAATGCAGGATTAAAGACAGATATTCATCATCTGTGCTCTGCTGCTCCTTTTATGCAATTTTCTAATGATAAATTAATTTTGCCTCATTTACCATGTTACTGTTTTCCCTTTAAACTTGCCCAGAATTTCTTCAAGCAGCTGACAGAAAGCTAAAAACCTTCACAGAGGCACCTCAAACTGGAACCACACACTCCGCTCTTGAGATAAGGGCAAACAAAAAGATTCAGAGATTTTCAGACTAAGAGGCTGATACCCATGAAGCTGCAAAAGGAAGGTGCTATTGCCAGCTATGAAGTAAAAAAGTGGGAAAGGGCAAAGAGGGGAAACACAATCTAGTGCTTAAAGAAAAATATATTATCAAAAGAATGTGGCCTTTAAACCCAATCATGCATGGTCTGCCAGATCTTTTTTCATTTATTCTTATGTTTCCTTTTCAAAAGGTTTGCTTTGTTGCTTTAATGAACTTTACTGTTCTGACATTGTCACAGGATGGCAAAAGAGAGATGTTTCAATTAGCTAAATAATCGAGCTTCTTGACTGCTGCAGAAGTCAATATAAGATCTATAAATTGGAATTCTTGCTGGATAGGATATAATGAATCATGGAACATCACATTTGTAATAAGTTATAAAGAAGGATGAGTGGGTCTGGTTCATCTTTGAACTGAAACATTTCAAGTTTAAGCCTTCTCTCTGCCTAATTCTCAACTAAGCCTTCAAATTAGGCTTCCAAGCCTTGCCAGGTGTTCAGGCTGTACCACATCCTGACAAAATTGATCTCTGAGACTCAAGAAATTCCACTTTGAATAACACTGATGGAATAGTCAAGAAAACAAAGGCTGTGAACCATTCACCTCAGGTGAGCCCAGGGTTTGGTTATCAGAGGTGAAGGACCTCTCCTCCCCCAAGGACCAGCACAGAGCTGGCAGTGCAGTTCCAGCACAAACCTCACCAGGCTAAGGCAGGCAGGACAGCATTCCAGGGGAGGCACAAAGCATCCCACAGCAGCAGAAATGACCTTTCCCAGGGGACAGAGCACACACAGTTCAGTTGCTTCTGACAGAAACTATCCAAATCTTGGGGTTTGAACGGCCAATATCTGTGAACTTGCTGATTGTCTATCCCAGGAACAATAAAACAATCGTACAAGAGACCCCTTCTCTTTAAAGGAGAAGCAATGTAAAACCAACCAAAGTAAAACCAACCAAAGTAAAACCAACCAAAGT